>JAPDSC010120625.1:888649-948902 GCA_026290005.1 Latrodectus geometricus | reverse complement strand
TATATATATATATATATATATATATATATATATATATATATATATAATATGTTTAATAACTAAATAATGCAACTAATTAGCATTTTAAGTATAGTATAATAAACAATTAAACATATTTACAGATATTTGTAATTACAATAAAGGATTACAATAACAATATTATTAGATTCGGAACCATGAAGGTTCAAAATATACGTCTTCAATAGACCATCCTTCGTCTGCTCTTTTTCTAACATTTGACACCAGAATCACTGTGGAATCAGCAAATATTTAGATGATGTTGTTACGATGTTGAGAAGCGTCATCTGGCATTCCATATGACACTCGGCCATTCTAAATGCTCAGGTCCCCCTGGTGACGTGGCGCAGCTTGTCCTTTTTGTACCTTGCGCCACAAAACCCAACCAACCTCCTGGCGACGAGAGTAACAGCAACTGCAAAATACAAAGAAACAGGAAAGCGCAACCATCAAGAGAAGTAACTAACAAAATATAATTTTTGTTTTCACCTGTCTTATTCAACAGCAAATGAGGGAGTTACGTCTTTTAATTTGTGAAGATTCGTCTTGACTTAAATGTCCCTCATAGGCTGTGTGAATCGTCTTCTTCGTCTTTTTAATTTTCCGTTGCTCGCATTTTCCTTCTGTCTTGCTTATTATTTGCGAATGTATCACAAACATCTTTATGTAATGCACAAGGAAAAATATATAAATTGATACACTAATACTTAAAATAATGTGAACGAACTTTTATAAATGTGTAATACTTAGAGTAATATATATATATATATATATATATATATATATATATATATATATATATATATATATATATATATATATATTGTGTATATATATGTATGTGTGTCAATATATATGTATGTATATATATGTGTGTATATATGTAAACATAATGTTATTCCGTATTCATTTCTAGTTGGAGCATTGTAAACTAAAACTGATAGGGAATAAAAACAGGCAAATTGTGTGCGTATTACGTCACTAGCATTGTTATCGCCAGATGTTTCAGATCTGTTAACTTTTCAACACCTTACAGATATCTATGAGCATTCCTTACAGGCAGCTGCTGCATTTGCTTCCTATGTATCAAATAAATTGAATTGAGGTTAAAATGAAAAAGCCATTTCTTTTTTCCCTGTAAATTCTTTTTATTTTTAATTCCTTCAAAAGTTGTAAATAGTTTTATTTTCCTAAAGATATTGAAATATTTAACGCTGAATCATATTTTTGTAGAAAATTATTAAATTTAGAAGTTATAAAATAATTTTTCTACTTACACGCAACTTATATTATTTCAAAGTTAATTTAATTATATTTTGAGGCAAGTATAATTATATATTTCATGAGTATCGTTTGGAGAGTTGGCTTTCTTTTAACGTTGGTTTAAGCTAAAAGTATGACATTGCATTAAGGTATGCTATTAAGATTCGGGCTTTCAAGTTTATTTATTAATCTCAAGTTTAATAACCTTGCTGGTAAAGTAAACTTATCAACAGCTTCTTTACACTTCATTGATTAGTGTTTGTTTGGAAAATCATTCCAAAACAATCTTGAAGATTAATAATAGGGGAATGGTTGGTTGAACAACGTTATTTGGAAAACATTTCTCATTATTTTTATTATTATCTTTGGTAAATAGCTTGAACTAAGTATTTTTTAACGAAATTTTACATTGAAGTATTTTACTAAAGTATTGCTTGTCACGAGAATACCAATATAAATCGCTTGAGTTATTACATTCGAACCTGAAGAACGCATCCGTTAATTAAAACTATTGTACCTTCAAAGAAAACGCTTACGAAAATTAGAATCTTATTAATTTTTATATTATCTGAGTGAGAATTTTTATTATCAAAAATTCCATTTATTTGCGCGAATACGTGGAATCTATAAATGCCTGGATGAATTTTAAAAATTTTCTGATGCATAAAATTGCTTTTAATTTTTAAACTATTAAAAAGTAAAGATTTCGGGACTGGTTGGTATTTTGAAAATTCTATTTTAACATAAACTACCAACTCAATCTAGTAAAACTTGCCCAGAATATGTTGATAATGCTACAGAAAATGGAGCTGAACAGTAAGTTTGTTGTGTTCAATAATAAATGATAAAAATATAATTATTACAATTATCCTTATTTATAAAGCAATTGGAAAATATTCACTATCGTTACTTTTATTATAATATTAAATGTGCTCTCATTGTCACTGCTTTCCCGAAAAGTTTTACCATTGGATCTCCCCGCCCCCTCCACTTTTTAGAAGGTCACTCTTAATATCTTAATATTCTGCCGATATGTAAATCACAGGGATTTTTTTTTTATAAATTAAAATTTTTATTATTAAAACGTATGCTTTGTAAATCTTGAATTTAAATTTTGAGTTCATAAAACAATATTTATCGCTTATCTTTTCTGTTTGAATTGTGAACTTTTATGAATTGTGGAAACAGTATTTAGATGTATATATATATGTAAACACACACACACAATAATTACTATGATTTTGATGCACGATTAAAAATATTAAATGTGTAAAAAACTAGAGGTTTTTTTTCCTTTTTTTTTTTTATTTTTTAAATCATGAAAGTCTAAATTGTACTATAGTCTAAACGTAATTATAATGTCTTACACTAATTTAAAATTCAATTCTGGAAACAATTTTCCTGATTAATATTTTTGTTGAAAATTTAAAAAATGCCTCCAATGTATTTTAAACCAATTACTGTATGTCTAATGAGCCACAGATAATTTAAGTTGGTACCCAAATGGTTAGTTCCGACTTTCGGTTCTATGGCTCGTGGGTTCGATTCCACCTCGAGGGTGAATGCTTATAAGGATTTGAAATTAAGTAGTAGGTCACACACACACAAACGCCGGGTCTAATTGTTCCTCGTGCACATAAAATAACCGTTGACTAACAAACCAAGCTAGATAATTAACTTCTTTATAAGCAAAGAGCGATTCTAATCTCAGACGTGGATGTTTACAATAGTTTTAATTTAAAGCTATAATAAACCCTGATCAAATTAGTTCTCTTGTGCAGCAGAGAGTGGCCATAAATTGGTAAACGAGGGAAACCTTCAATAGTCTTAAAATATTCGAGTATCAATTTGAAATCGATTTTTAACTTGTGTTCATAGTATTTAAAGCATTTTATTTTATTTAACTTCTAGTTTATGCATGCTTTCTTCAAAGTATTTTTTTAAAAAAATTAAATATCGCCAGTGCTATTTAATGAATAAATATGAGATGAGCCCCACCACATTTATGGAGTTGTAAATTGGAATTTGTGGGGAGGAAGTATGTGATGATAGGAAGTGAAATGCATTCTTGCGTGTTTTGTGAGTTCAGTAATAAAAGTCGGCCCCACCCGTTTCAGGGGTCCGATAAAGGGGAGAATTTTTTAAAGTATTTTAGTTTTCAAATAAAATATCCCCTATCTTTTTGGAATTGGGTTAGTAAGTCGCTGAGTAATGTGGGCGTAGGCTTTGGTATTAGAACGCCCTAATGATCTATCCATAGACTAAGCAATTTTGAGATTCTGTTGACAAGAATAATGTATGTGCATCACAAATGAATTCTTTTATCTGAAATACTTTTAAAAAGAACTCAACTGTTATGAACTCGCCCTGTTAAAATTTTTGTACATATTTTTTCCGTTTTCAATTTATTTTTTGTTATTTTATTTAAGCGTTTATATGTATTATACAATGTTGAAAAAGTTTTTCAGCTTGCTAATGATGTTATGATAGCGAAAAATGTATTCTTATTAAATTATGCAAACATTCAAAATAATTAACGAAAGATTTCTATTTTTGAAAAATAGTCTGAATCATCCATTTACGTTCTTATTTCAAAATAAAGGTTTAGTGTTTGTGAACGAAAAATCGTTGAATTCTCTTCTAGTCAATGTGTATCTATAATGTATTATCTAACTGTGGCAATATGCCTTGAGTGTTTACAGAATTGATAGAACAATTGCCATCTACCATATAAAATGTTTCTCTTCGTACATTTTTTAATGTATAACTTGTTAATATGTATAAATCCCTTATTTTAAATACAAAAATCTATTTTTATTTTTAATCTAAAATTTTCTCGTACTTTTTCACATTTGATGAAATGCATTAAAAATAAAATAGTTTTGTGCATATTAAGCTATAAACAATTGAACCCAGATTCCTCAATTTAGTTAGTTACGCAGTTAGTCTTACTCTAAAGGTTTTTTTCCAAAATACAAATTTATTCCTTTATTCTAGTAGTCACATCTGAGTTTGTAACAGAAATGTTATCTCTTTGTCTTTCAATTTAACTGTTCATGGGTTTGATATTAAATATTTTTTTGTGTTTCGAAATTCGTCCCAAAGTGTTGGTACCGATTGAAATAGTCCTCGTGTAGAAAATTTTTAGAGCAACAAACCAATCGATCGTTTGATTTTAAATCGTTTCTATGCGAAAAGTGTTTGACCTTGCATAATGTGGATTCTCTTCCAATATCATAGATAACAAATGTTAAGAATGTGGACAGGAAATTTTTTTTCACATTTTTCAAAGTTTTTTTTAAAAATTATAGTTAATTTTAAAAAATATTTTTTTTATAATGAGAAGTTAAGATCATACATAAAACATTAATAAATCGAGCAGTTCAATTTGATAGTTAAAAAGTTTCAATTTTTTTTTTTAAATCTAACCCAGCACTTACGAAATGTGAATTACTTTCCTTTTAAAATGTTAAATTAGCACCCAGTTATTGTTTAATAAGATTAAATTATTAAATGTTTATTAAAAGGCCTTTTGCTTTTTTAGCTCTGCATTTAGGTTTCTATAGCTTGATATTTTGATTTATAATTCGATATTGAATGCTCTTTCGTCCAGAACCTTACAGTTTCTTTCCAGTTTTCTAACAAACTTTCGCGCGAACACATTAACTCAAAACTTAAAAGAGTAAAACATTTATCTCACCTAATAAGGCGTGCAGCTTGATACATGAACAAAATTGACACTTCATGACGTAATAATAATCTAATTAATATTCGTGTTCAGTTCGGTGACAGGAGTTGTGATGCAATCACTATTAGACGTGGGTTTTTTATCCAGCTTCAAAGAGATTCTCTTTCGCGTGAGGTCGAACAGTTGGCTTGAGATCAGTTTTCTTTTACTCGTATGGGCGCGCGATCTTGCGAGATTGAGTTTCATGCCGACATTTGTTTTCCATGCAGGTTGACGATGTGGAAGAATGCTCGTGTAAAAAACAAGCAAATTTATTCAGTTGTGTTTCTGTCATTTAAAAATATGGAATCGATGTATTTTAAATTGCATATAGTTCATTGACTTGAAATCAGGGGGAAAGGGAACCGTTGATATTTTAAAACAATGCATAATTCGTTCGTGTAAGAATTTCGAATAAATGAATGGGTAAATTTTTAAAATTAAATTTGAAAATTTTTTATTGAACTATTTTGTTTCCAACGGGAGTGAATAGTTTTCATGTTCATACATTATTTACTAGTTATATTAGCGACAAAATGATTAGTTAAACAATTCAACTTAACATATTGAATAGTATTTTTTTAAGCGTTCAATCTGTCTTGTAGAACTATTTTAATTGCATTTAATTAATTCAATTTCATGAGAATGGATTAAACTGCCTTTCAGTTTTCCAAGCCATTTTTTTATTTTTACATAAATCGGGGCTTACTATGTAAAAAACTATTTTTTTATTCATTCGAATTTTCTGTAATTATTTGTATTTTTTAAATGTAAAATTTAAATACTTAGAATAATTCATGGATCTCGCGACTGATGCAAAAAAAAAAAAAAAAAATGTATTCTTGCTGCATATTACCTCAGAATATTGACAAAATATTCTATTGATATAACAATACTTCGTTGATAAATTTGGATTCAATATATAGAAAAAGTGTCATTATTTATATAAGTTACTTGTATATTTCTTTTAAAATTTCAATTAGTGTAAAAAATTATCTCCATAAAAATTTGTAGAAATGTAAAGATTAACCTATAATTTTTGTGTTTTCTATTTCGAAATTAATTATGATCGTGGTTCGACACTTAATGTCAAAAATGCTGCAATATTTCTTATTACATAAACTAGAGATACAAATTTGTCTCGCACGTTATTCTGTACGTAATGTTCTCATAAAGATAGACTTTGATAAGTAATCAACATATTTTGCACTTTATTTCAAAATATTTTGTGTGTGTCGTGAAAATAATAAAAATCACTACTTCTACGAAATTTAAAGACCTTGTTAAAATATAACCAACCAGGTGTCACGAAAATTTGATAGCATTTACTTTCATTATTTGTCTTTATTAATGTATGCTATATACTGTATGTAAATGAACAAAGAACTATTCTTATGCAGCAATTAACTGTTAAGCATTCCTATTTATCTTACCAATTATGTCCGAGAATTCTAATCTTGTTTCTAAATCTAAATCGAGAATTCTAAATCTTGTTTCTTAAAAATAATGTTATTCCCATTGGAGTGTATGATCAAGACTAGATAGAACATTTCAAAAGAATTCTAGTAAGAAACTAAGATATAATAGCTGTGTAAACTGTAAGGACTTGTATAAAATTGTATGCGGAAAATAGATATCTATTCAAATTTTGATAGTAAAGGAATTCAAAAATGTTGATCTTCATTTTGAAGTTTTATTTTACATTAAGAGAATTAACGCTATTATTGGTTACTCGCGTTTTAATTTTTACTAATTACTTTTGTAAATTTGAAATTTCTTTCGAAAAGGAACTTTGTATAATTTTAAAAATTGAATTAAAATAGTTTTCCCTTGGCATTTAAATTATTCATCTCTAAAGGCGTTGCAGTTTTATCACAAATGTTTAGGTTTCTACAATGTTTTTTAAACTTTTTAATGATTTAAATGCAGCCCAGTAGTTAAAGGTTTTAAAACTTAACATTTTTAATTAGCACATAACTTTTCGAAGCTAAATTTACAACAGTTATTTGAATAGAAGTGTCGTAATTATCACGTCATAAAAACATCTGAATCATTACCATTTTCATATCTTAAATAATGGTTGCTTATATTATACAATACATATTTTTTATAATTTTAACTTTAACATTTATTCAATTAAATAAACTTGTCGCCAGAATAGTCTACATAAATACATAAATGTAATTTAGAATTAAATGTGGTGGGCGTTTCTCCTAATTATATTTGAATGTTTTGTCATTTTCAAACTTTTTTTGGTTAAAATTATTCAGTGAAATAATGCGCGAGTACTTTTTACGATTTGGACTTTTTTTTCTAATTATATAAAGATGTCTTTTATGAAATAAAGTCAGATTTTCCCCCCTCTTTTCTGTAATAATTATATCAACAAACCCACTTTTTATTTCAGTACCTGGGATTATTCGTTCATCACCCAACCCTGCGCCTCGTAATATTAATTTTGACTCATTCTATTCTGAAATTGATTCGTTTTCTTCGCTGGGGTCTATCCCGTTCTGTGTTTCAATTGGTAAGGGAGGCGGAAATTCGCTTAATTTCCCTTTCTTTCCGACTGCTAATGGATTAGATGTTTGAAAGATGAAACAGCTTACGGTGTTGTCAGTAAAATGCAATGGGCGGTTATCACATTTAATGGCGCAGTAAAATCGATAACAGCTCGTTCTTTTCGTATCCCGCTTCCCAGCGGATGTGGTGGGATCATGACTAGTTTTCTGAATGCTAGTGTTTTTCAAATCCATACTTCCTGATACAGGTTGGAACTTAGGGATGTAATTGATGCAAAGACCAATTGCATCCTGGAAAATGCATTGTAGTTCAAAATGAAATGCTGAAAATAACTTGTAAGAATTGTACCTTATATGTAAATTATTTTTAGTTTTAAAAATATTGCTCTAAAAAGCTATTTTTTTTTATTTAAAAAATAATTTTTAAATATTTATATGAAATTTTATTTTGCAGTTTTTACTTTTTATGATGATTGAGAAGCTTTTATTTTATCACTTCTTAAAACGATTTTCAATCAACCAGCAAATATTTGTATTTACCAGTTTTATTTGGGTCATTCATAATTGTCATAAAATATTAAATATTGTATTCTAGTTTGCTTTTTAAACCCACACATTTAAATTTTCGAAATTATTCATATGAATTATAGTTATCCTGTTTCGAGCCATATTACTATAATTTTTGAATTTCTTAAGTTCCACGTATGTACTCTGTTTCTTCATATGTTTGTACTACATGTATCTGAAGTTTTAATTGAAATAATTTTTTTAAATTTTAAATAGAAGTTGTCTTCATTTTTTCCTTATTGGGAAAAAGTTTAGAGGGTCGTTTAAATCGAGGCATTCGAATATATTAAGATTTGGATTCGAACTTACTGGTTCGAGTTTAAATACATTTAGAACTTTTCCTATTCCTCAAACTCTAAAAAAATCTTGATTAAAATCGTATATAAATGTCTATTGTATAACAATTTTAGATGTATACTGTTAATTTTTTTTCAAGAAATGTTAATGCTAAACATTTTTTCCTTTCAACTGATCTAATAACCAACATTCAGTCAACTTTAATAATAAATTCACTAAAATATTTTTGTTAATGAAAATATTTTAGAGTTTATTGAAATTAATTTAAAACGCAAAACATTTAAAATAACGGTATACTTTTCAGATGTACAAGAGTAGTTTTTTTCCTCAATTGTTGAGATTATCAAAAGTTTAATAGGTAAAAAACTGGTTAATTAAGAGATTCTTTTTTAAAATTAATGTTTATTTTAATTATCTACTATATAGTTATAAGCTGAGAAACATTTCACATAAAAAGACGCTTATGATTTTTTACTCCATAATATTTTTCTTAAATACTTTATAATTTTTTCCAAACATGTTTTTCAGTTCTGAATTTTACATTGAATGCGAGAACCTCATATTGGTTGTTATCCAATATGTCTTGGATTAAACTACCTTTGCACCTGATGCATCATATTTGGAAGAGAGGGTATTTTATTTTTAATATTTTAACCTCTCAAAATGTCCAGGAAAAGTAATCATAACTTTCATTGAAATTTGATTTGTGGATGTCAGTTTTATATTTGGTATATTTTGATCTGTCTACCAAACATTTTTGATATCTCAGCGCCTTGTTAAAATCAACATTTTGAAATACCTATACTTTAGCGAGATAAAATTGTATAAGTGGATTTACATCAATATAATGAACTTTGCATCAAGCGTAAAGTCTCAGCCGATATCTCAGTTTACTTTTGATATAATTGACACCGAATTGCCATGGGAACGAGGAGAGAGTATGGCTCTTATGTCTGTGCAAATGATTACTTTATGTTTTACTTAGTGGTATATTGTTAGATACACTCATAGAATCATTTCAGAGCCTGGTAATTGATTTTTTTCTTAGAAACAAGTATGAAATTTGAATAGAATGCTTGAACTTAAGCACTGTTCTTACATGTACATCGCTCAAAAGATTTATGACTAGTGCATTTTTTTATTCGCCATTTCATGTTGATTAGTTTATTGGTTCATTTAGACTGCCTGTTAATGAGCTAGTTGTCTCATGGATAATGACAATGTCTAAATTTATAAGTCACGTGACTTTGTATGAATGACGTCCTCTTGGGGTAATTATAGAATTAAATCTTTTCATCCGGACGGAGTAGTATTGTACATCACGTATTTCTAAACATAGGGAAACTTAAATGCACTAATTTTATTTCTTAATTATCTTATATTGCTCTTGTTTAATAGTTAAGATTCGCGTTATTGTCATACGTTTAAATTAAAAATTGTTAATAAGTATATTCCATATATTTCACTCATACAAAGTCTTCAGACATCTGAAGTTTTTTGCTTTTGACATTCACAGATATATCCAATGATTAAGACATTTTTTCATTTATTTTTTATTCACAATTTAATGTTTAGTTGATTGAATAGTTGAGCTTAACTTTTGAATAAAAATATCCAATAAAATTCGATGTGTGGTTGTTCCACATAGTTTAAAAATATATTATTTTCATAAGTTTTGATTTATGGCAATAAAATTTTATGGTGAATACTTAAATGTTTGGTGATTTGTTTTTAAAAATACATTCCATTTTTATTAATAATGCTTTCTTTTACGTATCGTTTTACGAACTTTGAGCATTTTAAAACTTTTGTATTTATGTTGAAAAACCTATTTTTCTAGTACTCAAAATGATGGAGAGAGTTGAAATATAATGAATTAATAGTTGAGTAAATATATGCACTTATGAAATTCGAGCCTGGTAATCATAGTTAATTTATTAAATATTCCCCATTGATAAATTAACCATGCTAACTTATTCTGATGTAAAGCTCTGGATTAAGTTCTGAAAATCCTTTTAATAGTGAAGATTAATGCATATTTACTCGAATGTTATTATATACAGCATTTGAGTATTTTCTAAAACTGTTCAATATTAAGATATTCTGGGCAACGAGCTCTCACCTTTTGAGGAAAATTATTTAAATAATGATTAGTTACTTATTTATATAGTTTAAAATTTAACTTTATTATTTTGGTTTGATTTGAGAGGAGGAAACCTGACGCAGAAAGAACAATAATGTATATTACTAGATATGAAGTCCTAAAATTACATTCATAGGTCCAGAAACAATTTTGAACATTGTTTAATGATTGATTATCAAGTGTAACAAGCATTACCTTTAATAATTATTTGTATTAAAAACACTAACATTTTTACCATTTTACTCTATTACTATTGGAACTATTTTATATAATGCAAAAAAAAAAAAAAAAAAAAAAAAAGAGTTTTGTCTATAAACTGGCCTTTTTTTTTTTGCACATTACTTTCCGAGATTGCAGCTTAGTGAATTGTTTTGTGTTTAATAGCCAAAAGTAAATATAAATCATAACTTTTGAGAGTATTCATTGTTTGTCTTACATTTTATGAAGTAAAACTATGGTTTTGTTGCTTCGTAATAAGAGTATGATATGATTCACATTATCGACGATTTCCAGAAAAAGTTAAATGTGCTCGATTGCTATCTTTAATAAACTTTCACATGCATAAAAATTTTAACTCGTGTATATACATAATCTTTAGTTTAGTGTTTTCTTTTCCGCACCACTTTGAAATATTTTTATAAAAATGCCTGTTTTTACACATCATTTTTTATCATCATCATTTTTTACACATTAAGATATAAATTAATAATTGGTAATAGTATGATGTATCATGTGCAATGAGTAAAATTTCACTAAATTTGAGTGGTTTTACGTAATATGCACACACTCACTCACTCACTCGCTCGCATTGACTGCTATTTTTAGTTTTCAAAATGAAATAATATCCCATCCCACTTTTTGAATTGTTGAATAAACCCGTCAAAACCATTATCGCTATCTTCATTAATATGAGAACTATTGATGAATAAAAATTTCTTGTGCAATCTTGTTTTGGATATTTTCAAAGTTATTTTGTCATACATGATCGTTTGTTGTATATCCATATATCATCACTCACTCATACACTCAAAATTTCCAACATTGTTTGAGATAGTGGTCTTGGACAGAAGAAATGATCTGTTAAAATAAGTAAAATACTAATTTATATCAAAAGGCAATTATGCAAAGATTTTTCTCTTTTTTTTAGATTTTCTTTGTCGTTGTACTATAGTTTCCCTCATTTATTTCGATTAAAAAATTCTTTCAAAAGGATTATTTCTCTTTCCCAAATATAAGTAATTTAAATGTGCTTATTTTATACACAGAACTGTATATTTCTTTATAAGAATTCATAATGATGCTTATTAAACTTTTATATCTAAATAATAAAGTTTAATAAACATCATTATTAAAATTATCAATGTTTTTAAAATTCCTTCTCCTTGACATGAAGTTGTCTTTTAGTCTAGCCATTCTTTTTCTTTTATACTTTTCTTCGTGTGGTCTCTAATTTTGCTAGAAAAGTATGACTTAACTACTGGTCTGCAATCAACGTAGTCAGCGCAGTACCTTTCTGATTTAGAAGTAGTTGGTAGTATTTCAAATACAATTACTTGTGATATTTGAACATTATTAAAATTAAAATCGCAAACTTTTTCTTCGAAGCAGTATGGTGGAAGTTGTTTCTAATCGATATTTTTGTTTCAAATAATATGTGTAATTATAAAATCTCGATGAATTCACCAAATTTTTAATCCTTCGATTGAACAGTAATGTCCTATCGCTCTGCATTTTTCTTGTTTTACACAGTAATTCCTCTCTAAAATTCTTGGTTTTTAAAAAAGAATGAAAAGGGCGATCCTATATTTCGAAATACAAAAGAATTTAGTCTTAAAATATAGGGAAAAAAAGTACAAGGAAATAGAGAAAAAATTTTAATGCCAATTAATATTAAGTTATTACATTTTAAAAAAGCTTAGATTGAGTCTAAATTATTTTAAACGTTTTCCCCCTTTAAAATGTTTTGTAATTGTTTTAAGTCTAGAAGGGTTTAAGAAGGGAATTGTTTTAAGTTTGATTATTTCGATTTTAATTATTTTTGTTTTGATTATACATATATGATTAGTTAGAAAAAGTGTTTCGTATTTTATGTGACCTTCCTGTTAATTACGAAGCTGACATTATAAAAACCAGTCATGAATATCTAATTTCTTTCGATTTAAAAAAAAAGGCATTAAGGTCTCAAAATAGAGATTTTAATGTAAACATTCAAAATTCGTCTTTACATAAAACTTAAAGTTGCATCTAATAAGTTACTGTCACCCTCGTAAATTTTGACTTGACTATTTTAGAGTACATATTAAATCTATCTTTATTATGTTTCTGTTTATGGCAATACAAACTATACAGTTTTCTCGCTCTATGAGCGTAAAAGTATGAAAACGTACAAACTAATTCTTGAAGTGTTTTACGAGTTGTAAAGTAATGTATTGAGAAAATTGACTTTGTTTATCGTAAATTTTCGGTACTTGTTTTTAATGGAAATTGTTGGTTTCCTGTGAATATTTTTTTAGAAAATCTTTGCATATATATATATATATATAATATGAGATTTTTCGCACGGTCTTTTTGTATTTACTTTTAAAATTTATTCTGTAATATTTTTTCGTTCCCACAACGTTGTACATTAATTTGGTAAAAAAAAAAAAAAAAAAAAAAAAAAAAATTGCTTAATTGTATTTCGTGATACTTAAATGTGAATGTCAATGTTCTCTACAATTACTAGATGAAGTGACCGCAGAATATTTAGCGCTTTGAACTTCGGTTTACCATTCGCAGACTCATGGTGGGAACCTTGAGCTTGGATGTTCAAAGTGGTTCGAACTCATTTTAAACTGAGTCCTGGTCTAATGAGCGCTTATGCGCAATCAATGACCGTTTAGCGATAAAAAAAGTAAAAATACTCTCAAATTATTTGCAAATGATTAGTTCTATTACTGGCATTTTTTCTTGACATTAGAAAAATACTGTTTTATTATTTGTATATTTTTGTGCAGCATACAAAAAATGACTTATCGCGGTGAAGTTTTGCTGGACGAAATTTATTTTTGAAATCTCACAGTTGAACTCATTGTCAGAAATATGAAAATAACTTCGACCCAGTACACTTATTTTTTTTCACCTCTGAGAATCAAATTTCCATGTTATTGTTGTCTGTTTTAGTTCTATATTAGATTCAGTTTTCTGAATTGAATTAAACATCTTATACGGTACTTCTGCAGATTATTTATTGCGACTGACTTTTGAGGTTAGCAACCTCAGGAATGAAAGTTTTGTTCATATATTTATGAATATGAACGTTTTATATCCCTCCGACGACATCGGCATAATTTCCGCCATTTTGGATTCTGGGAACTTGGGTTCAAAACCGGAAGTAAACCATTACCTTCCTGTTATCCTCTCCTATCGAGTTTATATTTGTTTTGTATGTTTTAGGTCACACACATATTTCCTTTTGTTCAGTAAATACAGTTTTTTTTTCTTTTTTTTTTCAGATTGTAATGTAAGAGGTAGTAAGGTTACTCTTTCGGGATTTGAAATTCAAACTGTACTTGCACACGGAAATTGATAGTGTAGATTTGTTGATAAGTAAGGCACCCGAAATATATGAGTAAAATGTTGAAAATATTTTCTAGCTTGATTAATTCTGATAAATATTTCTGTGACATCAGTTATTTTATAAAATTTTTTTTATTTCATTTAGAGAAAGGAAGCTTAAGTAACTCGAAAATTCTTTTTATTTTAATTATATACATTCTTTATTACGTTTTGTGCTGTAGAACTTTACCAATGTTTAAACATTTTAGCTGTAAAGTCTACTGTTTGTTATTGATTATTGTGTGATATATATATATATATATATATGTGTGTGTGTAACACTTAAGGGTTTTATGGAAGATTTTTTTAAGATTTAAAAAAAATAAATTATCTTGTTATAACAAACTATTCAATTAAAGTTAATATTTATGTTCATAATGTCTTCCATGTTATTGGATCTCCGTGAAATCGATCTCATATAAGAGAACTTTTTGTATCAATCTTTTTCTCGTATGTTTAGCCATTCTCAAACACGTTGTTATTTTAAAATGTTAGAAACGAGAGCGAAATTTTTATTTATATAGCTTTTTAATTACGAATTTTGTGTATCGCAAAAATTTCTATATTTTGTCTATATTTAAATAAAATCTTGGATACTGAATGCAATAAAAATTGAGCTGTGAAACAAATTAAAAATTAACTAAACAATTTAGCTTAATAAAATATTTTTCTTTCTGCTACTCTCTTGTATTGCTCATTACTTCATTTTTTAAACCTATTTAATCTGAAAATGATCTCAATTCATATTAAATTGGGTTGAAAGATTTTTACTTACACACACACAGCATTTTTCACACTGTAGATTTTCCTTGTGATTGTTAGTTAAAATGCTCAATGGCAATATAAAATGTCATTTCTCGTAGGAATGTGACAAATTATTTAACAGTTTATCCGTAGGATCCTTTGTAGTTTTACAACTTTGAATTTAAAAAATTGTTATTTAAAACTTTAACTGAAAAATAATTTAAAAATGTATTTTTTAGTGCATTCCAACAAAATGAAAAATTTTCACTTTTGAAATTCTTCAATTTAATAAGTCATGGAAACATATCTTGGTCTTTTAATATAATTAATAATTAATTGGTGGAAATAAAATTTTTTACAACGATATATTCAACATATCAGCATTAATCAATAGAAACTTAAATATAGTTTCCGAACATAAATACATTATGAATCCGTTATAAAAACGATTTGAGTACTAATTAAATTCTTACTCTTTTGATTGTTGACGTGGGAAATTATCCCAAAAATGCCCACAAAATTTTAGCCATTTAATTTCCAATTCTAAGAAATAAAATACTTTCATGGGGCATATATTTCAATTTTTTGTTTCTAATATTCCCATGAACGATCTCTCTCTTAACGTAATCCTGTTTTGAAATCACATCTTTTTTGCCTTGAAAATTTGTTATTTTAAAATTAAACAGATTATATAATGTAATTTTATAAATTTTTATTTTCTATTGTTCTCATTTCTATTTATAGTTACCCATTGTTTGCCAAATTGAATAAAATAAGAACCGAAATTCATCGAAAGTGAAACTAGTTATATGCTCAATTGTGTTTTTGTTTCGAGATAATTTGCAAGTCCTTTGTTTCAGATTGGTAAACTTTATTGTTAGTCTGAGAATTTCTAGACCCCATTCGCAAACTATAATTTGACCTTTATTGAACATATATTTATATGATCAATCTGTACCTAAACCAGTTTCACTGTTTTCCATCTTTCCTTTTCTCCAGCTCAATCCGAGGATTCACTTTGTATTTATCTGGCAGGTTTGTTCTCACTTTAGTCCACGTGTAGCATATGCGATTTTAATATTTTCACTATGATTTTGGCGTAGATATTTTATTATGGAATAGAACAAAGTCATGCTCTGCGTATACTAATGCTCTTATATTCTCCTATACCGAAGCAATAATGCTTATACAAAGTGATTTATAATGTGTACTTCGAAGATTTGAAAGCAAGATCGATCTATACTGAAAGCAAGTAGTATACTCACGAATTCTTAACTTGATGGGACCTGATAGTGTCCGGATTAACGGAAGTCTGGATTAAATAGAATCAAATTTAATTGTCTGTAAAAGAAGTTTTAAATGTATTAAATTAGAAAAATATATTTTTTATCTTAATAATTACTTTTTCATAATTCCTCACGTAAGCTTACATTCTATAAATTGATTTAGACCTGATAAGAAAACTTTTACAGAAATTTGTGTTCGTCTTGTAACCGTCTATAATAACGAAGTCTGGTTTTGCGAAATTATTTTCAGGGTTATGTAAATTTCTTTTATTTAAAATATTTCTTAGTTTGTTATACGACGAATTTAGAGTCATATTCACTTTTCTTTCACTCAAGCTTTCGAAAAATAAGGCCATTTTTTTTTTTTTTTTTTTTTTTTTGAAATTAGATTTTTTTTTTTATGTAAATCGTAATTCATATATTACTGAAATATGGATACAGAGGAACAGTCTAATTATTAGTAAGAGCATTGCAAATTCCTGAAATCGTTTGAAAATAGTTCTTGAAATTGGAAATATTTGAAACATTTCATGAAATTAGAATTCATAATAATAATTTACTTTTTTTTTTTTTTTTTTTTTTTTTTTTGTTTCAAAGCCAGTAATCTTTTGATACTGCTGTTCACGCCATTTGAAGTGTCAATAAGATATCACCACTTGATTACATAAAATCTCTTAAAAACACGTAAATGTGTTCTCAGATGTCGTCATGGTTACATCGTCTGTTTTTTTTTTTAATTTGATTAGATTTTTGATAAACGTATTTCCCTTATTTCTTAATTATTTTTTAACTTAGTAATTTGTTCTTAGTGAGCCAATATTAAGGAATGAACAAGTGAGGAAGAGCGCTCAGAATATTTATTCATATTAGTGTTTATTTGTCTCATTTCGATTGGAAATTATTTTAGTAAAATCATTATTTTTTAAATCAGTTTTTGAAATTTAAGAATTTTGTGGTATAATCAGTTTTTAATTCGGAACAAATGTTAAAATTATTATTAACTATATAAAAATATGAGGGTCACTTTGAAATTTTTGAATTGCTTTTTGAAGAAATGTGGTAAAAAATAAACACTTGTGTAATTGTAAATGCGAATTATTTTATCATAGAATATAATTATTTATTTGCCAATTGTGCATGAATTTTAGAGTATAATAAATAGAAGGCAAAATGAAGTTGACGCAAGAACATTGTGCTATGGATTTCTATGGTTTTAAAATGGGATCAAATTGAGAAGAATGCCTTCATCGGCTACATTTAGCTGATGGAAACGAAGGTCTATCTCGTATCACTGTATTGTAGTTGTTTACAGAATATCAGGTGTCAATACTATTCAGGATGAAGAATGCATTGGGAAATAGTTGTCAGCTTTAACCTCGGATAATATGTCTGCTTTATGGAAAATGTTATTCTATGATAAACGTTATGCTTACTATATGTTGTAGGAGAAACTTAGCATGCATAAAATTATCCATGAATTTCATAGGGGGGGGGGAGTTTGCTATTGGGTTCTCTATAATTTAACTGAGCCTCAAAAAGAGGAACGTGGCAGAATCGATAAAACTCTTAAATTACTTAACGGTAGTATCAGCATTATTTTTAAAATTGTAAATGATGAACATACCATTTTTTTTCCTATTTCAACAGATAAAGTAAAGTAAAAGTCTTTGAAGAGGATTCCATAACAAGGAGGTAGGGGGGTTGAAAAGAACGCTCTATGGTAAAAATACTGTATGAAGTATTGTTCAGACAAGACTGGTCAATACTATCAAACTGGAAGGACCGAAAGTTGCTCTAACTTTTATCCTAGTAAATATCTTCCAGATATTCTTAAAGAAGTGAATGTTTGAGGGCATGGTCTTTCCACCAGGACAATGAATATATTCATTCAGCAATATTAACAGTAGAGTTCCCCGAAAAAATATATCAAAGTGATGGAGCATCTCTCATATTCCCCATATCCAACTATGTGCTAATGTTGGCTATTTTTTATCCGAAATAATAAGTTACGCGTATGTGGTTATTATTCTGAAGATGAAATAAAAGGGGCTATATATATGCATTTTTAATAGATTCTAAAAAAGGAATAACTTGCATTTAATCTTTGGAAAACTTCACGTACAGAAGTACTGTAATGCTTTTGGAGATTACTTTGAACATCCCTAAAATTTCAGAAATGTAACTTTAGAAATCTAGGTATATGTTGATAATGTCATTGTGACCTTCATATTTACTGTTACATTAAAAATAAAAAACAATGAAGTTAAAAAAAATTAATGAGTGGCTACATTTCCAAAATTTAAGCCTAAAAAAAAATGGAAATTTAAAAAAATATTCGAGAAACTTTCTGTGCTTATTAAATTAAAAGGCTTTCAATTTGAGTAATTTTATCAACGAATTTCTCACGAACTTAAGGATTTAAAAGTGCGAAAAAGAAAGTTCTAATGCAAATTAAAAATAGTGAAAACATATTTTACTTCAGGTGATAAAATGATATATGTATATCGTTATAGTTCATTTATAAGTTTAGTTTTGGACTTTTAAATTTGAAAAGTAAAAATTGCTTTATTTAAAAAAATGTTGTTCTCTTTGTTTTAATTATAAGCTTTGCATCTTCAGCGTCAAAAAGCATAAATAAGCGAAATTGAGTAAAAGGCTTATCAGTTTTGTATAAGTTCAGCTGTATTCTGGCTTTGTATACTTTTCAAGATTAATAGAATTGATGCTGATGAAAATTTGTGCTCCTAGTAATTTGGATGATAATATATTGAAATATTCTTTTCTGTTGACAGTTTTATGGAGAAAATATGTAAAATTTTCTTTTTTATTGCTATCGGAGATAACTTCCAATTTGCAGATTGATTTTTTGCAGATTGCAAAGGAGAATTATGATCAATTTGCAGATTGCAAAGGAGAATTATATTCCAATTTGCAGATTGATTTTGCATTAAAGAAATGATTTTATTATTTACCTTGGTGAAAAATTTTTTCCAAAATCTTGCCTTCATTTCTCAAATAGTAGGAAGTTCATATATTTTTTATGTATTGGATATTAGTGAAGAGATCGTTTAAAAATTTGTATTAATAATCAAAATTGAAGTTTTATTTTTAAATCTTAATGCCTATTAGACTTAACAATTTAAGGTAAAATGAACTAATATTTTTTTTAATTATGTTAATGTTTCGTTTAGTTTTTTTGTGTAATGTTTATAAATATACAAATTGAAATTCATTATCTTAAGAGCTTCTGTTAGAATTACTTATCAATCGGTGTGTATAGTTTTTATAATTGCCCTATTATAGTTTTATGATTTAAATGAAATAAATTAAATGCCATCGATTATATTATAAAATATTCGTAAAATCTAAAAAGTGGCATTTGGTAAAATATATTGCTTCACTGATTGAAAATTCCTTTTTGGGTCGTTAAAAAAAATGACGTATGAATATTTCATTCGTACATTAGACGAAAGAGATTCTAAATTAATATATCACGAATAGAAAGTAGAATTTTTCTAGTCACAAAATTACGGGATTTCCACTTTTGAGAGGCAGGCTTAATATGCATTTGATAGTATAAACGAAATTTTGTTGTTGTTCCAGAAATTTTTATGTACAAAAGTGAAATGGTTTATAACAATTTTCGAACAACAGTCATAAACTTGATTATTTTCGACAGCGTGTCTTTAAAGCAATCTTTAATAATGATTCCTACTGTAAGTTTCGTTTAATTTAAAATCGTCACCAGTCACTTAAGTTCATTCTTAATTTACACCGTGCTATTTAAAATTTAATTTCCATTTAGAAAAAATACATTTTACCTTATGCTGGATTAAATTAAATTTTTTAAATAAAAAGTGGGTACATACACAAATATTAAGTATATTTAATCAAAATTTGAAAATTCTGATTTTGCTCTTAATTAAATATATTGTCTGAATATACTTAGAAGTAGCAGAATTTATTTAAAAAAAAAAAAAAAAAAAAACTCTAAATTTTGATTTTAGAATTTGTTTTATGATGTTTTTGTAATATTGAGACAGTATTAGCAGTCATTTAGTGTTTATTTAACAAGAAACGTGAAATATAAACACTGAAGGAAACAGGCATAGTAAAAGTAAGTTTGCAATATAGAAGAATAATTCAAATTTTTAATCTAAGTAATATTTTTCTAATTCCGTTGTTTCAAGAAATATTGTTCATTTTTGCATGAAGTTATGATCCTTAATAAATTTTTATATTTGGAATAATAAAATAATGCAATCATAAGTTAACACTATTTATCCTGAAATGTAGATTGATGTTGAATTAAGCAGTGATTGGTGACTTGTGATTAATGAGCAGCGATAAATGACTGTTTTATCAATCGCATGGGAAATGTTGAAAAGATCTCGAACATTTCTTATATTATTTAAATGAATTTCTTTAAAATGGCCAATAAAGTTTCATTATTTTTACTATCTTTATATATAAATATTTCATTTTTTAATCAGATATTATAAAATTGTTGAGAGAATTGAGTATTTAGATTGTATTTATATGGATTGAACTCTTTGAATATAGGTAATATTTTATCAATGACCAGCTTTTCCCCATTATTACCATTATCAAATATTTTAGTAAATGAAAAAATAAAACAAATTGTGAATTTACTATTATTATAGAAAGTTTTTATGTAATCTATATTAGGCTTTTTTGAATTTATTAACAAAGTAGTGTTATTGCATAACTATCATTTAAGTTTTTTTTTTTTTTTTAAAAGCTCAAAACTTCCATCGTCGTGACCAAGTGGTAAGTTGGTGCTTCTGAGAGCTAAAGGCTCTGAATTCAATTCCAGTCACTGGTAAATAAAGAGTAATGTTGCACATCGGCTTGCAAGTTTGTCGGGGTTGAGTGTTTGGAAGTTTTCAAATTTTCTCCATAATGCAATTTATGTTGTAGGTATTGAAATGCTTTACCGCAGCTTTAGGCCATAAGAGTATCCATTACGCAATGTCAAAATGTATGGTATTTTTTTTTCTCTCGTGATCTATACAATTTCAGAATATTTTTAAAAAAAATCTTTTGTAATAGTTAGACTTTTTATTTATGAAAGTTTGATTTTTAAATCATTAGTTGCATTCTTTTATATACAAGTCAAAGGTTCATGTTTTTTAATTAATTTTTTACCAATGCAAAATAGTATGAAATAATTCTCGTGAAATTATATTCCTGTTCGTAGCGTTTAAGTTGGTGGAAAACAACTTTTTCATTTCGCCGATTGCCTTGGACTATTTTTCACATTTTTAAAGAGGATAAAAAAAATGAAAAGCATTTTTTCCTTTACGACGTGATACCGTGACGTGATCAGAATTAATATAAATAGCGTTCAATTTACGACGTTTGGAGATGTGACAGTGATAGGGCGAAACTAAGTGGCTTTATGCATTTTAAGCCGAATGATTGGTTAGGTTACATGGGAAAATTTCGTCATCTTTGTGTGTGATGCATGCAGTCGATGAAAAGAAGTGGAATGTTGACGAGAAATTCGGTCATACATTTGCTTGTAAACGTGGATATCTTTGTCTAACAGGAATCTTTATAGTGGTCTTTTTGAATTGGGGATATGAAGTGGAATGTAAAAGTGAAATTCGGTCAACCTGTAAATGCTCTAGATTTATGTGAGAAACGGTAGTTTTGTGGTTTGAGGACACAAAATATATTTTTAATTAAAATGCAATGAATAAATATATTCTTTAAATATTCGTTTACTAAACGTTCATGCGTAAAGATTTCTTCATAGATGAAGAATGTCATTTCCTCTGTGTTTTGTCATATTTCCTAGATTAAGGTTCATTGTGCGTGGGTGGAGAAAATTAATGGCATGCGTTATTTATCATGCACTTGTTTTCCTGGTTTTGCTTTTCTAACCTGTATTAATGTCTCGATTTTCACTTTATTTTTTTAATTTAAAGAAATTCTCAATTTTGTTCATTGAAATAACATCTTGAAATGTTTGGTTCTTATTTCACAAGTTTTCGTGAAAATATTGGAATTAAGTGTTCCTAAAAATGTTTCATTGTTTGTATGGAGACAAGACTTGATAATTCCTGAATGTTGAAGATTTAAATTCTTAATGGTTTATTTTCCCTGATTATACATTTGATACCATGTAATAAAACTAAAATATTTTGTCACAAGATAATTTTTTGAGACTGACACTATTGCTATTTATTTTACAACACATAAAAGGGTTATTTAATGATATATCATTAACATGTCATGGATTAATATTGATTGAAAAGACACGCTTATAATTTTGTATCACTTATTTTCCTCAGTTGTGGTAAAGAAATTTATTACTTTTAGCGTAAATTAATTCATTCCCTTTGATGTGATATTTCATGCTTGAATGTTTCCGAGGTATAACTTGTCTAAAACTAGTAATAACTCGTAAATGCTTCAATAGCTTTTATTCTTATGACAATGTGACGTATCGATTAACACGGACTTGAAGACTGAATATCTGTTGTCAAATCACAAAATTTGATTAAATTTCACTTGTTTGTTATTGTCCATTGCAGCCACGAAACATTGCAAGGATGTTTATCGGTCGTAAAACTAATTTCGTTGTTCTTTATTGCATGTAATGTTGTAGTTACATAAAACTTAACTTGATATTGTACTTGTAGTTACAAAAACGATGAGGAAATACTGTAAGAATATACTTTAGTTAAAATTTTAAATAATGAAGGCAATATTATAACAATCATACTAATTATATATAATTATGTTACTTAAAACATGATTTTTAATTTTTTTGTTTCAATTTGTGATATTAAAGAACATGTAGAGAATCTTATTTTTTCAAGTTATACCACAATGGACTATAAATTAATATTTATTGGTTTTTTAAAATTTTAATGGAAGTCACTCTGAAAAAAAAGGTTTAAGCGTTATCTTGAACAATAATTATTGTATTTTTTAACCTAACTTTGCAGAACTTTTAGGGTTATCATTTTAAAATTCTATTCACACATAAACATAGTTTGCTGGAAAGAAAATATTTTTTCATAAACTGCACCATCATTTTCAACTGTTTGCGTGTCTATGATTGACTTTTAAATACTATTTTAAAATTCAAATGAAATTTTTTAGAGAAGTGACGTACACATGTAAATAGCTTTTTTTTTACGGTTAGTCATTTGTTTGGCAAACTGCACTTCAGTTGAGCCATTTAAGAAGGGCTTTTAAGAATAGGAGTTCAGTAGACTTAATAAAATCGTTTAATGCACAAGAATTTGTTGAATTAAAGTAAGTTTTTTTTATCAGAAATGTATTATGTAACTTGATCTCAAAAATAAGAAAATTGTTGAACAAAATTTTAATTAAGTTTATTGTGAAAATGTAACACCATAAATTTGGAATTGACGCATTTTGATTGATCTATATAAATAAAACGGTGACTTCAATCATTTACTTTCAATCGTTATTTTTAAGGCGTGAGTTTTGATCATGTTATTTAATGTTTAGCTTTAATTTTTAAATGTAATTCTGTGAAACCTCAATGGATGGTAGTTTACTATTTCGTATTGAATTTTTCTCTCTTTGAGTGGAACTTGTACTTAAATAGAATAGACTTGAAATAATGAACTGAATGGATCTAGTAACTCTCTGGCTTTCTGTTTAATAATTCGCGAATGTGGATGTTTGTTGTACTTCGGTATCCACTACTGCATAGATTTTGCACAAATTTGTCAGGTAGTAACTGCATGTTAGTGCTGTCTTTCACCTCAACAGAGAGTTCGTTGGATCTGCTTGTTGATTGGTTGGGGATATTTCTAGCCTTTCAGAATCCACTTTAGTAAATCCCGATCGAGTTAGATTACGTAAATAAATAGTGACTAGAGTCATCAACAAGCCAAAAAACTATCGGCACAAAAATAGCTGTAAAATAATAAACCAAGCTGACTAAATAAAAGTAACTTCATTTAGTTTTCTTAAAATTAAATTTTTATTCAATAATAAAAAATAAAAAAAAAATAAAAAAAAGTGTGTGGGCTTCTTTATAATCGAATATTATTCTCCCAAACTACGTTTATTATTCTGAAAGTCAATATGCATCGTCTGATTAATTTAAACATTCAGTATGAGAAACCAATTCTCCATGTTTTGGAACGGTTTCGAGAGTGGAAACTAAGTACTAAACAAGGACTTTTTATTTAGAAATTATTTTTTTTATATGATTAAAAGTTAACAATTCCGCAAAGAGAGAAATTTGACAATTTTTTAAATGACCAAAAAAATACAGGTATCTTATTTTATAAATATACCTCAAAAGAAATGTGAAAAATTGTGTTAAAGTAAATTTTCACGAAAAATTAAGTTATATTGAAAATTTAAGGTATTTTAAATTCACATTATAGTAATAAACCCTATTAATTCTTTTTCTTGTTTTTCTGTAAATAATTTTATACATATTTAGGTGCTGTTGTGTAAATCTTTATTTTATATAATCTTATGTATCTTTTTGTTTTAAGTGTCTTAGAAAATAAAATTTCTTGAAACCCACACTAGATTTTTTTAGTAATATTTTACTGACTTTAAAATCATTGTTCCTTATTTCTTAAGCAAAGTTATACTTATTATTTTTCTGTTAAAATTTATTATGTGAATATATTTCGAATAATAGGGAAACTTGGAAACACCGCGGCTATTGTGACAGTTTATTACCCCCAGTGTATCACCAGTTTTTCTTCCTCAAAATGTCATTAGGAAGTACAAAAACAGCTTTACTTAGCATAATTCGATCAGTTTCTTGCGAATATTTTAATTCTTTAGAAAGTAAACTTTCTTTTGTCGAGTAATCCCTTCATCTGCTCGTAGTAATATAAAAAAAAAAAAATACTTTCGTACGTCTTCATTTGCAAGGATTAACCTGCTTTCATCGCATGAGCTCAGGGGCCCCAGACCTGAACAAAAACAAAGGGACATTCTTTCCCAAATTCCAGGCATCTGCACTTCTGCCAGCTCATCTGTTTCTACCGGTTGAAGGGTTGGAAAAATGATGCGTCAATATTACATTTGGATACTTCCAAATAATGTGCCGTGGCGGATGCTTAGGGTCGTTGCTTTCTCACATTGTCGGCAGTAGTTGATTAGGCCTTTATCATTGTCAAAGCCCGTGGCATTGAAATTCGTGTTCCAAGCTCGTTTTCGCGGAGCTTGAATGGGCTTGAAAATTGGCACACTTTTTCGACTTGCTGAAATGGAATTATTTGTCATTTTCTACGCTGCGATTATTTTTGAAGAGGAAAACGATTACTATAATTGATGGAAGTGTGAAAGCGTTAACATTTTTTTATGGAGATGGCAGAAGCAAAATTAGGTTAATCTCCATTTATCTTTTTGAATTGAAAATATGGTCCACAGTGTATGTACTCAAAAGAGTACATACACTGTGGACCATACAATATTTACTAGCTTCACGTGCATTAACAGTTTTATTATTATTTTTTTTAATTTATTATCTTAGTGAAAAGAGTAAACTGCTCTTTTATCATTAAATAGACTTAAAAAAGGGACCACTTTTGAAATATTTCAGAAACAGAAAGTAGAAAATAAATATAGCTTTTTAATAACTTTAAAAGTATTACTATCTCGAGTTTTTGTAACTTTTTCTTTTCTCTTTGATTTTTCATCTGCTTTAACTTATCGAAACTTTTGATGGAAACATTTTATTTGGGTTTGGTTCTGTCTAATCTTGAGATTAGAATTCATGAAAATACACGTTTCCTTTTTGTTAAATTTTCTTTCACTATGCAATTTAACATGGCCAGAGGTCTTGTCTGAAAACGTGTTTTTTGTTGTCAAGATGATTGATATATATTCTAAATTTTGTTGGAAAAAAGATATAAATTATTTACACTAGTGTGTTAAACACTAGCAACTTTGTAAATTTTAAGTAGATATGAAATTGCAGAAAAGATATTCCTTGCGATGAGTACAATGAACTTGCAATTGAGTAGAAAGATACTGCGCATGCATATGTCAGGAACATAGCGTCACAGGCAATGTGAGCATACCCAAAAAACGTGCGGTCGTTGTGCACAGTTCAAGAGTACAATAAAAAAAAGTATGGACGCAATTAAAGACATTCTTTGTAACTGCAAATAAGTTCTTTTGTGAAATATGGCTAGAAGAAATCACCTGAACGACTTCACAAGCAGAAGTATGATCGGAAAGTTATTGAAGTTTAGTTTCGTGCACCTGAAAAGCCTTCCAATCCGTAGGTACAGCTGTTGGTAAGGTTGGTGGCTGCCATAAAGAATCGACTGCAGTGGATGGATGTGTATTGGGAAGGGAAGCTATCACTCGAGTGGATTGACCAACGCAATCCCCTGATTTAAATCCCATTGAACATGTGTGGGATGATTTGGAGAATTGCCTTGCGTCACGATTACACTCTTCGGAGAATATTTAATAATTGAAATAATTACTGATGGAAGAATAGGCATTCTTACCTGAAGAATTGTTATACAATCTGGTGCTGAGGGTGGACAAGTGGTACGAAGCAACCATTGCAGTAAGAGGAAACAAAATCCCATGCAATGGAACATCTGCTTGTTCTTCCTCTTAGAGAGATAATCATGTGTAACGAGTGTGTGAGTTCAGAAAGCCTTTTTTATTTTCTATATTGTATGCATTGGTTTCATTTTTGCCTGACTATGCTTTCGGCATCGCTAAAGTACAAAAGGCTGACTCCTTATCACTGAATTTCCTGCCTCAGATGATTTTTTTGCGGAGAGTTATGGTAAAAAACACCTATTGCTTAAGTTTTGTGTTCCAGTGTAGAAACATTTTGTGTTTCTGCTTATGTGGAAAAATATAGCGTATCAATGTCTGTTTTGTAGGCAGCCTCTGGTTCAAAATTGTTAAGATAATACGCGAGACATTTTTTGCATTTAGTATAACTGAATTTGTAGTGCGACTTGTAAATACATACACAAGAAAACTTCATTGAATTTTATAAGTCTAAACCAGTTATTCTTAAAACTTATTTTTAGTTTCATAAAATTTTGACTTTCATAAGAAGTTGATCTTCATTATAACTTACAAAAAATATATTCATATTCTGTGTCATTCATGTATATTTTCTAAGAATATTTTTTTTATAGTTTTAGCTTTTTTTTCAGAGTTTCTAACAGTAGAAGTAGTCACGGATAATTTTTTGCATAAATAAACTATATGTAAAAAGATAATTTCCTATATATATTTTAACTTGTATTATTCACTGCAATTTTATGTTGTGATGGCATCCCCGCTTTAAAAACTGTAATCTGGAAAACAATGTAAAATTACTTTGTTAAAGGGAAAGATAGATTTATTAGAGTTAAAATTTATCAAATGTAATTGTTTTTATATTTGTGGCTACTTAAACGATTTACTAATTTCTTTATTGTAAAAATGTTTCGTCAAATCCTCCTGAAAAATGAACTTTGCTTCAAATTTGTAATCATCCAATGTTTTACTTACGGTCCCTTTCTTTCATGACTCGTTTCATAACTTCATAATAATAATAATAATAATAACAATAATAATAATAATAATAATAATAAAACAATATTTTCCCGCGCGATTTTCTGGTTGCCATTCTTCTAGCGACTTGTGCCCTGTCAGTAACCTTAATTTTGTTCCCTTGTTAAGTTTCCTTATAAAATGACTTTAAAAATATTTCCTTTTTCTAGAATTTAAATACTATTAACTTTGCAAAACAATGTTTTCTATAGGGTTGGGTGAACATTTTCTGACATTGATACTCAAATTTCTTAAGTCCTACAAATTCATTAAATGATTCGCATCCCTTATTAATACAATAATTTTCTCAATGTTGAGATTATAATGTAATTAAAATTGAAAATTGCCACATGATAATAGAAATACTGTTATTAATCCATTCATTCTTTAAGTTGTCTGTGTTGAATTTAACAAACACAATCGTGTGATAAATTTGAATTATGCTTATATGATAGGTCAACAGCATAGCGCTCTTCAACTTTTATTATTGTCGAGTTTGACGACAGCACGATTTTTTTAACTGGATTACACATCATACGAGAGGCAACTTTGGGTACTGCACATTCGCAGTTTACCTAATATTTAAAAACAGGACATAATTTATCATCTAATGAAACAATTATTTAGAAAGTCAAACTTAACATGGTTATTCTGTAACAGAAATAATTTGTTATCAATATTTTATAAAATAAGAACTTTCTGTTGAGCTGGTCTAATTTTATACATGAATTAATGCATGCTCCTGCTGGAACTTGATTGATGTATTCATAAGTTTCTTTTAGTTTACTATAAATTTAGAATATCGATTTCTTATGTATTTAGGACGTTATATTTTACTTCACTTAACCTAACAAAAAATGGACATGGGTATGTAAAAACAGTTTGGAATAAAATTTAAATATTTTTTCAAATTGCTACTTAAGGTTAAACATCAAATTGTTACATTTTGAGCTCTTGTTATTTTGGATCATTTGTGTGTAAAGAGTTTTCTGTGTAACAACATTTGTGTGTGTGTGTGATACGCGAATCTTAAGTTTTGTATGGATAGTTATAATAAAATAATCAAATCTCATTGAAATTGTTGCTCGTCTGATCAAATGTAAAAATAAATTATAGTAAAAAAAATTAATTTTTATCGAAAATAAATGATAATAAAAATTTAATTTAATGTGATTTTGCTTGTCAAATTATCTTCTCATTTATCCACAGTAATATATATATATATATATATATATATATATATATATATATTCATTCCAGATTTATAATTATAAGTACCAAAACATTTTGACTTTGCTTCAATTTTTCTCTTCAATTTATTTGGCATCCTGAAGTTAAAAATGCATTGTTTTGTGAAACCGATAAATCTTGTTTAGTTTTTAGTGCTCTTTCGACGTAATCGGATTTCTAAAGTAGACGTTTGAAAAAGAATACGAATGACGCAAAGAATTGATGAAGAGGTAAGAGTAATGTTCTTCTACCCGTGACGCCATCGGCATATATAGCATTGACCGAATTTCGATTTACCTGCATAGAATTAATATTTCGCTAGTTATATAGGTGTGTTTAAAGTAATCATCTGTTGAAATGTTTTGGCTACCGTATTAATTTTTATGGATATTTTTTGTTACTTTATTTTATTCTTATTTTTTGTTACTATATTTTATTTTTTATTACTATACTTTATATATTTTTTGTTACTATATTATCTCCCTCATGAATTTGTAATTAATGATGGATGAGAAATTATAGGGAGTTCCTACTTGTTTACATCTTGAGTTATAATATCTGGGCAGATTATGGCGAACTGTAGTCCCCGCCCTAGTTGTGAAAATAAAAATGTTGGGGAACCACGCCTATTTAAATCTAGTTGTGAATATTTAAATTTAGAAATAAAAAATATGAAATTGAAAAGATTCGACAAATTCGGCGTAAACAAACAATTGTTGAAAAATTTAGAGCACTGTAGGAGCTTTAATTGTCAATATGAAATCTATTCTTTAGTTGTGTACATTTTATTTTCTAGTGCTGTTCTAAGATAAGCATCTAATTAGCCCTCGTGAGCAAAAAATGATCGTTCAACGACAAACCAACAAATAAAATTAGGATATGTATTTCTATGAATTTTAATTTGTTACCATTTGAATTGAACGCTACATAACCCATTCAGCAGTTAACAAAGTACGTTAAAATATATTAAGTATCTTGTGTGCATTTATCTTCCAAACCTGTAGAAATAATTCACCAAAATATTAAATTTAGAATATTTGAAATCACGTTAATATCGACAATTTTCTTTCTAAAAATTTGTAGTAGAATAAATCTTCCGATGTTGTTAACACTTATAATTTGAAATCGGAATTTGTAAAATGATGGATTGAACTGAGTGTTGGGTTTTATGATAAAAATGTGAAATTTCAAATCTTTACTACTGCATAGATTTGGAACTAATTTGTATTCATGTTTGTAATTGAATACTCATAAATCGTTTCGTAATAAATTACATTTGAGCTTATTTAGCAAATGATTCTAGACACATTACCTTTTTGAATAAAATACTTGTTTTTTTTGACAATATTTTCAGATTTCCTGCATAACCTGAATGCATATTTTTTGATCGTAAGAAATACTTGTTCCCAGATTGTGCCTCTAAATAGTCTTTTGAGAAAAAAATTTCTCAAAAGACTTCGAAGTATAAGCGCTATTGTATATACAAACAGCCGAATGCATCTATTTACTAAAAAATGTAGGTCACAGATGTCGGCGAGACGTGGCCTAGTGCCGGTAAGATTCGAAATGGAAGTTTTTCCTTTTAGGAGAAATTCTTCGGAATTCCCCAAATGTTTATACTTATTTCTTATGTTTAAAAATGTATACATCTTATTTATTAAAATCGGAAAATCCTTTTAATACAAATGAGTTGTTTAAATACATATTTATTGCTATAAATGTTATAGGAATTAGAACTAGATATATGATTTATTGTTTAGAAAGATCTTAGACTTTTTTGTATTCATTAAAAATGTAAATCTTTTGATTAATAATTTGTTCTATCAGAAAGCTCATTTCTTCTATGAATGTGAATTCATTTATCACAATTGAAATTATAATGAAAGTAAAACAAAAATTATTATTATATTTTTGTTTATTTAATTTAAATCAATTAAATAAAATTTATTGTTTTAGATATAGATTTTTTAATTGTTTCAACAGTATTTTAAAACTGCCATTTTGCAAAATATAAATTTTATTTGAAGTTATTAAATGACAAGAGTAAAAAAATCTGTATATCAAGATTAATCAATAATTTAGGCTTTCTTCGAAAAATCCTGGTCTAGGGGTAAAATTTAAAAAAAAACTTTCTGGTTATTTAAGTATGTATCTTCTTTAGTTAGGTATGAAAATGATTGTGCAAAATCGTTTTAAATGATATTAAAAGATAATTAATTTAAATAAATTAATAAACTTTTTTAAAAAAATGTTGCACATGAAAAAAATTGATTTTGGGGGATTATAGATTTCATTGTCCTAACCCCCAAAATCAATATTTTTCATGTGCAAGTCACTATTGAACAACAGGAAGTAGATATTGCATTTATGTCTTAAGAACCGAAAATGTGTCTTTATCATGTTGTACTCTTGGTACTTTTTGGATTTCTTTTGTTACACATTAACATGTTCCCACAATCTGTAAAATCTCAAGAAAGTTAAAATAGATATTTCAACCTTATGACTAATATATTATTCAAATGCCTTACAGAAGTCCTTCATTTTCAATGTCTATGACAAGTTAATATATTTTGTAAAATGGCTTTGTCCTGCATATATCAGATTTCAGATTTCAAGATTTTTTTTTCTTCTCCCCTTTGTGAATATGTGGTGGTGCAATAAATAATCATAATAGAAATAAAAAATTTCAAGGAAATTCTAAATTAGTTCATCAAATATCTATTTTGGTCATTCTATGAAATTCTTTATTAATTCAATGATTACTACCAAATTTCGTTAGTTATAAATGGATACATATTGAAGAGAAAAGGTTTACTTTAATTCCTCTCTCATAATCGAATTGGGTTGAACTGTAACGCTCTTGTCTATGACGCAGCGTCAAGGGAAGCCGCAGCCATGGTCTCCGAGCTGAGAGTCCATGCTGCTGCAAACGTCGTCGAACTCTTCGTGCAGACACTTATCTTCAAAACGACCCCGTTTCTTGACTCACGGCTCGTGACGTGGTTGCACGATCCATTACGGCCATGCGGATAATATGCCTGTCTTTTCGGTTGCTAGTGATAAGTGGTCGTTGAGATCCCGCATGGCGTTTCGTATTACCGTCCTGAACCCATCGATTCCATATTGTGCTAACAGTCATTGGATCTCGACCAACGCGAACAGCAATACTGCAATAATATAAACCGCAATCCCGGTACGCTACAATTCGACCTTTATCAAAGTCAGAAACGTGCTGGTACGCATTTCTCCTTCTTACACGAGGCATCACAACAACTTTTCACCAGGCAACAACGTTCAAATGCAATTTGTGTATGAGGAACCGGCTCAACAATTTCCTCATTTAAACACAATGTAGGTGTCGCTACTGGCGCCTGCTTTGTCTGAATGCGCTGAAAAGCTAATCATTTACATATCACAGCACCTTCTTCCTTTTGAATAAATTTCATGTCTGTAGCATGTCGCCTTCTTGGTATAGCAATTTTAATGGCCAGTAGTGTATTTACAATTTTTTCCTTTGCATTGTGCTTTATACTCCATAATTGCCAATTTTAAATACATTTAGCAAAAGGTCTTTAGAGATTTAGTTTCTTTATTTTTAATCAAACTGTTCTATTTAACATATATTGAATTATTAGAATATTTCTATATTGTAGTATTTCATATTAGCTACTGGAAGTAATGTAAGCTATTTATATTGGATCTATATCTATAAAAATGAATTTGACTGTTTTCAAAACTTCAAAGCAAAAAATAGTTATACACTTTCAATTTTTGAAATTGTATCAGAGAAGTAAAATAAAAAGAACCATGTCATATATTTAACTGTAGGGTTTGTGTTTTGATGAAGGTTAATAATAAGGATAGTTTTAGTAAATATATTTGTTCTAAGTTAGAAAAAGTTTATGAATTTTAAAAATGTTACTCACACTTATTTCATTGAATAATTAAGTTTGTTTTAAACATGCTTTTTAAACTGACAAGAATCACTTATAAAATAATTTCTTGTTGATGCTTAATACAAATAAACTTTAATTTTTAAAATACAATGATTATGATTTAATTAAAATTGTATTTGTTTTCTTGAGCTCATGAGGCTTTCTAAAATTTGAGCATGTTAAATGTATATATATATATATAGTCATGTTGTGGAACACTGTCTATGTTGATCTTAAAAACCTTTCTTTGCAAATTATAAAAATGTTCAGGATGTTTTTATTTTCCTCCTAAAAAAGATTAGCTTTTAACTTTCAATTGTATCCTTAGTATTTTTTGCTTATGCTATCTGTATTGGAATGTTTATTGCATTAGAGCTGAATAAGATATTAACATTGCTTTAGATTAGTTTAAATCATCTTAAGATAGTGGTTTACAACTTTAAGTTGTTTTCAAATTGTAAGGTTGATATATGAATCTGTATTTTCTTTTTCAAACTTCTCATCAGTGTGGACACATTAGGCCAAGACAGGTTAATCTGTATCGTAGTGAATTTCAGCTGGTTCAAGATTAAACATACCACTAATATCTCATGAATTTAAATTCATGATCCAAGTTAAAATTATGCACTAAAACTTTTCATGTAAATAGTTTTATCAAACTGACATTTCTTGAATTGTATCAACTTTAAGTACATATTAAATATATTTAATGTACACTAATGTGTGTGTGTAAGAAATATACATTTTAGAGTTTATCATTTGAATATTTTTAATAAAAAATTTCTTGTAAAAAAATAAAGGAAGAAATTAAAAAAAAAACTTAATGATGGTGTAAAAATTTCTGTTTTGAGTAAGAAAAAATAGTGTGTGTGTGCTGTTGCATTCAAGTTTTGCACTAAATATTTAATCATGTATAAATATAAACACTGTTTAGTTATTCTTTATTTGCTTACATAGATTAATATCTTTTCATACTTCGGTTATTTTTTAAATATGTGTCTGAAAACTTCTGAAAGGAAAATTATACTCACATTACTTATCTGTAATACTTTATTAAATATTTTCATATATTGCTATAAAACAAATTATCTAAGAAGATTAATTACCATTTTATTTTTCAATGTTACACAAATGGTTATCTATAACCCTTTATTATACTTTCATATTTGTCACATGATTTGAGCTGGCAATGAATGATTAGTGATATCAGTTTTTATAACAGTTTGTGTTTGATTATGTTCATTAAACTATTCAACAACCTTGACCATAGTTATTTGTTGTGTTTGAAATCTGCATTAAGCCATAGATCTTAAGTAAGCCCTTATGTGCAAAAGATTATAGAGCTACAAAATCTGATAAACTTAAATGTGAAAATGGGAAAATTTCAAAATTTGCGTTTCATATGTATTACTTTTTTTTAATTATAATTAATTCTTTTTATTTCTTTGGTTTGAAGTAATCATTATGGTTTCTATAATCTTAATCAGTAAGTATGACCAACTATACTTTTTTAGTCTGTCTTAAGAAACACACAACTTTCAAGCCATGTTTAGTAAAAGGGAATTCTGTCCTTCAGTAATACATTATGACAGTGTGTCCTAAGTATGCTTGATTTGCTTTAGATCAGGAGAACAGGCTGCTCATTCCATACACGAAATTCTTTTATTATAAATTTTATTCTACACAAGTGCAGTTGTTACAGGTCTGGCATTATCTTGCATTTAAAGAATGGAATTGTCACATGCAACAAATTGTGTTAATATGGGGTCACTTGCATAGCTTTGGTCCATCACATTGTCTTTCTGAAGATACACAAATCTGCATTCACTTTCACCAATTCCAGCCCATACCATCAAACCATCTAGGGTATAGTGTTATCCATCTAAAATTATAATTTCTCTTCGTAGCTAAAATGGGCTTAGTGACACATTGTTACTTGCAAGTAAACAGTTCTCATCCTCCAATAATTTTATATTGAATCTCAATTCTCTGCTGTCCAATTTCCTTCAGTTAATAGTACGATGTCTAGAAATAAATTGAATGACTATACCCTATTCATTTTTATTGTTAAAATTCATCCAGAAAATGCCTACATTGGATTATTTTGATACTAATTTCCAAAGTAATAACTTGTAATAACTGAGTAACAGTATCCATTTGTCTCAATTCATAAGAATACTACTGCGTTAATTGTGATATGTAGACTTAGTTTGATGTCTAGCATTTCCTGTTTCTTAGAATATATTCTACGTCTTCGATATTACTCTTTACCACTCCAATTTCATCAGCTATACTTCATTATGTACATGCCTAGATTCAAGTCATTTAATGATATACCAAGATCCTGGTAGATAACTGTCATGAACATTTTAATCCACCTTCTTTCTATGAGGCTATAAAACAGTTTCTGCAAAATAATTGTTTCTGTATTTATATATTCTGACTTTTAACCCCATGAAGATTGATTTGTATATGAAATTTTATTTTGTTTTCAGCTATGCTTTAATTTATGGATATATTATTGAAGTCAATATTTGTGTACTTTCATTAAAAAAATAATGTTTTTAATTTTTTAAAGAAGTGGATTTTTCTGTAAATGACAAATATTTCAAACACAATTTGTTTTGTGCTAACAAATTGTGAAAGGGATCAGCTATTTTTTAAAGATTTTTGCAAATAACATATAAAAATTGTGTGCATTATATTATATTTTATTTAAAATTTAAAGTCTTATTATCAAAAAAATTCACTTGTTAGTTCTATTACATTGAATACCTCAAATATGCAATTGTAGTTTATTTTCTTTTTAATTCTAACATGTAAAATATAAATGTGCCTAAAATTAACTTTTTTTTTCAAATCATTCAATTTGGAAAAAAAGTTTTAATCTTTATTTCAAATTGACTGGGTAATATTTAACCATTTTTAGTTGCTTGCATAAATCCGTCCTATATTGAAAATATTTAGTATTTTAATCTTTTTAACTGATTTCAAATATGAATTATATGTAACATTTCTAATATCATTTATTTTTCATTTTAGCTCAATATTCAATTTGATGATAAAGCTACATCCACTTTTGAATATCCTTCAGAGAATACTAGTCCTTCTCCAATGGAAGATAGAAATTGGTCAGATGACTCTTCTTTTAATTCAACTATTGCCATGGGATCCGCCGCCAATTCTAGTGAGCAGTTATTTATTTTTAGCATTTCTGCATGTTATCTTTATGAATAATGATATAAATTTTATGATGCTTGCATAATAGAACAATTTTTTTCTTTTACTATACATGTATTGTTTTGTTTCATATTGTTTAGAGCATAGGATTTGAAAGTTTAAATTTTTATTTTTCAAATTTTTTGTTTAGCTTCTTTGCCAATGATCTGGATTACATTTTTCTCTAAATTTTTCAGTGATGAAATCAAGCATGTTTGAAAACAGTATAAAGTCATGTTTTCTTAATTACGACTTGATCATTAAATGCCTTTTCACTTTTTACTGTGTTCAAAATTTTAATTCACTTTCTGCTAAGAATGGTATAAAATAAGGAATGGCTTCTTAGAAATATGTAATTTTGAGAATTTTTATATTGTCTATAAAAAAACAGAAATCAAATTAAAGGATATAATGCTTAAAACTAATTTTTTGAAATTATTTTAGATCACTTATACAAGTATAAAATTATGTAGATTTAAATAGGATTGTATGAAACTGAAATTTAACTAAGATTAAAACTTTGAATCTTAATGCTGTATTAAGTTGATTTCAATTCACTTTCCATACAGCTTTATTTATGTAGAATTTTAATTTAATATCAAAGTATTCAGTTCTTATTATTACACTACCTTAAATTTTAGTTCCTCAGTTGTATATCAGTGTTACACTGATCTATTTTTGAATGTGTTCAGTTTGTTCTAAAATAAATATTAAATTTAGTATACTATTTAAGCATTAGCCTCTTTAGGAGTGGGTCAAGATAAATTAAAGCACGTCATCAAAATGTATATTCTAAAAGTAATATTCTTCAATATATTTTCTTAGTTTATAGAATATTTTAATTATATTACTGTGTTATAGTGTGTTTTCTTTAGTTAAATTTTTATTTTTATGTTTCAAATATAGTTTTATTTATGGATATTGTTTGATAAAACACTACTTTTTTTCAGAATTATCTATATTTTCTAGTTTTATGTATTTTGTAAGAAAGTTAATATAATAGTGATTAATGTTAAGTAACTTTTGAAATTTTATCATAGTTGTTCTGCAATAATAATGCAATTGTTTTTCTTAATTATGGTTCTTAAGTGTTGCAAACTAGTTGAGTTAGTTAGAGATAGTTTAGAATATTTTTTGTAGAAAAAAATTCAAAAGTTTTAATTTTTGATAAATTATTATTCTTTACTAGGTATTAAAATTATCTGTAGTTCTTTTATAGATTTTTACACACATGTACTTACAAGGGAAACTTTTTGAATTGTTTAACTATTGTGCATATTTTTAAATTTAATTTAACTGAAATTATAATTTTGTTATGATTTGTGAAATGATTGCTTGAGCTTAAGAAACAAACAAAAAATAAATAAATAAATAATAAATAAGTAAAAAAATAAAAACTAATTTTTTTTTGTCCTTGTTGCCAAAGCTTTGTGAACAAAAAAAAAATATCTTTTTAAGACATATTTAACTTTGATGATTTTATATAACATTAATAAACCATCAATAAATACAAAAAATGCATGTTTATGACTTTAATATTGTACTTATTAACTTATTTCATATATAATTGTGTTGACCTCTTGCTATATATTTGTATAAAAAAAGAATGGTAATGATGACTTTCACATATTTAGAAAGTTCTATATGCATTGAAACTAAAAGGAATCAAGTTTTTCAAAACTTCTTTATCATTGCAATTAATAATTTGTAGATATTAATGAAAATTTTAAACTGGTATCTGTTAATGAACATGAATGTAATATCTAACAATAAAATGAAAAAATGATATTTTTTAAGATATATTTTGGACATGCATTGTGACAAACTGCATGACCTCAAGCTTTCTGCAAAATTTCTTAATGACGTTGTTACTTGACTAGGGATGTGCAGCATTATGTTTATAGGTTTTGATTTTTATCATCCATTTTCATTTTAATAAAGACTTATTGTGCTTTTCAGATTTTCTGAAAATTTTTCAAAATACAATATACTTATCCAACTCTTGTTGATTAATGTAGGCTTATATATTAATTCTTTATCAATATTTTACCCTTAATAAGAATGTTGCTCATGAAAATGTTATAGAAATGCAGCAAACTTCATGTTTCCATGATACCTTTTTTAAAGTGATTTTTTCCCTACTCAAATATAAGATTATATTATTTCTAATTTGTATAATACAGTTCTATTTGAGTGAAATCTAGAATGAGACTATTTTGAAGAGAAACTTTTATCTTAAGTCTTAGTAAAGTTAATTTGAGTTTTTAATTTAAATAAAAGTTTGTCAAAGGAAATTTTTATTTACTTTTAAGAAATGCTCACTTAGTTTTAATTTTTATTAACTTGTGTGGTTTTATTTATTGATAATTTACATATATATGGCATTATGAAATAGATTTTTATCTTGAAAACAAGTAATTTCCCTGATGACCCAATTTCATCAACATAAAATTGCAATTATATTAATCATTTTCTCCTATTTATTATCGTGTTGACATAAGAACATCTACTTGTCATTATTTTCTATCCAGTACATCATTTAATCATTGCTATATTATTTAATTTGGCATTCAGTATAGAATTGTTGGAGTTACTTCTTGTTACAGCATTTTTTTATTAAAAAATGCAGAAATTAGTTAATTTTTTGTTATTTTAAAGTTTCATCAGTTTTAGTTATTTTTTAATGTTAGAGATAGTTTATGGTTTAATATATTTTGGTTTTTTCTAGTAATTAATTCAGTAAAAAGAGTTCTTTATAAGAGTATTCTATATTAAAACTTTTATTAACATTGAGATAACTGTAACATTCATGATATTTATAATGATTCAAAATCTAACTTTAGTTCTATTCCAGTTAACCATTGTTTAAAACCAGAGTTTAACTACGTATAACAAATGATTAGTATGCTTAGTAGCTTCCAAGTAACTTCAAATAATTTTATTTGGAAAAAAGTACTAATATATGCATGTTTTTAGTATACAATGTAAATATTTTTATTATTTTACCATTTGGAATAAAGTTTAAAGAAATTTTATGACACCATTTTGGCATAGAAACAAATTTTAGCTGTCACACAATTTTTTTTAATAGTATTTAGCAATATTTTTTTTGTTTCTTCCTTAGCCACATATTAAATATTATTTCACTAAATTTTGAAAACTTTAATAAGGAATATGAAATACTAGCATATTTGTTGAAAAGGGAGATCCTGTATGGAATACATTTCTAAATTTGAATCAAGTTACAAATTATTTTTGCAGTTAATTTTCAGTTATTTATGTAAAAATTATATATTAACATTCTTTCAGGCTAGAAAATTTTATATTAAAAACATCACAGATGGAATAAAAAATTTCATTGAAGTAAAAAGTGTTGTGTAATTTAAATGTAAGAAAGTTTTCTTATTGAGTTTAATGACAAATTTAGAACTTAATTAATTGTAAAAATTTTTGTATAACATGTGTATTAAATGCTTATAAATATGAATTAAACTTTTAAATATAAGCATAAACATAATTTAGATTAATTTAAAAAAAATCTTGAATAACTGAATAAAATAAAACTTATTGTATTTACAATACAAACTTGTATTAACCATACAAATATTTAGAAAATTAAAAGTTATTGCAATAAACCAGTTTGTAAAAATTTTTACACATGATTACAAACTAGTTTATTGCAACAACTTATTTTTAATTGAATTTCTTCATTTTGCTAGTGTTAACTGAAATTATCTTCCTAGGATAATTTAAAATAAAACTTAATGATATCATTCCTTTAAAATTGATTTCATCAGAGTTGTGCCTTTCCTATGTTTACAAGATTTTACTGATACTTGAAATTGCACATTACTTAGTAAACAAAATTGCAGAGATATAATTAGAAGATTTCTAATATAGTCCTTGCACTTATTCAGTTGAGGCATTTCTTAAAAACCAATCACCAACTACATTCCATTCCTTATTTAAGTTTCTGAAGAGCTGAAAAGAATCGTTACTTTTAAAAAATTATAAAAGCAAGAATATTTAAAAACATTAAATTCACAAATGAATTGGTTCAAAGAGACCTGTATCTAATATACTTTCATATCAATGAATGCTCTTAACAAATTTATTGAATAGTAGTTTGTTTAATAATAATATAGTAGGAATATTATAAAAATAGAAGGAATATTTATTTTCAATATTTTTTTTACTTAATTATGAAGTATACTTTAGTTTTAAGATTTATTTTAATCATATTTTGAAAGTGACTCAATAAGTGGGGGAAAAAATCCACCATATTTCATATATACTTTTATATACAATGTTTTTGTATCTTTAAATAATTATAGACCATAAACACTATATTAACATGTGTTAATCATAACATTTTTATGTTAAAATTGTTTACTGAAGTATGAAAGTAAATTCAGAATTCAAAATGAAATTGTATATAATGCAATAAGATATTTACTGGAGTCACATGAATTAATTTCACACATAAATTATCTAATTGGGAAATACTCAAAATTGTAGTTCATGGATTTGTGGTTTTTCTGTATTTGTTATTGGAATAAGTTTTACAGTGGCAGAAAGCTCTTTGAGTGTGTGAGTGAGGGAGTGAAAGTTTTATCTTTAAAACCAAATTATTTGTTAAAAGCAATTTCATTTTTAATGTTATCGATTTATACATTTTTTATTTTGTAATCTTAGATGAAATAAACTGGTGTACTTATGTAACTTCTTTAAAATACTTCTAATGATACAAAAGAGGTACGTAAACTATAGATTGATGCTAAGTAGTTTTCATAAGCAATTTTTTTTACAAATGCATTTTTTACATGCTTGTTGGACAACTATTTCATGAACTGTTTTTTACTGGTTTTTTTATAAATTGGCTTGTTAAGTCCATACTATAAAATTACTTGGTAGCCATAATGACAAGTACATAATAACAAAGCTAAATTAATATTAGCCTTTAACTTGTTTGTATTTCTTTCCTTTTTATTGATCCTAAAATGAATGACCTTGATATAATATAGTTAAAAAGACATTATAAATATTTGCATCTTAAAATACTTGATTTTCTTGCAAACAGTGGTTTGGGAATACATTTATTTAAAAAATATTTTCATTTAAAGTTTACTTACTTTTGAAAATGTGTGTATAATAGACTGTGAAAATTCATTTTTTTCATATTATTCCTGATTGTGTCATTATAACCGTGTAATGAAATAATTTGAAGCAATTTACATAAGATTTCACAATGTCATGGGAAAATTTAGACAAATGTATGAACGTTTTATAAATCAATTATATACCAAAGGATTAATATTTACATATTTTGCCAATCTTTACATCAAACCTTGTAAGTGTTTGAGAAATGTTTTTGGTCTTTTATTTGACTGCTGTATGCTTTTTTGTTTACATAAATCTACTGCGTAACTTTGTATTGCCTGTTTATTTATCTGATATTCAAATCAGAAATATAATGAAATAAATAAAAGAATTTGCTTTATAGATTTTGAAATTGGATTTTACTGTTAATTTATTAATCTATATATAATTAATCAATCAAAAATTTGATTGTTTAAAAATTTGGAATCATTAATTGTTTAAAACTTTTGTAGGATTAGGGTTATCCAATTACACACCCCAAGTTCTTAGTAGTGATAAAGAATTTGAGCTTGGTGTTTCTCAATCCAGTCACAGACAAACAGTCATTTTGCCTATTAAAGCTGAAAAATCAGAGGATGTCCCTATAATGGATGTCTTAATTCCGGCTAATCCTGAAGATACTGGAGGCTGGTCAGCCACTGAAACTTCAGATATTCTCTTCTAACTACTTCATGTAAATGTAACAAGAGTTCTTTAGTTTAACGTTCTTAATTTAGGTCTTAATTTTCTTTTTCTTTATATAAATTCTCATTTTATTAATTGTATATTTTTAATTTCAGATGATTTGACTTCTGTTTTCATTCAAGTGCATTATTGATTTCATTGACACATGTTCACACCATTTTGTTTAGTATTGAACTGTTTTTCATATAGTTATGTATATTTTGTGTTTTCTTATTTAAAAGATACTTTAATTATATAAAGGGCCTAAATTTATGAAGCTTGTTATTGTAAAAATATTGTTGCTGTAGAATATTTGAAAAATATCCATTTTATTAATATTCTTTAAATTACGTAAAACATATCATGGTGTTTGTTTTTATGGCTAAAATCGGTTACAATTATTTATTAAAGATAAAATTGTGTTACTGAAATTTTTTTCTTTTAAAAATCTTATTTTATTACTAATTTTCTAAGCTTACATTCTAAGTTAAATTTAATCTTTCAAAAATAAGCAGAAACTAATATATACTATGAATTTTTATACATGAAGAACATTTAAGGGATTGAAATTATGTTTAAGTTGTGCTTCTCTTTGTAAAGAAAAAAAAAAAAAAAAAAAAAAAATTCAGCCTGAAAATTCTTCCTCAACATTCATGCTGATTTTTGAATATCTTTTTAAAAATTACATTATTAATGAACAAACATGATGAAATGTTTAGACAAAAAATTTAATTAGTTTAAATTTTTGACTAATTTTTTTGTTTTTTATATTTTTAAAAAGTAACTTGTTCAAGTCCTTAATGAAACATTCAAATTTTGTACAAGATTAAATTGTTTTGAAAAGTTTTATCAAGTGAAATGGACTTAAAGTGTTCTTCATTGCTTACATAATTACAAAAAGCTAAAATTTATAATTTTTGTTTTATAAAAAAATACTTGTAAAAGTTTTATTTCTATCTTTATAAAAAAGAAAAATTTGAAAGTAAATGAATTACTTAAAATGCAGTTTCTTTGTCATATATTTCTTACTTTCATGTTATAAAATATCCATAAAACTTCGCTGAAATTATTTTGTGGAAGATCAAAAATTTCACAGTTTTGTTTCAATGATTTTTGAAACAGCCTTAAATTTCTATATTACTAACTGTGGATGATTTTTATTAAGTAAGTTAACATTGATGTTCGATTAAATAAAAAGAAATTTGTTTAATTTGGATATGACAATTTTATTAGTTTGTACCTAACGTTATTTCATAAATATGCATAAAATTATTTAACTTGTCTATCACCATGTTTACTAACTGCAATTTATGTTATCAAAAACTCCAATGTATGAATACAAATTTGAAAATGATATTTTTCTTATTAATGTTTTTAATTGTAACAGAATAATTTATATTTTTAACATCTGTATAAAAATTCTATTTAAAATTCTTAGCTTTTCTATTAAAAAAATTACTTTGTATGAGTTTATAAAAACCTAAGGATTACTTTTTACATGGATTTTGATTACATTAAATTAAAATATAGTTTTAAAGATTGTTATTTTTTGCTTCTACTAAGTTAATATTAATGATTAGTTATTGATTCTTGTTTTCTCTGCAGAGAGGAATTTTTTTTTTCAATTTTGGAAATATTATATATTGTTATGATATATTCCTTTTGAATAAAAATTTTACTAGCATTTTCTCATTAAAATTTTAGATTTTGAATTTTTTATAAAATTAATGTTTAAATTGATTTCTAATTAGTTTAAATTTAATGCAGATGAAATTATTCTAAGATTTAAAAATTAAAAACACACAAACATTAGTATATTGTTTAAAATTAACTTTAACTTCATATTTAAGCTTTATACTTCTTTGATTTTCTCAGTATTGCAGTTCGAAGCTTTTTTTTTCCTTTATGTTATTAACCAGCTTGTGAATTTTAAATGATACAATATTTTTGATGACTTTGAGCATATTTTGGAATTAAATATTTTATGGAATAAATAATTAGTTACAGTAACTATTTATAGCTAAAATAACTATACAAATAAAATAATTAAAAAATGAGCTAGATAAAAAATGTCTTCATGCAAATGTACATCAAGAAATATACATTCCTGCTTTTGTAATATTATCTCTTGTATGTTTTTGAAGCAACATTAATAATATTTACTGTTTAATAAAGTATGATTGCTAAAGTAACTGTTAAATATAACTTGATATGTTAATGTTTTTTGATTCTTGTAAATTGGAGTGAATTCTGAATTGTGTAGAATTCTTTCTCTTAGCTTCAACTGATCTAAAATTCAAATGACTTATTTTTAATTTTCAGAATCTTAAAATTAAAAAAAAAAGTTTTTTGATTTATTGAAGATCCTTTGAATTTATAATATTTACTATTTTATGTAACCAAATAAAAAGCTTACATGTTTATTTTCCTTTAATTTATGTATAAATGTTTAAAATTGTAATAAAATTATGAAAACAATTATATAGTCTCTGAATATTGCAGTTTTAACTGTTTTTATGTAAATTATACCTTCCTATTTAATTTTATGGGTAATATATTAGAACCTCTAATTTTTTTATATTTAATAATCAGATTTAATTGAATCATTGGGACCACTTTTATTTTGTTAATTGTAATAAGTACACTGCCCATTAATTTGCACTGTATATTTAATCTGCTATCTAATGCAAAAAGATTTAATTAAAATATCTATTAATATCTAGATGTTATTGTCATTTAAAATTATTACTAGATGTCAATTTTGAATCTCGTATTTCAAATGTGATTATTTTACAAAAGTTATTTGGAAAGCGATAATTTTTAAAATGTATATTAGAGTGGGTCAGTGGTTTGATTCAAGGTAGAAATTAAAGGTGTCCTTTTATAAAAATTTATATATATATAGTTTTTATACCAAATTTCTATTGTTTGCTTTGCATTGACTTGGCAAGATAAAATATGATTATTCTTTTCAGCAGTAATTCATTTGTATACATGTTTTTATTTATAAGTAATTGTCACGTATCCTAAGAATTTTGTGCATGTCATATACTTCTTATGCCTTTCCTTGTATTTGAAACAAACAGGGGTGACCTAGTTTGTCTGTTATTCTTTTTTAAATTTTATGTTTTTGAGCTTTTAATGACTTTTTCAAAACTTTATTGCATTTATTAATATGAAAATAAAATGATTATCTTAAAGTATACTTAAGTGATTTCTAAACTATTTAATTTAAAATTTTATGAATTTTTTTAAAAATTAATAACTCTTCCATCCATGATCACCCCTGTTATATTTTTAATACCTTGGATTTCAAAGCTCAATAGTTATCCTTTGGGATTTGATGTGGTTAGTAATTTGTAAAAGATATTCTATGTAATGTTTTTATATGTATATTTCGAAAAAACTTTTATTGTACCATTCCACTTTTGTAACTTAAATATTTTATTAGCATTTATATACTTTACAGTACAAATAGTACAATGAGTGTGCTCATAAGATTTATTAAGTATAATATTATGAACTTTTCTAAAAACATTTTAATATATGAAGGACTTGATGAATCCAATGGTTTGTTTGTGTGTCCAATGTCTTATATTAAAGAAAGTATTTTGAGAATATTTTAAAATCTAATTATATATATTATTTAATAGCTTTTCATGCAAAGGAGTTCTATTTTAGGAACCATTTTTAAACAGCATTTTTTTAAGATGTATGGAAAAGTAATATTTGTTTATTTTATAAAAGTGTTCTTTCAATAAAACTAATTCTGTATAAGGGATTTGAAATTTTAGTTAGATCTTTGATATTCTTACAAATATCAATATTTCTGATAACCAGTTTAAAATTAGTTTGTTACCCAAGTAAAAATATTTAAAAATACATCAATTTGAAATAGATATGGGGCATCTTGTAAGAAAAATATTGTTAATTTTTTACTTAGAAATAATTTTCAGGAAAATTATTTGAAGAACTTTTTACTGATATTAATTTTCAATTTTTATTTAAATTATATAATTGACTTAAAATTTCTTTAGTATCTTTTTTAATTATTAAGCTAGTTATCTTTGATTTTGTAATTTAAATTTTTTTTGTGTTCTATTAAGTGACTGTTTTTTGTAGGATATATATAATCATAGTATAACTAAAATAAGATCTTAAGAATCTTAACAATGTGACTGCTTTAACTAATTTATCTTTAATAACAAAAGTAGAATGTTAAGAGAATAATTATAAATGTGTATCAGTGTTTCTGCAAAAAAATATGCATACAGCATGTAAATATTTTTGTGGAAATTTGTAAAATACAATTTCTATATTTATGTTTGTAGAGTTAGATGTGCATACTGTGATTATCAAAAATAATAATGAATTTTTAATATTTAGAGATCGTTACAGCTTTTGTGCTTTAGTATTAAAATGTTTCCTTACGCAAATTTCTAGTATTATAAAATTTATCTATTGGTGTGATAACTATGAACTATTTCATTCATATTTTAAATTCTTGTGTAAATTAAGTTTTGTAATTTTAATAGTTATTGCTTTTGTATCTCACAAATTTATTTAATTCCACAATTGTGTGTAAATTTTTACTGTTTTGGAAATATTTTTTTAACCAAAGAATTTTAATGATTTTTTACCTGGGGCAGTAGGACTATTTATGAATTGTTTGGTTTGTTGCTGTATTTTACTGTTTTTAGTGTAAATAACTGTTTAGATGTGATATTTGATTTACAATTTTATGTAGATATGTTTCAGTTTTCGTACATAATTTTCAAAAGTTGTCTAATTGAAACTCAATTGTATCCCAAATTGTTTTCATTCGATTTGTTACTTTTCTGTGATGCTGTTTATGTGCTGATGCTATTATGAAATGCAATTGCAATTTAAGATATTCACATGAATTCTAAACTGTCCCATTTAAAACTAAATGAGATAGATTTGTAGACGTCAACATATTAGTCTAGATATATTGGATATATAATTAAATTAAGCTAATCAATTAAAGTAATGCATTATAAGCATTGTAGATGCCAAAATACTTAATAATCAGTGACGATTGATATGCAATAATAAAACTTTTTGTTATGATCAAACAGTTCATTTTATATTAATCTACATTTAATAAAATTAAGTGGTTTAAACTTCTTCATAATTTGTGTTATTTTTATGATGCAAGTTTTAGTTAATGTATAGTGGGGGCTTCTCAAATTATGGTTTAAACTAGTCAGTTGAATTTTCCCCTTTTACAAGCATGTTTTTCTGTATTCCTTGCCAAACTTGTAGAATATTTATGTATTTCTTAAAATACTGCTACTGAAATATTTGTTAAAAGTATGTTTACTATTAACTTTTTTTTTTTTTGAACTTATGTAATATTTCTAATTTTGTCACAATTTCGTTTACAATTTATTCAAAATAATTCATTCATATCTTGCAATAAAATCTTTTTGTTTTAGTGTTGTGTTATTATTTATTAAGTGTGATGTTGAAGTATACAAAATATTTAGGGATGTTCAGCTCAAATTCTCAGACAGTGCAATTCAATGTTTTCTGTATTATGTAGCAATGATAGCATGGGATACATTATTGTAAATTATTGCTTACAGTATTTGTTGGCTAGTAATTTTACTGTGTTAAAAAATAATTTGAAGAGAGAGTGCAAATGTTTTTATTATCTCTAATTGGAAGTGTAATATAAATAAACTCTTTTTAACTGATGCTTGCAATAATTTTACTGAAAAATGAAAACATGTATTAATAAACATAACTGCCGCTCTTTTATATTGCATTTTAATTTTAGTTACTCTTTTATTTCTGCTTTGAACAAAAGTTTTGAAGAAAGGAATCATACAACCAAATTCATACTGGTTAATTTTCAAATTTTCTATTTAGAAAGTTTACTAGAAGATTTTCATAATATTTATAGCATATCTGGCAATCCATTGGCAGTGCTTTTGCTTTCAGTTCAGCAGTTCGTAGGTTCAAAATCCATCTCTTGGTTGATATTTGCAGTTGTTTGAAATTAATTTTAAATTGTAGGTCCCGAATCTCGTGTGCAAAAAATGATCGTTGAGTGCTTCAAACCAATGACTCAAAATATTTCTTCGGCTTTTAATCTAGTAACTCTTATTGGTAGTGACATTTGAGCTAAAAATCAAACTGAATTGAAAAAAATTCTTTGACACTTCAATAGCATCTACTAATATTCGTGTGAACGCTTTAAACTCAACTTATATTACACTAAACCATGGATTCTTTAAAATAACATTTTCGTGTTTTCATAAAATTTTCAAACTAAAGGAATGGAACTTAACCATGCTATTGCATAAGAAACTGCTGCAAAATTTGTTTTAACTCATTAGAGATATCACTGTCCCTGCTTGGTTTGTATTTGCATGTAACAGCATGTATTTTTTGTCATGTGCATTACATGGTGCTTATTAAATTTTGCATTTTAAATGGCCTAGTTGTCTAAAACCTTTTAACATTCATTTTACCTTTTTCCATTTCACTACTAAATTAAAGTTTTTTGTAATGTGATTTTTCCCAAATGAATGTGGGATTACTTCATTCTGCTTTGGTACCTACCAGCGGCTACGTGCGAAGAGCCCAACTTGCTAAAATCTATTTCTGATTGTTTATCTTTACATCCTTCATCCTCTTGGAAAAAGAAACTTCAGTTGAATAACATTGTCTCTTTTATCTCCGAGCTATTAATAGGATATATCGGTTATCATTTGCTATAACACATGAACGGCCCTGTCGTAGAAGACATTTAGAGTCCTTGATTATTGGAATCGATTTCATAATTTTGAAATGGAACTCTTCCATCTAACAGTCGAATGGTTAATGCTCGAATTTCGGTTCAAGAGTTCGCGGGTTCAATTCCCACTTCCGTCTTGGGTATTTGAAGTTGTTGAGAATCCACTTTTAATTGTTAGTTCATATCTAGGTAAATCTCGTGAAAAAAAATGACCGTTGAGCGAAAAATTAAACTAAATAGAAACGAAATTACTTAAGACTTCAACAGCATCCATTAATAGTTTTCGTATTTGAACAGATTATAATTGCTTGATATTACGGTAAATCATGTATTCTTAAGAGTAACGTTTTTATAACATTTTCAAATAAATTTCAATAAGAAAAAATTGAGCAATTTAATAATTGAGAATCGAAAGTTAAAGCTCTCCGCGCGCGCGCGAAATCAGGATTTCTAAGCTTACATTCCCCCCCCCTTTTTTTTTGTTTAGTACGTGTTCATTGTATTCTGTTTGTGTTATAAGTGTAAATATTCCTATAATTTTCTTAAAATTTTGTGTCTACACCTTAATTTCTTTGACATAAAATCAAATTCGGAAAAATAAGAATCGAGTTTTTTCGTTTTTGCAATTTTATTGAAATAAGTATAATTTTTTGAATGGTTAAAATATGTGCGTATAATTAATAAGAGCTCTTCCCTTTTCCTAATCTTTGGAATATGTATTACACTTATTAAGTCTGCGTCTGTTTCTTGGCATTTTATTTATACGCAGTGTAAATGAAGTACATGTTGGTTATACGGACCATTTTTCGACCCTTGTAGAATCTCTTCGCTTCTGTCTCGGAATTTGATGAAATTTGGTATATACTCGTGGGAAAAAAATTCTGCAATAAGAAAATCAAATTTTGTCCATTGTATTGTAGCTCCTAAAAAAGGAAGAAAAATCTCAGAATCAGATTTATTCAATTACAGAATGTGTTACACACGTTTCATTGACATCAACTATCTGTTGAAACTGCATTAAGGGTATTTTATAGTGCGATGAAATTAAAGTGTTTTAGCATCCTGGTATGTAATGCTGGTTTTTAACTCGTGTAAAGTCCTAATTTTTTCTCTATAAACATGGTCTATCAGAATCCCTGTAATCAGATGACAGAAATTTTAATCTGCTGAACGAGGAACTGGAAAAGCTCTGGATTCTACACTTATCTCGTCAAAGGTTTCACCTATAATTTCTTTGAACCAGTGTGGGTAGCTGAATTATTTATACTTTATAAGGCTACTGTTTGTGTCATAGCTGTACAGGCTTTCCTCATTCCTATAGTTTCACAATCCTTAAAAGAATTGCCAATTAGAAAAAAAAAACTATATATAAAATTTAAAGATCCAAAAAAAAAAAAAAAAAAAAAACCATTTCCTAGAAAATTTCAATCCAATTCTATATTGTCAACATTCTAGATTTCTTTTGTGCATTGATTTCAATGCCAATTCTCTTAATGTTCCATGAAATTAGAGTCCAAATCTCATGGAATGAGTTTATCAATTTTGATCTAATCAAAAAATAATCTTAATTGAATAAGATGTATTTAACATTTTAAGAGTGTCTTGGGCTACTTGTAAAAAAGACTCATTGATAGGCAGCTACGGGCAAAATGTGTGTCGTCAAATAAGCTTTTTTTTTTTTTTTTTTTCCCCTTAAGGAAATTAGGAATGTATAGTTATGAGAGAGTAAGCTCAATTTCAGTATTTTATGAATATTTTCATTTAAAGAGCCAAAAAATAAATTGTGTATTGAATAATTGACATTGTGCTTTCGAAATAATAATGCTTCAATATTTGCTTTAGTGAGAATAGTTGCTCTTCTATGATTTTAAGGCGCTCGACAAATATTTTAGTTTGAATTTTATCATTCATTTGTTTCTTACTTGAAATTGCATCAACTTCGATAATGTATTTTTTTTGTTCTGTATTTTACTGCCAAATCATCTAGTAAACTAGAACAGTTAACAGTAAATGAATAGTTTTATTGTGTACATTTTAAATTACATTCTTTATATAATCTCGATTCTGTTGCGTCTTTGGACAGCACAGTAATATTTATAAAAGTAAATATTTATTTAATATTACTTTTACTACTTTGATTTTAGTAAAAATTACAGTGGAATGTATTAGTTATGTATAAACTAATTTCATCTTTAACTAAAGTTTTAAATCAGTAACGACAGGTTTTTTTTTTTTATTTAATCTAGTTATAGTTTGGTGAAATAAGCTGATTTTAGAAAATCCTTTTTTTAATACGATTTGTTAGTTATATTTTTTTATAGTGTTTGAAAGAGGTAGCGCTAATAAAGTTTTTTGACAATGCTTTCATTAATTCCATGTACTTTGAGTGGAAGTTAAGAAATAAAGATGCTATTCTTATGAATTATTAATCCAGTCTCTTGACTCGGGTCAAAAATTGAAAGTCATAACAATCAGAGAGAATGCAAATCACATTATTATATACGTCAAGCTGTATTTTTTTAATTCTATGTGGCTATTACTTTTAAACATTTAAGAATACTATTTTATGCTTCTAAAATTACTGAGAAATACATCTAATTCATTCAAAAATTTCATTTTATCAATTAAGATTCCTACAATACGTTTCCAGGTGTCTATTTTTGCCATCCGAAAGCCTTTTATTGTATTACTTTTATTATTTAGTGGTATTTTATATCTCAATCTAACAGCGTGTAAATTGTGATTTATAGATGGGGAAACTCGCAAATTCAAGGTTGAGAAAGTATAATACACATGATATATTTTCAAATGTGATCTTGGTTGGAGGTTTATGTTTTTGCCTTTATTTTCCTGCTTCCCCTCATGAGCATTTTGATTGCTGGCAGCATCGATATCGGAGTAATAGATATAAATGTAATACTGGAATAATAAATAGTATTTTTAAAATATTTTAACAACCCATGTAGTATAATTGTTAATGTTTCACTTTTTCATTTAGGAGGACCATATTTTAAGAATGAGTGAAGTCTTATGTTATTGATGTGTTACATAACAGTTTCCAATTGTGCCTAAAAATATTTTCTGCATGTTTCTTTAAAGTATCGCATGAGATCATTGTTAATAACCCTATGGGTAGCTCTAGTTTGATGCTACTCTTTAAAAAAAATCTAAATCTTATATATATGTGTTACATTTTATAATTCTTACATGAATCTTCTACAATTATTATAAACTCACATTTTTTGTAATCAAATTTTAACTTACATTTTCAAAAATGCCATATTTTAAGGAATGAATTTGATCATTAAATTATTTTCTATGAAGATTAGATTCCGAAAATAAAAAAAGGACTATTAAATTTTGTATTTAAAAATTTACATGTGTGCATATGAAACTCCCTGTATGTATAACTTACATACATATAGTTTCTTCTAGTGTTGATTCTTACACGCTTTCTGATGCGTATTCCGCTATGAAGTCTTGTACTCATGTAACCATGATTTTTAAGTCATGGTTACGTGACTAAATTGACACAGGATATATATATATATATATATATATATATATATATATATATATATATATATATATATATATATATATCAGCTAATAAATGCTGATTAGTTCATGTTAAAACTTCTTCACCACAACAACCATGCGATAATCGAAACAATCTTATATGGCTTGGTGAAATCCAAACCCAGTAACTTCTGTTCACAAAAGCGATATTTTTAATAATCGTTTTCTCTCTCTGTCAATATATATAATGAGTGTGTGCATGCTCACGGTTTTTTTTTTTTTTGCCAGTTCAAAGTAATGAAAATCATTAATAACCTTACACGCTTTCTACTTTTTTATTTACTTATTTATATAATTTATATACTTATATACTCATTTGTTGATAAAGACAAGTTGGTTGATTGCAACCTCTTGTTCCTCCTGTTGTGTGGGTTATAAGTTGAAAAAATGAATGGGTGCTTGTTTTATTCAATTAAATAAAAACTGCCATCGTCTCTTCTATAAGGGTTCTCACAATACTATGTTCTCCCATATGGCACAGTAGGTAGCGTTTCTCATCTCCGTTTGGATTTACATTTTGAGGAAATGACTTAGATTTTGGACTTTTAACTGTGTGAGAAAAAAATTTCCAATTTTTCCATTTTTTTTAAAGAATTTTAATCTGCATTGTCAGTAATAGCGAAACTATAGTATGGCATTAATGTACGAATTACAATTTATTTTCATATTTTTATGTCGATCTATGTACGCAAATACCCAAATGAAAAGTAGGATTAAATACACTGAAATAATCTTCTAAAGATCTAATATATCTCTGATTTCTAAAATATCCTCTGAAGAGAATATTCTACTTTATATTTTCTCTTTACTTCTATTAAATCTTTAAAAACTCTTTATCATATATATTAAAGCTTGTAGATAAAAACATCGTATTCTAGAAAAAACGAATATAGATTATAACTGAGAGAAACTGTTCCACAAAAATATTTTTAATTTATATTAATATCTATTTCATAATTTATATTGATAGGTTGAATAACTTCTTTTGTTACTTTTATTTGGCGAACACTTAATTTTTATAAATCAAGCAGAAAGTTAAAAAGAAAGAAAGTAGAACAACTCTCTCTTCTATATACCTCTTTTTAAATATTATCCTAACATTTTTCAATTCGTATGAGAGATACATCATTCTTATAGTCAAAAATTTAAAACTAATTTGTTTTACAAAAAAGAAAAAAAAAATCAAAATTATTTTCTATATAAATGAAATACCGGGTGATCCAAAAGTCAGGACAAACTTTAAAAATGAATAATTCGAAAACGAATCATGATACAAAGATGCGGTTTGCACCAAACAGATGGGAAAGATACCGGGTTTTGTGTGGCAATGAAAAAATAAATAGTTCTGTTGGCGACCAACAGATAGCGCTATAGTGTTTTATTGCAACAAAAGATTATTTACAAATGAAAAAATGATTAATGAAGTCAGATTAATTACAGTTAATTAGTACCTACTACAGTAAACGTTCAATGTGCTGTCCATAATTCAGAAGTAAAGCTGTGAGACGAGTCACCACAGCATTTAGTAGCATTTCCTGCGTTATGGCAGACACATTTTGGCGGATGGCATCTTTCAGTGCCGCTAGTGATGCCGGTTGGTCGCGGTACACTTTTGACTTCAAGAAGCCCCACAGCCAAAAGTCACAGGGTGTGAGATAGGGAGATCTTGGAGGCCATGCGTGATTAAAGTAGCGACTGATAATGCGATCCTCCCCAAATGTTGAGCGTAGCAGGCGTTGCACAGGCAGAGCAATATGAGGTGTTGCTCCATCTTGCATAAAGGTGACTGTTTGGAGTGCTTGTCGCGCTTGCAGTTCAGGAATAATGCTGTTCTGTAACAGAGTTAGATATCGCTTACCGGTGACAAAAACTGTTTGGAAACTTGTCTGTGTGACTTCCTCGAAAAAATGGACCAATTATGAAATCAGCAGTGAAGCCACACCAGACTGTCACTTTATGCTGTTTCAAGGGTACCTCAACAAAGACATATGGATTTTCTGTGTTCCACACTCGACAATTGTGGGTGTTAACAGCACCAGAGAGTGTGAAATGTGCTTCATCTGCCCAAAGCACAATGTGAAGCCAGTCGGGCTGCTCTTCCATATTATTGAAGACGAAATTCGCAAAATGTCGGCGAGAGTCAAAGTCAGGAGGTTTCAGTTCTTGGTTATGTTGCAACTAGTAGGGATACCGTTGCAAAGTTACTCGCAGCGCTCTCCAGACACTTCCGTACGACACTCCTGTCTGCCTCGAAACTTCTCGAGCACTGCACTCCCCATGTGCAGCAACCGCTGATATGCCTTGCACCGTCTGCTCCACTGTCATGGCAGCTGCAGTTGAGGGATGTCAACTTCTTTGACGTTACGCCAAAGAACCTGTAGCTTCAAATTTTTTCACAATTTTGTTCAATGCAGAAGACGTTATTGGTCCTTTGCTGTCTCGCATACCCTTCATGTAGCGATATGCTCGCAATGGCACTTTCCGAATTCTTAGAAAACAGTTTAACTAAGAGGGCTTTCTCAACTATGGACAGCATTTCGATGCATATCAGCTTCGACTACCATTACCTGCTGCAGTTGCTTCTTTTTATATCGTTTGTTGCTTTGCATAATCTTAGATCAGAAATCCGACAGCGCCCTCTGTTGGTCGCCAACAGAACTATTTCTTTTTTCATTGCCACACAAAACCCGGTTTCTTTTCCACCCATTTGGTGCAAACCACATCTTTGTATCGTGATTCGTTTTCGAATTATTCATTTTTAAAGTTCGTCCTGACTTTTGGATCACCCTGTATTTATAAGTATGATTTTACTTTGTTGAGCTTTATTTTATAAATAATTCTTTGGTTCATGAGTAAAATTCCGTCTATTAGGAGAAACAATAGTGCTAAACAATATGATTTATTGTGAAAAATAGAAAACTATATACTATATCCTTGGTTTCTATTCAAACCATTTGTTTTTCTTTAAACAGAAGTTTAATTTTCAAAATTGTTTTTATGCTTTTACATCTCGAAATGATGAATTTAACGTGGCGTCTTCATAGAGAAAAAAAACTTATTTATTATGATTTAGAATATGTCCACATCAGTATCATTTGACCACCAATATCATGTTACTCTTTTTTGGTTTTTCATTAAATAGGTTTATTTTTGCTGTTGTTAAGTAATGGTTTCAAAGTACACTTATTTTTTGTCATTTTTGGAAATAAACTACTTGGAAAAAAATATTTTTAATTATAAATTCTTAAACATTAATTAAATTTTTTTTAAACAAATTAACTTTTTTATTCAATTTTCGCTGAATATGATGATCTAGGGTCAATTCGGTGGAATCTGTGTAAACTTCTCTGGTCCACGGGTCTTTACCCATGTATCCGTTATTTTAATGCGGAACCAATTTGTGAGTTAAAATATTTACTCTAGCAAAAAACTTAAAAAAAAAAAAATTTACAGAAGACGCATTTTAAATTATTTAATTTCTTAAAGTACTTAAATTTGAATGTTAGCAAACACTTTAATTAAAGGAAGTAAAAAAGTTTCTGAAACGTAAATTTTGTGTAGAAAAGTATCAATAAGACAATCTTAGAATTTTATTTCATGTCAAATACATAACTGAAATTTTTACGCTGGCAAAAGAATTCTGTAATTTTGTTTTGTTATCACCAAATAAAATATCAATGTCAGTCCTACAGTATATTATTTTTAAAATATATGTAATATTTTTTTTATTAATAATAATATTTTTTATTTAAAAACACAATTTAATATAAATATGTTATATTTCATGCATGCATAGTAAATTATTATCTATATGTATCATTAGTGTTTTATTGTGCAGTTGTTAATACATAGTAATATGAGCAAGGGGACGTACAAGAAATATTGTTGTTTTATTTTATAGGTCGGCAAATTTGTGCATTTCAAAATGTATTGCATTTGTTTTAAAAAAGAAGACTAAAGAGAACACATAATTCACCAAATGTATATTATGTAGCGCTTTTACAAGAAATAAAAGAACAACTCATAAACACTCAAACAAATTTATTGTATAATATATATTATACAATGTAATGAAAATAAAGTAGTAAAAAAATGGGAGTTTAAAAAGTTCGCTCTTCAGAAACAGATCTAGAGTTGCCACCTGTTGGCATAATATATAACTAATAACTTCAATAACATTTTATAATCTCAGCAATTTAGTGATATGCTCAGTTGATCACAAAAAAAGTAGTCCACGAAACGGATTTGGATTAGCAATATATATATATATATATATATATATATATATATATATATATATATAACTACTTTTACTCTAGCTGCTAAATAAATAAATAATAACCAGTTGTCTTTAACAGTAGCTAATCACTTTCCCTGATCACACATTAACTTAGAAAATAATCTTAAAAGAATTACATGTCAAACCTACTTGTGTACTAGTTAGATATTGATATAAGTTTCATAATCATGAGCAGTTTATATGAAAAAAAAAATCTTTTGAAATATATAAATGCATAAAAAATAGTGATTTGTGTGTGTGTATAGAAATATTTCTTTATAGGCATTATGATTTGAATTTCTTTTACTGTAGTAAATGCATCAAAAGTTAATATATTACGCTTTATTTATAAACAGTAATACGTTTTTGATTTGTAAAATTATTTCTAATGCCAAATTTAAATAAGAAACGTGTTGAAATTCAAAGTTTAATCAAATTTTGTAATTTATTTATGATAATTAATTATTAATGTTTATAATAACTCCCATGGGTTTGAAAACATATTGTAAGGAAGGAAGTAATATTATTAATTAAATAGTTTCTTGTTATTATTGCTCTAATAGATAAATTCAGATAAGAAAAGTACAAGTAAAAATTTTTGGAATTAAAGATTATAGAATATCAGTGAAAATTGTAAACATACAAAAATTAGAACAGTCTTAATTAATTCAATGAGAAATTTTGCATCAAATTCCTACAGAGAATACAATTTGTTATTCCTGAATTGCGTTTAACAAAATGATCTTTCCTTACAAATTTAAAGAGAAATTCTTAAAAGTTTTCAAATCAGAGAGAGAGAGAATAGTAATTTTTTTTTGAAAGCGTTAATCGTAAGTATCCCAATTAAATGAGAATTAGATATTTCTGTTGATTACTCACTAGACAGAAAAAGAATTCTTCTATATCGTTCTTATTTTTAAGAGAGTTAAAAATTCATATGTATACATGAATGTACATATGACACATAGAAATGAATTGAACACATATGAATAAAAAAATTAATATAGAATCACTAGTGCTGCCATCTAGCGTTTCGAAACGCACTGAAAAAAGCTTATTTCTATTAGAAAATACATAAAAAAAAAAAAAAAAAAAAAAAAAAAATACTTTGTTAATTGTTTAAATAAACGATAATGTACAAAAGGATGAAGTAAACATTTAATACAATTAGAAATTATTTTTATACAAAAACTAGGTATGGTTAAGTTATTGTTACATAAAAAAATTCATGATGTTTATTTCCTACAGAAAATTTTTTCAAAAATCATTTCAAAAACCCCGTATTTCAGAAGAATTTGTAATTAACTTATAAGATTTTTCATTTAATTTTAGTAATAAGTTCCTAAAATTAAAACTAGATTTTATTCTTTATGGTAATCAGTAAAGTAAGATGAATATCAAGGAGACAATTTTAAACTGATTTTTAACTTTTAACTATTCATAATTAAATTTTATTATTATAAAAAAAGCATTTGGAAAAAGGAACAGACTAAAAAAAGCTAACTTAAAATCAAATAGTTAAACAGATAGATAGATAGATAGTTGAGTAGTAAAATTTTTGATGTATGAATTCCTTCCAGAATCTTAAGTGTTATCGAATCAAAAGACTTCCTCATTTTTTAAAAATATCATCTGTATAAGATTAAATAAAGACAGAAAAGACAATTCAAATATTCTACGAAAATATATGAACAAACTAAATTAAAATATGCGTCCGAAGCAATATAATATAGAATGGAAATTTTGGATATATCACTTTAGCTTAGTTCGAATTTCTGATTCTCTTGATGTTTTATGACGTCTTGAATTGACTTTAAACGGTTTTATAGCATAAGTTTCCCCTGATAATTTGAAAGTCATTCCTCTTGCTTAATTTCATAAAGCAGTTTTCTTGTGGTATTTGTCACGTTTTTATTTAATAATGTACATAATTTTAATTTCATCCTTAAATTTCCTTGCTAATATCCTTTAAAGAGAAATAATCTTTACGAAATTCTTTATTGAAAATTCCTTTAAATTTAAATGAAGATAATTCTTTGATTTTTGATGATGTTATTAATGCTTTAGCTGTAAGTCATCCTTTCATTTAATACTGGGAAGGTATCAAGAAAGAAGTATTTCATTTTCATCGTATTTTCTGCATATTTATTTATTTCTACCTCATACTAGTTAGAAAAAAGAATCAGTGAGCATATTATAAAAAAAAAAAATAATTTACTTTAAAATTATTTCGAAGTAGCATTATCTCTCTATTTGTAGTCCTCTAATAGTGTCTCTCCCCATATCATATTCTATTTCTGTTCTTTAAAATTTTAATAAACTGTCTTTAAAACTGTTTTTATTGAGATCGAGAGAATTAATTTCTTTAAAAAAATATTTAATCGAAGTAGTATTTTGAAAGGTTGTATTGAATTCCATCTATTGTTGAAGAAATTTGAGAAAATTCTTTCAAATTCATTTCTTCAAAATGTAAATTAAATTGGAAGATTCTATAAGCAATATTCATAAATATTTTAGTATATTAAAACGAGTTAATCTTCTTTGAAACACATACATTTGAACCTAATTTTAGTTACTTCTAATTCCTTTCGAATATCAATCCTTCTCACTGACGTGCTTTGTGTGTGTACAACAAAGTTCTATTTGACTAAATTTGGGCTTAAATATCGCCAGGGATCATCAAAAAATTACATTAGCCTGAAGGTATCAAATATTATGGATTCGGCACTAATTTCGGGCATTTTAAATATTTTTCAAACCTTTTTTTATTGTTTCTTAGACGAATACAATAAATGTTCCAATTTATATAACTATGACAAAATTATTTTTATTCATTCTAATTTTACTCTTTTTTCAATAACAAATATTTTCTTAAATTAATGAAAAACAATAATAATAATTGATTCCTCCTTGAAAATAATTTTAATACTTGTAAGTACAGATATTTAAGAAACGTTAATGGTTGGTTATGTTGGAAATAACGAATATCTAAGCTATACCATTGAACGTGTAATAATACAAATAAATATTTTCAAGTTTATTTACAGGAAATGTAATATACTACGCCTTTATCTTCATGAAAAATATAAATTCAATTCCCATGCATCCGAAAAGATATTTTGTGTTTCCTTAAAATTAAAAATATTTGCTTCACTTTATTATTCTTGAAAAAATTTATGAGGAACATATGTTGATGATATGAGATAAAAATAAGAAAAAAATTTTTTTTATTGAAATTAATTAATATTCATAAAAAATTGTTTCTAACTTTTTCTATTTTTGATTCTTAATATGAAGTTTTTAATTTTTACGTAAAATTTAAATTTTGCGCTGCCATCTACCAACTTTCAAATTAGTGATTCATAATAATACTTATCATCTTATTAAATCAATCAAGAATCCTTATAAAAGAATAAATAAATTTTGTAGAAAAGAAACAAGCCAAATCAAAATAAATGATACCGAAATCAATGCCTTATCTATTATCCCGCTGGTAAATAGCACTTTTAAATTCGTCAATTAAGAGGGAACATATTTTTCTACTATATAGTATTACGTCAAACAACTGTGCCTGGTGGGAGTTGAACACACACAAAATTGGGCCGTGAATACTAAAAGGTTGAGAAACACTGGTTTATATAAATAGTTTAGTTTATAAAAATAAGGGAAATAGGAATTTAACTAATTTTCTTATGTAAGAAA
>JAPDSC010120625.1:853254-873953 GCA_026290005.1 Latrodectus geometricus | reverse complement strand
TATCATTTTCAATTACATGAAATTAAATTTATTACAGATTTTTAAATTATAGTTTTTATGCTTTATTTAAAAATCAAAAAGTGCAAAAATAAGAAGTTCTAGTGAAAACAATTTTATTAAATTTGACAACTATGTTTTGGATGTCAAACCACTATCTTTTTTGATCAAAACTTGAAAATTGTATTGATCAAAATAGATAGGAAATATTTCTAGAAATGAAAAAATGTTTGAATGTTTATATCATATCATAAATTTGTTGATTTATTTCAGTAGTTTTACAGAGCAATAAATATCCAGTAAAAAAAAAAAAAAAAAAAAAAAAAACTTGCTAATCTGAGAAAACAAACACTTGAAATTTTTTTGAATCAGAAAAAAAAGTTTCTTTTGAACAATTTAAATTGTATTTTTAATCTTTTTGGTTAAAAAAATATTGTTTAGTTAAGCAATTATTTCTCAATTACGTTAAGCCATTAAACAAGTCAATTTATTTATTTATTTTTTTGGGACCCTTAAAAACTCTGTATCTTTCCTGTGAAACACTTTTATTCAAGGGAAATGTATAGTTTAAATAATTCTCGCTTAATGTTACAGTTTTATAAAACAAACAATTTAATTAGAAAATTTTCTATTACACTTTATGATTTTTAATGATAATTATTATAATTACTTCTTTAAATTTTGATTGCTAATCATATGATATTTTATGATTTGTTCTTCTTGTCTTTTGTCACATTTTTCTAGGCTTGATAGTAAAGGAAAACATTACTGAAATTTTGCAAAAAATACTGAAGTTTTTCTATTCTTAGAATATTCTTCAAAATACTAAGATAATATGAGTATTTAATCATCACTTTTTAGATTACAACTGATCTTTCCCATCCGAATTATTTGGAATACATCAGTACAGTGTAGAAAATATACCAAAGTGCGGTTACAAATGATAACTTATGGTACTCTGCTTACAGTTAAGTTTCGATACATTTAATTTTAAGTAGGTGTAAGTTATTCACACATAAATACAATTTGCCCTCATGCTATTTATGGTTAAGATTTTTTAAGTCGTTTTTATATAGAAATATGGATTTTCTTTTTAGGAGTATTTAAAATGTATTCAAATTAATTGCATCCATGGTGAAACTCATAAGCATTTATGAATATTTTTTTATAAATGATAACCTTTTGAATCATTTTTATATGCATATCATTTCGATAAAAATATCCTAGTAGATAAAAAATATTTATAATTTTATGCGATTACGTTAAATTTTCTGATTGGTAGCTATAATGTATTTAATATTTCCTTACCTCTTTATCAAAAAAAGAAAAAAATTAGTGAATTAGTAATCTAAATGATAAGCTTTCTTCTTGAAAACAATAAAAATATATAGTGCTTTAATCTAAACAATGTTAATTTAAATATTAAATTTTCCTAGCTATTGGTGAAAGAAATTCATAATTTAAAAGCACTTTCGTTTTGTGGATAAACATAAATTTTTTCTTTTTTAATCCGTTTTCCTATACTAGTTAAGTTTATGATTCTTGTTATAAAAGTTAATTTTTTAAGTGAATAGAATTTTTATAAGTACTCAAATATTAGACTTTTCTCTTTTTGTCTTCTATCTTGACTCTCTTTAACTTCTAAGAAAGCATATTTAATGAAATAAGATTAAATATTTTCTTTTTTTTCAGATCTTTTATGAATATTAAATTAGAATTTACCATAATAAAAAAAATAATATATTATTTCTTCTTAACAGTATTCCACTTTCTGAGAACAAACTCATATTATGACTGTGTTAACGATTGAACTATTCAAAAAAAGTTTTGTTTCACTTAAATTGTTAGCTTAATAATTTTAATAAACAAAGGAACATCATTTAATTTATAATCTTAAAAATGTCCTTAATGGATTACGCGTGAAATGAAACTATCTCTCTTTAAAGAAAACTATTTTTTTTTCTGTTTCTAATTGTCATAATTACAAAGTATTTTACTTTGAAGCTATTACTGAGTTTAATTTTACCTTTTAAGCTGTTTTACAATATAAAGCCATTTTAAATAGCACGAGTTTAATACTCAACAATAATTTTTTTAAAAATGTATTGCATCGTTGAATTAAACGTTTTGTTAGTTGATTTGTGTTATAAATGGTAAAGTTTCTATCTAACTTAAGTATTTTTATATTTAGTATTTTTATGTAAAATGTACTTATTTATATTTAAGTATCGTTTAAGTAAACAAAAATGTACTTTTGATTAATATTATGTCCTTTGTTTAAATATATATATATATATATATATATATATGTATGTGTGTGTGTGTGCGTGTGTGTGTAATTATTTCGCTTACTGTCTTTTATTTAATGAATTATATTTTTTCTAACGATATTTGTTTATTACTTTGAGAGAGTACAATAGAGAATTTGTCTTCTTTTAAAATAGTATAGTATGAATTATTGTAGAACCTCGAAATTTTTCTCTGAATATTCTTATTATCTAGTCATATCTTATTAGAAAAGTATTACCAAAAGTATTATAGATCAAGGTTTAATTAAGGTAAAAAGAATAGAACTATAATCCATTTTTAAATTTAATGCGTCTTCATTGGTAGTGAAAGGATATATTATTTTCTTCTAAGAGATCAAGTATAATATATAAGTATTGGAAACACTTTTGACAAAGTATGTGTAAAGAATGAATTTCGTGTCCCATTTTTTTTAACAAATAATGGTAAGTATATTTTCGCTTAAGAAGTTCTTGAGAAATTAATGTACTTTTATCTTTTAAAATGATACATTTCCTCTGAATTTCTTCCATGTCTGGTATACCTAAAGCAAGGGACTTCGTAATAATTCGTCCTCACGATCAATAAAATAAAGCCTCCTTATTCATCACATTTACAAGCTTTGATTTAATTTTTTAGTGTTTTGCAAAGTACTATGATTTTACAAAAGACAACGTGAAACATATATAATTAAGCAATGCAAACCACAATAACAAAAACATGTGAACATAATTAAGAGTTTTCCGTAAAATAAACACACCCCAAATATACACAAGTATGATATAGAGTTTCAAAAAGAAAAAGATTCTTCAATATGAATTCCAGTGAATCAAATAATACATTGTTTGAGTAGTTAGTGGAAAATATAATTATGCCAATATGAGCAATTTAGTATTCAAATATATTTGAATTATATTACCTTTTGCTCTAATTATTTTGTTAAATGTGTATTAAAAGTTTCCCCCTCCCCTTCTCTAAGTAGTATAAAGCAATATTAATATAGTTCGTTAATAATACTTATACAATATTAATATGATATATTAATATTTTATATTATTACAGTACATAGATAAATATTACAAAGTGCGTTTACAGTAGAAATACCTATTACAGAAATGATTGCGCAATTGAAGGTCACACATCAAATCGCAATTTAATAGTAAATATCAATAGTTTGTATATTGTAACAAAAGTTTTAGAAAATGTGTTAAAAAACATGCATTATAAATCTAATGATCAAAAGATTCTAAAATCAATGATCAAAAGTCTGTAGAGTGCGTTCTTTTTAAAGTATATATATTGTGTTAGTAATGAATTAAAGTTCTTAAAATGTTGCAATAGGTTTTTAGAATAGGAGCAACACATAGCCAGTATTCCTCAAACCATTGTTAAGGAGATACTAATATATTGAAATCAATTTCTTTTAATGGCAAAATTAATCGATAAGTAAATTACTTCAAAATTGTAGTATCAAGTATCGATAGAACTAATGAATTTGCGATAAAAATATTTATATTAATTAGAAACATTCTAAATAAATGAAAAAATTCATTATTTATTTTTAAAAAAGAGTAAGAACAGTTATTATTTTTAGAGTGTCCTTAATTGAAATATATAATATTTTTAGAGGTTTTATTCTGAAAGAAAATGTTTTCATTTCATTTAAAAAAACTCAGATTGTATTTCTACAATTTTATTCAATGCAAAAAAGCAATCCATTTAATTATTTTTAATTTACAGTGATTTATATTTGATAATAAATTTCTGTAAGGCATTTTAAGAAATAATAAAATATACCATTGAAATATACTGAAGAAAATCATAACAATTATATTTATTGAAGAGAAAAAATTTTGTGTAATAAATTTTTATGTGAATTGTATCTTCATTAATTTTAATAAAAACATACGAAGTTATCTATTTAAATTAATTTATCAATGTTGTATATATAATCCATTACACTTCTATGCAAAAATGAGTTCCTAAGAAATTTTACAACTTTAAATACATAAAAAAAAGTTTAATAAATGTAAAAATTATTTTATTTGACTTTAAATAAATGAAAGAGTTATCTAATTTATTTTATAATTGAGCAAATATCTCAAATTAGAATGGAATTCACAAATTATTGATCACATCACAAAATACGATTATTTATGAAATTATAATAATTCTTAAAACAAACCTTTTATTTAAATGCAGATTGCATTTTATTAACATATTAAATTATCTAAAAAATTATTAAATGTACTTTATTTATAAAAGGAAATTTTAGTGAAAATTAAGCATTCTTTTAGTTCTCTAAAGCCTTGACTATATGAGAAGCAGCTGTTAATGTTAGAAACATTATTTTAGTGTTACTAGGTAACAAACAAAAAAATCGAAGCATGCTTCCATTAGGAAAACTAGAGTCAATTTAAAAATCAAGAATTTTTCGTGTATAAAGAGACGTTAGTAAAATGGCTTAGTCTTAAGTGTAAATGTTAGGATGGAATTTCGGAATGATTTGTGTGTTCAACGCACTTTTATCCGATTTGTACAAACCTAGTTGTTAATAATCTAATGATAAGTTGGAGATTTTGATCTCTTGGTTTTATTTTTTAATATTAATTTATTTTAATTAATAATTTAAAATGTTTTCATGAATTAAATAAACAAGGTAATAAAACTTGTTAAGTGTAATATTTCAGTTAGTAGAGTTTTATAAAAGTGTATAATTAAATAAACAAGGTAATGTAACTTCTTAAGTGTAATATTTCAGTTAGTAGAGTTTTATAAAAGTAATAAACTTCTAACTCTCTTAATTATACAAATATCTAAATTTATGTTAAACAGAACTTTATAACGCTCAAATTTTATTCAATTGAAGCAGAAAAGATTCACTAAAAATTTTTAATATAAATTTTTTGTGACTCAAAATCTGTAAACTGCTCTTTAAAAAATTAAGGAGATATTTTACTTGCTTCGAATAACTGTGTTGCTTATCTGGAAACATTTCTAGAAGTTTCTAAATTAAGAAAAATTGAGGAAATGTTAGAAACATTTTTGTTTTATGAACTGAGAGTTTTAACTTAAAAGAAGTGTGTGTGTGTGAGACTCTTTCGTTATTGAACAAAATAATTTTCTCCTGATCAAAATTTTGCTTTGGTCATTTAGACGAACTGTTGTTTCGATTATGATTGTTAAGTCACAGTTGAAAAATAAAACTTTTGGCATTCTAATATACTTCCATTTTTTTTCCACAATGGAATAAATTTTTTCATGAATTTAACTAGCACACCTTTCAATGATTCTCTATAGCTCAACCCTCATACCCAAAATGTAATACATGAAATCATTCTAAGACTCATCTGCATATTCTAATATCTATTTAAACTGCCTGTTATTCAAACCATAAGGAAGAATTCAAAATAATTGATATCATGAATTGTTTTAAAAATTAATAGCTACTTTCATTCATTTATCAAATCTCTATTCATGTGCACACATTTGTTCCTGGTACTGCAATTGTAATTGATTAAATCTTTCCTTCGATGATTCAAAGGACTTTATAAAAATCTCCTCATATCATTCAATATTCTAAATGTAGTTAGATTCTCATTGGTTGAAAAATTATTCGTTTGTTAATATGAAAATTTTGTGCCGAACAGAAATTCAAGATAGACCATAAAATGTTCTAGTTATATTCTGCTCTTCAACTCTTTCTAACAAGTTTTTTATCTTCAGGTATAGTTCGAAAAAACAAAAGAAGAAGGTTGTTTAAGTAATTTTTTTATTCGTAAATTGCTAGGGAGAGTACTCATTTTGCTCATAGTAGTCTATAGCTACTGGGTTCACAACTCGAGAACTAGTTTACACTTGGCGATACATCTGAGTTTAGAGTTCGAAAAGAAAAATTACTATTTATAGAGTAATTTTTTCTTTATAGAGGAGAAAGTAATTTTTCCCGTTTTTCTTGCAAATTTTGTGATATTAGTGTCACGACAATAAGATTTTAATGAAACTTCGTCAAGACACAAGCTAATATTTTCTGATTATATTTGTCTTGAGGGAAACAGATTATATAATCCTAGTTTTTATAAGTATGCGAACTATAAATAATAAATGAAAAAAGCAGAAAAAATACTGAAATTAAATAACCTTTACCAGAATGTTTCACAACTCAATTTAAGAATACTGTATATTTCAGGAGAACCAAAATATCATAAACACTGACCTCACATAATTCCTTGACTTATCGACCTATACAAACATAACTAGACATAACAAAAATTTTAAAATATGGCCAAAATATATACTAACTTGATATCTGCTGTTCGATTAAAGACAAAGTATTAACTAACAGTAACTTTTATTTCAATGTGTATCTGTTTAGGAAAAAATGTTTTGGGGATATGCATAAAATATTAAAAAAAATTTCTTTATCTCGAATTTGTTCTCATAATTTTGGAACAATTGTTGTTATATAAGAATAAAACATGCTTTTTTTAATCAAACAAATTTAGATAAGCAATTTTAGTTTTCATTTTGCCTATTAAAAAAGCACTGGCAAACTCGTGTGAAAAAAAAATTAGGTTGCAAATAAGGTAGGTATTTAAATGTATATTTTAATAACAATGTTAAATTTTGCTTTCAAGTCTGGGGAATGAATACGTGCTCAGATACGGATGTAAATATAATTACATTTATTAGTATTGTTGTAATTATTTCCAATAATGCTTAAAAATGCCACTAGATTCGATTCATCGATCGCATCCTTTTAGACAGTGAATCTAAAACGTATTGAGCACTTTATTGAAATAAAATGGATGACGATATAGTTCATGCATTTTTAATATTTGATTTAGGAACAATAAAAAATATATGATAATTATCCATTTTTTGTTCGTATCATTCATATGTATAACATTGATTTATTTTCTTAAAAATATTCACATTTTTTGTAAATGTAAGATGTCCCCCTGACCCACCAATGACGCACAAAGCACAAATACTCAATTAAAAATTATAAATATTGTTCACATAATTGTTTTGCTCCTCTTATTGGAATGCACTTAATAACATTCCTAATATTAGTAAATTAATCTGAACGATTCAAAAGCGTTAGACTGAATTTCTTTGAGACTTATATCAGGAATGAAATAAAACTGTTTTGTACACACAGCCTGTAAAAAAGTTACTAGATGCTATTTGTAAAAAAATAAAGGTAAACATTTTGTGAAAAATTTTGATTTTTCTTAAACATTCTGTTTTAGACATTTACTTTAACATGTCAAGAAAATTAATGTATGCAAAACTGAAGAAAATTAATATATATTTATTTTAACTCACATATATGTGAAGTAAAACCAAGTTAAGCATATTTTTTCCAAAAGAAAACTTATATTCCGAAACTCGAGTTAAAAGATTTTTATTTTATTCTTGAGCTAAGCAAATTTAATTAAATGCACTTGTATTGTAAGTCCGATAAAATAAAATGTTTTCCTTTAAAATCCCTTTTTATGTTTCAGCATCTCTTTTAAACGAAATACTCACCATGTTATTAGGAATTTCTTAGATATATTTCGCTCTTCTTTTAACTAAGAAACCAGTTTAATCTAAAATATGAACATATTCTTTTTCCATGAAAGTGTTATCCATTTTCTTTTAATAAAGACACTGTGTTCTTCAAGTGAGCTTCTTTGTCCCTTTCTTTAAAGAAGCTGGGCTCCCTCTTCACTGAAATAACTTAAATTTTCTAAACGAAAGGATTTTACTCAAGGAGAAATATAAAATTCTTCATCAAAATGGAATCACATATTTGGCTAGAAATAAAATATTCTGAGATCAACGTTATAGCTCTACATCCATTGACGGTTATGATCAAAAAGATAATGTTAATACATGAACACAGTTCAATGTTGTTGAGACTAAGTAAAATCTTTTCATTTTATGTAGAGTTGTAATTGTTTAATTAATTCTAAGTATACGTGTTACTATTTTTAGTACCTCTCTTTAAGTAAAATGTTATTCAATGAACACCTTATACAATAAAATGTGAAAAATCAAGGATTTAATTGATTAAAAGTAATATATCTTTTAAACTTGAAACTGAAAATATGACAGTAAATATGTTTAGATGTTCTGGGTGATATTTCAGTTTCCGAAATAGAAGCCACAAAAATCAAATTACAGTGCAAATCATATAAGGAAAAGATTGTGAAAGCTTTTCAATAGTGCTTTGAAACTACTTCAAACTCGTAATTTAGGGCTTTTTTTACTGAGTTCTCAATATTTTAAACTGAGGGAATTATAAACAGAAATGTGTTTAAAGGACGAATATGATGCAAATATTTTATCTCACATGACTTCAAGAAATTACAAAAACATTTGTATGGAACATATTTTTAATAAACAATTATTAGAATTAAAGTTTTTTAATTGTAAAGTTTAAATTTTTTAAAAGTATAATGCTTGAAGTGGAAAGACAGAATTAATTAGAAAACATTCAGAAAATATTTTTTTTATATTCATTGGAAAGTTCTGAAAGTTGATCAAAATCTTAAATATACGATACTTTTAATAACTTTTCTTGTTTAAATAAATTTTAAGAAAATTTGAAAATTATATTTATAAGCTAAAGTAAATTCCCGAAAAAATATTCCCCAAACTTACCAAATTTCTTTTTATTTAAAACAATTTCTTTTAACCATTATAATATGATTTCTAATCAATATTTAAAATGTAAAATAATTTCTTTGACTGGGTTCTCATGTAATGTAGTTGTAGATAGTGTCATTTTCCCTCTTCATTTTGAAGTCATATTCACTTTCAACGGACATACGCTAGAAGTTTTGCAAACACCAAATGAGATATTATATTCCAAGGAAAAGATGCGTCCAGAACTATGAAATTTGTCATGTTGATGTGACATGAATCTTGTGAAATTGATATGACTTATTTTTGTAAATGAGTTATGCTTCACTACCAAAGAGGTGAACAAAGGTTTGAAAAATCCCATTTAAATTGCACAACAGGAATAACAAATAAAAAATTTCAATTAATTAAATTGGATTAACTTTGATACACAATTTTACCTTTAATATACTGGATTCCAATGAACGAGGAATTTGGTTCTCGACTGCACTAAAAATAGTTGTCCATTTTCGAAAGATCTCAGTTGTTTAGTATGGCCTTCATAAGTTACTTTTCAAACACGAGAACAAACTAATTAACTAATTTTTTAATTTTATGAGAATATTAACGTATTCTCATAAAATTAAATTTCTAAATTTAAAAGCATTGCTATGTAATTTCTTATTCCATCTAAAATGTTTTCATTGAAAGACTGTTAAGGTAGGAAATTAGTTTTAAGTCATGTTTAATCGATTTATTCAGTAAGTACATTAATATTTTTTATACATGTTACATAATATTCTTACAAAGATTATTTATGCTTTGAGAATGGTGATACTATAAAATAACAAATTCTTTCCTCCTACTCAGAAGGAATAGTTAAATGCTATTATAGAGCAATGAAGATAAGAATGTAATGAGTTGGCTGGGATTGAAAAAATAGTTTTAGCAACACGATTTTCTTGCTACTTGCCCAATTCCGCTTCATCAGCGATCTAAAAAGTATCTTTTCATTCTCTAGAGATGAGATGTGGAGGCAGTCCGGAAGCGCTTTAAGACGAGAGGAATTTATGCTCCCACTTAAAGGAAGCATTTTCAGAGGAAAAAGGAAGCAGTTTAAGACTGTGCTTTTAGCACAAAATAGCATTCGATGAAAAATACTCCCACATTTCATTGCTCTGATGATCGGTTCACCTCTTATCAAGGATAGTCCCAAGCTCCATAAAGTTTGATTTGAAAATCGAGGAGATGGTTTGGTATATTTATTGGCTATATATTACTTTTCCGCTTCATACCCTGCCACCCAACCCTATTCCCAGGAATCCTCCTATTTTTCGGTAAATGTAGAATGAATTTCGGCTGATTTTTCCTTTTTTCTCTATCCTGGAATTTTAGGACATCTGAGATTTTTTTTGTCCTTCGCAAAAACACATTCTCCCTTTTACAGAGAAGGAATGCATTTATTAAATTTATGGAACGTAGGCCAACTGGGGCATATTGAAACGAAGGAGCTGACTTGTCAATTTGAAGTGAAGAAAAGAGGGAAGAGACGCTATTTCTATTGGGGTGAAGAGGAATCTTAGAGGTATCCTTCAAGAATTGCGATCAAAATAAAATGGTGCGGATTGAAATTTGATTTAAAGTTTAAGAAATAGCACATAAAATAACAAAACTGTCATAAAAATATAAGAAAAGAAGTGAATATGAAAATATTTAGTAAGCGAAATTTTTAAATTAAGATCTGCATGAAAAATCTTCGAAAATACAAAATTAATTAAAGTTAAAAAGTAAAAGTTGAATAAGCAAATGATATTAAAATATTAAAAACAATACAGGTGTTATGAGTATCCCGCAAAAACATTTAATTCAAAAATCTAATGATTAGATATATTTTGAAAAATTCAACTCGAAGATTATCCATCTTGATTAGTGATGTAAAATAGTTTTCAGCCCACCATTAAGAGTTCATTGCAACACGTTAACATTTATGAAATGCTTCTATTCCTGTTATTATAAATTCTGACGACGCATTGTTACTGATTTTCAAATGATAAAAGTTACTGATTTTAAATGATAAAATCATTGAGTATTAAAAGAAGTTAAATAAAATTATTGATTCGTGACTGGGAAAAATTTGTTAGCTATCAAAAAAAGAAGATTGCTTAAATAAAAGTAAAATTCAATATTGCAACATATTGGGAGTGTCTCAAACATTAAAAAAAAGATAAAATCTATTCACTATACTTTTTAATAAACTAATTTATAACCAAACGAGTTAAAAAAAAGTTCATTTCTCATCCAGCAAAAGCTTAGATAAGTTTATTTGTTGAAAAGATATTTAACGAGTAACCTCATTAGAAATTTAAACTTAATAGAAATATTATGTGTATTAATCTATGCAATGGAATTTTAATACAAATTTCGTATATAAAATGCTAAAATACTGTTAGAATATATATATATATATATATATATATATATATATATATATATATATAGATAAAACAATGAAGAAACTATACAATTTAATATCAAAAAGACAAAATCGGGAAAAAAATCAAGAAAAACAATAAAATATAATTAAGGAAAGAGCATAGGGACCACGTCTTCATCAGGAGGGAGATGGTCAGCTATTCAAAATAGACACCCTTTTCTGACAAACATCAAAAACAAAGGTCTAAAAATATTAGTGTTATTCCCCCGAAGAGTGTCTCTATAAGAAGGAAATACTTCTATATCAAAATTTGAAATAAATGGAATCAAAATATTACGTTGAAAAATGAGCAATAAATAGGCAAAGCAATGCAATCAGAAAAATATATCAAATAAAGAAGAATACATCAAATAAAGAAGAATATATATCAAATATAAAAGAATATGGTTGCCAATAAGAAAAATTTCTTTACAAGTTAATTTAAGAAGTTAAAGTAGGTTAAAATGTTTAATGTAGATTAAATATTAAAGTATAGTTAAAATGAAAGTAGGCGTTTTCGGGATTCTTATAAGAACTTCAATGCTTGGGTAGCCCTTCTGTAGTTATGAAAACTACGTAATTACTTCAATCTTATAAGCGATTCTCTTCTTCCTACATAGCGTTTGTTTCCTGAAATGAAATGAACTGGTGGTATTTTATGAATAAATTAGTAAGTTGTTTTTTCTATTTATTAAATCAGAAGAAAATTAGTTCAATTTTATATAAATACTTTAAAATATGTCATCACACACATTCTCTCTCAGACTGTTAAAAGCTTTATGAATATATTTGTTTATATATTGCATATATATTAGTATATATGCAGCTCATTCTATAATAAAAGCAAACGTCTTACATTTCCGAATCACTGAAAAAAGTAACATTATTTGGTAAGAACAAAAAATAAAATTTCATATACTTTTGGAAAAATTTATATTTTTCACTTGTGGAAAAACTTGATTCATCATTACCTCAAATTCATGTGATAATAAAAAAGTTTTAAACACTAGTGTGTGTGTGTGATACTTCCCTTATTCTCCAACCTCTATAAAATCTTGTGGTAAAATTTCCATTGTATGCGAATGGAAACTATTTATTACTAAATAATGGAAGTAAAATGTTAATTATAATGTTTTATTTTTAGTTTATGTGAGCTTTAAAACTTTGTATATTTAGTTCGGTTTTTTAAAATTTCTTTTGGCCCGATGTATAGAAACTATTAATAGAAATAATTTTTGTAGAATATTTTTATGTATTAATAAGGAGGAACATTAATAAAAATTAACAATTATTTAAAAGAAACATTTTTAATTTAACTTAAAAAAAGTTAAAAAATAAACTTGGCTTTAAAAAGACTTATTTTTTTTTATCAAATTCAGAAGTTCCGTGTATCCATACTTAAATAAAAATAAAAAATTGATTTTTAGAGGGGAAAAATACATTGCTATATTTACATTGCACCATATAAAATTTTATTGACGATGGTCTGTGATTCATTTGGTTTGATTCAGCTTGGTTGTCATGAATAACCACCTAGCCACATTGTCAAACTCTGATACGTTACTTTTCTGTACAAACTTTGACACAAAGCAAAACAATGATACATTACAACTTGTTTGAAGCTGCGTAGGCAACTGCACCAGTGAATATCATCTAATTTTTTTAAACTATAATGGCATATCGTATAATTGTTGTTATTGCTGCCAGATTACATTTTTTATACTATTAATTTAGGTTCTGATTCCTCAAGCTATATACTTCTAGTTTTTGAATATTTAAGTTAATATTTTCAGTGGCTGTTTTTATTCAATAATTATTATATTTTTATTTTTATTTCTTCTTGGTGTAACACTTTTAATGGTCAGTGTGGAATAAATATAATAAAATAAATGCAAGAAAATTAATTCTTGTGAAATATTTTTTTAATATGAAGGAAAATCTCCATTTTATTAAAAAAATTGAAATTTAAGTTGTAACTTAATTTTTTGCAAAAAGTACTCATTATTAATTTTAAATCAGGATAAATTATGATATTTTTATTGCAATATTTTAATATGAAATAATAATAATTAATGTTAATTAAAAAATAAAAAGAAGAAAATTTTCTCAGAAATTTTCAGTAGATTTTTAGTTTCAAGGAAAATACATTAATTTCCAGAAATTAATGAGAAATCACAATAAGAGTGATTACTTAGAAATTACATGCAGAATTTCGTGAAACATAGATACTGTATGCAATACATAGTTGGATATAAAATAGTATGTAAGAAAATTACCAGATAGAGTTAATAGTTTTATTGAATTTGGTTCATGTATGAAATGAATAAAGTTGATATATCTGATAAGTATAGGTAAAACAGCATTAACGTGGATTGTGATCTCCCCAGAAAAAAGACGGAGACCCAACAAGCAGTCATGCGGTAAATTATGTGGTCTATCAGTAAGAGAAGAAGTAAGAGTCATTGTTATTGCAAAGTAGTTGCAAGTGTTGCTATAGTCCTTGGTGGAGGATTTAAAAAAGTTATACATGTTTTTATATCATTCCGAATAGGCTCGACAAGATTCAGGTCAGCTGATCATACCATGTGTTGAATTGCTACTCAAGATAAGCACTCACGGAATGAATTCTGTGCGGTGCCTCTTGTTATTGTTAGTAGCAAGATATTATCACCTATTCCTATGGCTTAAGAGCTCACATATTAATTAAGGATATCGTTTATGTAAGTGTAAGTACTTAAAGTACTTAGAGAAAAGTCATTAAGGTTTACCTATCCACTGAAAATGGTACTACTCCAAATACAAACACTAGTGATCCATATCATGTTCCAGGTTCTTTCGAAATCAAAGAACGCCTTCTATAACTTTAGAAGGGCTCATCCATAAAGAGAACAGCTTTACATGGGTCAGCTGTTTAGTGGGCACGTTGCCTTGGCTTACAACATTCCCTTCTACACAAACAAAGCACTTATGAGGGTGAAGTACGAACCATCTTCGTGAAACCTTCTATGACCATCCTTAGCTGAACCTCCTAACCACTCAATCTGGGATTAGAAATTATTGCCAAAGTCTATGAAACACAAGAAGTACTCGAACTTAGTCATCTAACCCTTTATGTTAGATTTTATTCTGCCTATAGTCTCCTAATACCTCTTCATCATAATTCTTAAGGCAAATGGTGAGTGATGATTATTGTAATGATCTGGCTATCCCAGATTTTTCTTATCACTGCCTTACAGGAAAATTTGCAACATTGAACTTATAGGAACAGTTTTATGTTTTTCGCTGATAAGGTTTTCTAGTTGCAGTTTCTCTATTTTCTTCTGCTTATACCATATTCAAATTTTATATAAAGTAGCGTATTTTTTTAAAAGTTTTCTTTTTGTAATAATTCTTAATTTTTAGAAATCAGAGTATCAGAAAATATACAATTAAAAAATAACTGTTACGTTTTTTAACAATCTAATAATTAAAGCTTCATTTAATATCATTATAAATTTTAATCATTCATTATAATTATAAAATTAGAAAAAGAATTATTATCGTAAAATATAAAAGCATCGCTTTAAGAAAAAAAATTCTCTTAATTCAAAGTAAAAATATTTCACAAAAATCAAAATACAGTTTTATCATTAATCTTTAAAAACTGCATAAGAGTTTACAATGATAAAATCAATAAAACTTTTAAGTTAAGCTTAGATAAGAGTAATCAGAATAATAAAAGATTGTTTGAAAGATTTTCAAACAAATTTGATTAAAAATTTGATTAATGTCTGTATTGGATCATTTTCATGCAATATTCCGATGGTTATCATTGCATATTCTTGGATGATTTTAAACGATAATGTAAATAAAAAAAGTGTGTGCAATAAGTAATTGTGTAAAAAGTAATGTAATATATAGTTGTGCTTATTACACTAAATTGTTTTTAGCTTTATTTTTGTTAAAGTAATTTGACTTTAAATATTGAATTCTGAGTTAAAAAATTAGCAAAAATATTAATTAATGTTATAATCCAATAAAAATAAGATTCTAGTTCCTAAAGTATTAATGAATTAAGCTAATTTCCAAATTAGGGCAAATATATAAAAGGAGTGTTTTTATTTTAAATTATTACTTGAGCAGAAATAATTTTGAAAATTAAATGATGTTGCATCCATTTTTTAAAACCTGCTATTAATTTATATATCAAAGCATATTAAAAATAGGTAATATAAAAAAAAGCTTCTAATTTATTTGTTTTTAATACACACTTTTTAATTTATAATAATTTTTCATTAGATAATTATGCTATTTTTTATAAAATCTTTGAAAAATACATTTTAGGTTATCGGTTTAATTTATTTATTACATATCAGTAATTTCCATTTATAAAAATTTTCATTCATTTCATTTCATAAAAACCTTTAAACGAAACTTCTAATATTTAAATTTATGTTTAATTAGTTTACAGACGTCATTTTAATAGAAACTATTTTTACACTGTTAATTACAAGTATTTTTATTTTTTTTTAATTTTAAACTTTTTTAAATTAAAATTTTTAGTACATTTCTGTGGTCGTTATAATCATATCTTTTTTTTTCAAACAAATTAAGATTCATGAAAAATTTCTAGCAGATTTCCCTGTGTTTCCCCTAATTTCAGCAATAACTCATTCGAATCTTCTATATACTGGCCTCAGAAGGCAAAATATCAAGTGACCATTGGAATGCGAAACCCACACTGATTTTCAGGAGTCTAATTATCATATCTAGCATATTATAGAAAAGCTCCCTTTGCATTACAAACTTTGAAGTATCTAATACAGGATTCTTTGTTGTTCTCTATCTGATTTTTCTTTGTAAATTTACATATGCGATCAAATATAAATTCTTTTTCATTATTAAAAAGATGATCCATCTTACATGGATTAGTCACTGACTTGGACGAATTTATTCCTTATTTCTTGTTGAAATTTTTATTTATCATCACATTTTGTTTCGTATAACCGAGAATCCGATTATTAAGGATTGTATGTGTGTTTCATTTTCTTTTTGAAGATTTTTCAAACAATTTTCATTTTTGAAAGATTTTTTTAACTAATAAATTTTCGAAACTTCCAGTAATCTGTTTTAAATGTTTAATAGTGAAGTCCGCTACAAAAAATCCAAAAGTCATTTCTTTTCTTAAAACTCTTAAGTTTTCTTTTCCATACAAGTTCAATCTTTATTCAAATTCTCACATACAATCAAGTCCTCACATACAGAGAGATCATAGGATCTCTAAACAATATGCAAAAAAATATTCTTTTTTCTGAAAAAACAAATTTACTCATATTTTCAATTTATTATTCAACATAATTAAAAGAAAGTAATAGATGGTAGTCTTTTTATAGAGGCTCCAATTAAATCATTTTATTCTATGGCAAGTAATAAATAATACTTCAAATATTTGAAATTTTTTTCTATCACTTTCTTTAAATTTTCGATATAGTCTGTATAATATGTGATGGACAACTGTAATTGAAACACAGCATGTTATTTTAACACACTTTGTAATTCGCAAAAAACAGATAAAGAAATATTACATATAAATTCTTAGTTTATACGATTGAATTAATTAAAAAGTAATGATTCATATAAAAAGTTAGAAATTCCCACAGTTATCTGGTGAAAAAATAAATGTCATAAATTTATTTGATTTTACAATTGTAAAAAAGTAATAAAAAAAACATATAAAAAATATTTTCAAGTTAAAAAATTAAAATAATCAAAAAAAAATTTAAATTAAATAATTAAAAAGTAAAGATTTTTTTAAAAATTTCATTCTAAGACATTACTAAAACAAACATATTTAAAAGCAATTTTTTCATTGCTGGACCTTACTGATAATCTGGGGTTAATCTCACAGTTTAATGAATTTAGAGTGCGAAAACAACAGCACAATTAAAAGTGAATTCCTACACACACTATTAAATATATTTAAAAAACTAAGAATTATAAATAAGCAGGTCAACTGAAATATAAGACTTATACTGTATTTGTTTCTAAGCCTCTATCTATACATTATATGTCTAAGCAATTACATATGGTTCCTAAAAAGCAAAAGTGATCTAGAAGAATATCAGTGTTAATCCTAAAAATGATAGGATTATAATCGGATAAATCAAGCTCATGCGGTGAATAAGCTTTTTCATCAAAAAAACTATTCAAACGTAAATAGAGAAATACAATTTTCACTTCAATTCTCTATTAAAACAAAAGAACACAATGACAACATCTACTTACAAGATATCAACAATATTATGTTAGAATAAAAATTGAAAGAAGATAAATGTTTGAATGATTATTCTAATTGAAATAGGATAATTACTGCATAAGTTCAATCAGAAACATGTCAAAAGTAAAATAAAAATCATACACAATTTAGAAGGAAATTATATTTTAAGAAAAGTTAAAGTCAGACAGTTCCAACCTCACATGGTAAGTTTTTTTTAGTATTCCAAAGGTTTACGCATTTGCATAAAATTGTGTAAAAATTCACTTATCGCAAAATGAATCCCTGTTAATGAACACGAAACTCGTGCACTAATCAGTGAAGTCCTGTGAATTGTTTACTTCATAATTTCTTTAATACTAAAACATTAAAAAGTGTTTGAGGACTGGTAATTGCTTCCAAAAATAAAGCATTGAAAATTTAATTGCATAAACTCATTTACGAAATAATGATTATCGAAGAAAACCAAAAATATTTACGAAAATTTACAAATTCTAAGAGCTCTCCCTTCATAAAAAATTAAAGTTTGAGAAACTTTCCTTCCATTAAAGGAAATAATTATATATTAGGATGTAAATTTCTGCTAAAGAAAAAGAAATAAAAATAATCTGCGTAATCATCGCTTATTTTTACTATTTAAACATCTGCGAGACAAATAATCAAGTTGAAAATGTCAAAATAGAAATGAAAAGAGTACTTTTGTTCTCATTAAAGCTAATTATCCAGTTCACCAACTATTGATCTCTCAAATTCGGCTTTCTTTTGCTAATTAAATGATATAGTAAATATGATTTATGGCTTTGATTGCAGCAATTTACTCTCAATAAAAAAATTCTTTCCAATTGCATCTCTTTCAACCGCTTGTTCTAATTTATTTGTAAAAGTTAATTAATGTTCCAAGAATATGATGGAGAAAATGGGTTTACTTGTGTGGTAAAATGGAAGATTAAACGTAAAAGAACTATTCAAAGAGAAGTTATTAGCTCTATTGGGTCTTTTTGAGAGTGCAAGAGGCTTGAAAGCAATCAAATAAAAAACCGGGACTTCTGTTAAATAATATCAAATAAAATCTTAAGACATGCAAAAATTCTAGAGTATATCGTATAAATATAATAATTAAAAAAATAAATAACTAAGTATTTAATTTTAATTGTCTTATCATTCTTATCATTCTTATTTTACTTATTTTTAATATTATAAGACTTAAAATATATCTTTGGTATGACTCACCAAAGATAAATTCCTTTAATGTTTAATGTTACAAAGAACAGCATTTATAAATTTTCATTGATTTAAACAGTATAGTTATGTTTGATAACTTTATACAAGAAGCAAATAATTTATTGATGTTGTTGAAATATTTGACTGCAACTGAAGAAAATCTTTTATTACTGAGGAAAGTTTTAATTAATGAGATTAAAAAGGTTTAGCCCATATTCAGGAGAACAAAATTTCGACACTATAGGAATACAGTTTTATTATCAACTTAACTATATACATAATTCAATATATATAGCTTAGTATATTTTTATATAATAGAGGAGAAATACAGATCGATCACACTATTCAAGTGCGAACAGAGTAGTCTCCAATGATTATTTCACTATAAAGAATTGGATAGACATGTAATCTGTTTCCTTTTTCAGATTTCACGTAAATTACTTTATCGGTAAATATAAAACTAATTATAGGAATAAACAATGAAAATTGAAATTAATTGCAGATTTATACAATATTTCTTTTTTAAGATTTTGATAAATTTTTAGTAGAAATTACATAACATGTACATTTTAATGTTTTAATGATTCTTATATTTGCACTGTTAAAGGTATGTGCGTGTTGCTGAAAGAGTTAAAACATACCCTAAATAATCTTTTAAGAGATTAAATTATATATCTTTTTAATCTTTCAAAAGAAATTTTTGAATTATTTATGAAATTATATTGTTATTTTAATACAATAAACTTTTAATTTATGATATTTTGACATAATCAAAGAGAATAGATTAATACAGAAAACTATTATAGGTTATTTTGAACACTATGGAATAATTCAATTAGTAAATTTCTTTTTGTTCCTTAAAACTTTTTAAATAAAATGTAATTTAAAGGAAATTCTCTGAGATCATAAATAGGGAATATGTCTTTTTCTCATTTTGAGTTCTTGTGATTTTTATGATATGGAATATATTACTATATGAAAAGTACCAAGAAGTCATATCTCTAAATAAATGAACTAAGAATTTTCAATATTAGTTCATGAATGTATTAATGTAAATAATAAGAACCACAAATCACAAATAAGATTTAATTCCTCATTAAATTATATTGATATAGTTTTACGTGTAAATTTGAGAAAATTTTCTAAATAAACTGTTCTTCACATTCTAAGTCCTCCATCAAATTTAAGTGCTGTATCATGAGAACACAAGTCTTAATAACCCAAATTGCATTTTCTAAATGTTGATATTATTACTCTGCATTGGTTCCTTAAAAAATTGTATATAGGGCAAATTACAATTATATAGAACTAGAAAATGATTATGATAAAAGTATTCGATTTTTAAATAATTTGCAATTATATATGCCATCAAAATATGAAGTATACTTAGATGAAATGGGAATAATTCGAACAGCTATACCCGAAGTCATAAGATAAGTTATAGAATTAAGACTTCAAAGAGAATTGTAAGTATTTCTTTTATTAACTTTTATACTTTCAATGTTCTCGACAAATCAATCCTCAATGCGCAGTGATTCATTAACACACCTCAAAATTCTGCAATATCGGTTAAATGAGCTTGATTACCACATTTATCCTGTTTTTCTAAATTTATGATCACAAGATTTTCAATATATCTATTGAAGTGTCATGTATGTTTTGATCTATATATACCAATATGTAATGTAGTTTTTTTAAATTATTGTAATCTGCATTACACTATTTTAGCTTTTAACTGTAGTTGTAAATGCTAAGGCTATGATGAATGCTTTATATTTTTAAATAAAAGTACTATTTTTAAAGTTGTGGAAATTTTATGTATCTCTCTCTCTCTCTCTCTCTCTCTCTCTCTCT
>JAPDSC010120625.1:773640-852854 GCA_026290005.1 Latrodectus geometricus | reverse complement strand
TGTAATAATTACAAAAAAACATGTTGGAAGAAAATGTAAGTGTCACTGACAAAACTTCATTTTCAATTTGAATTTAATAAACGAAACATTCAGTATATAAAAGATAAATATAGCACAAATATAACATAGCATTTTGAGCTCACAATAATCATTTCATTTACTAACGGAAAATTTTTTTGAAATTTTCATTTCTGTGATGATTTAATGTCACGAAGTGGATATCCAAACCACCAAAGGACGCAAAAACCTTCTTCAATATTTTGATTGATACTACAAGTTCAAATAAGAGCAATAATTTACTCTGTGTAGTAAATAGCATAAAAGCTACAATGCGTTGTAAGGCCTTGATACATCTACCACGTATTATCTTAGACAAAGTATTTACAAGATCCAAGGGAGTAAACTCGGAAAATTCTCAAGAAACTAAACAGATATATGCAAATGCAGACGGCAAGTCTTCCATAGTACAGCTGTAAGTTCAAAACGAGGAGAATAAAACTGAGAAAAAATAAGATATAACTAACGTATTTAGAGGTGCTACGTATAACAGATAAACTAAATTTCTCTTTTATAATCAAACTGAAAAATATGTTTAAAAATGTTTAGTAAAATTAAAACCAATCATGAATTTATTTCAAAATTAATAATTACATAAACAGCCTTTCAATAATTACACAAAAAATATTTAAGATGCTGATTGGTAAAATAATATAATGTAAAAGACTGGTTTGGTAAGCTCAAAATCTAAATAAACAGGAAAGAAATTTTTCAACCTCTACAAAACTCAAAATCCATATCTGCAGCATATGCTGCTCACCGTTATAAAGCTCATGCTCAAGTCGCAGTCATAAAGGCTTTGCAAAACCGTTTTCGTTGTTCAACAAAAGGATTTATCGTTCGAATAGGCGGTGGAATTTTAAATGATAAAAGCAATGTCTTGTAAAAGAATTCAAAATGTATTCCAGGAGAGATAGATTGAACGAGTAAGAATTGAAGGCCCAGAACCATTTATCTAGATCTTTTTATCCCTTCCTTTCCACCATTTATCAGTGTCCGATTGAAAGCAACCAGATTATTGGTTATCTTAGACATTCTCTAAGGTCACTCATTTCAAAAAATTTTCCTTCATTCTTTTCTAATTTGATTTATAATTTAAAACTTTTTTCCCGTGATTAATGATACATGAAATTGATTCTCTTCTTTTGCTTTAAAAATGTTTGTTTACTCTTCAATCTAATCTTGAAACTATGATTATAGCTATGATGGGTTGTTCTGTCGAGTCATTTTGCTATTTTTTCTTGGGAACAATATAGGAAATTTAATCATTGTTCTGAACTTATCGTAAATGCTTATTATTTGAAATCTTGTAAGTATTGCTTATATTTATGAGGAATATAGTTTAATGATTTATTCATGAAGAAAGCAAATATTTAAGACACCTAATAAGTAAACTTTTTAAATCAAAAGACACAAAGTGACCATAATTATTTTTTTAAACTTCATAAATTAAAATATTCTTTGAACATTTTATGTTAAAACTTAACCGCAATGATTATTAATATTAAATATGTTCTTCATTTGGATTATTAATCACAAAATAAGCACTCTAATTTTAAAACAAGTTATAATTTTATAGTAAGAACAAGTTTTGATCATTCGTAAACTAATATAAAACTAAAATTCAATTTGACTTTGAAGTCCTGTATGTCAAAGTATTTATAAGATCCTTCAGTGGGCTAGTATATCTTTCTACGAATGAAACAATTAGATGTTTTATACACAGAAAATGAAAAAATTAATTCATATTTTAATTTAGACTATTACAATTCCGGTTTATATTTTCAGTATTGATGATACTTTATAAAAAATGTATTTAGGCTATTTATAATTTTTTAAAATATTATAGTAAGAATGTGTTACTGGAGCTCACGATAAATAAGAAATGTTTGTTAATAAGTTTTAAATAAATTGAGAATTGAACCAAAATCATTTAGCTGAAAACATTTTGTGACATTTATTTTATAAGACAGCTTGCGGAAAATGCTCTCACAGAAGAAATAAGAATGATAATTTTTGTTAAAATTTTGCTTGAGACAAATATAAGTTTTATAATGATGAAATTGTGAATAAAATAGGGTACATTTTGCACATAACACCCAAATTTCTCAAGTTTAACTTTAGCTATAATTGTAAAGCGAATTAATAACTAACCAATTTAAAAAGAAATAAAGTGTTTTTATGCAATCATGTGCGTAGCAAGTGCAAGTGAAAATTGTACTTTTAATTGTACTTTTTAATTAAAAAACATTTAAACATTCATTGACATAAAGCAATGTCTATGAATGTTGAAATGTTTAATTTGAAAATTTATTTAATTATATAATTAATTAGTGAAAATTGTATTTATTAATTATGTAATTAATTAAATTTTGAAATATAATAATAATATTGTATAATTAAATAAATTTTGAAATTAAACATCAACATTCATAGACATTGCTTTATGTTTAAATATTTCTTAGAAATACATTTGAAACATTTCTACCAATATTAATTTTTTTGTCAATGTTTAGTAATATAATTAACGAAAGCTTTTATTCCTATATAAATACTGTTTATAAGATTCATTATTCTTACTAAAGAGAACTAGAATTTTTTTTGACTAGTGTAATGGGGACGAAAATTTCTCTATATAATTAAAGAGAATTGATCAATACAAAACGAATTATACACTAATTAATTTAAAACGAAACAAATAAAGTTTTACAATATTAAGCCTCAGTACACATCCTATAAAATATAATACATTTATCTTTGTTCAATGAATTTTATAATATTATGGTAAAATTAGTTTTTAGTCAAATATTTCATACATTACAATTAAAATTGCTTAGCTATGTTGTGCAACTATAAATAACGAATTATTTGAACGTTTGAAGATTTTAGTCTTGCTAAAATGAATAACACGCCTTTTTCAATAACTCAAATTGTAGATTTTTACCCATTTATTATCCTTTCTAATAATCTATGAATAAATTGCGACAAGACAATAAATTAACCAAAATGTCAATTAAAATTTTCATTACATAACTAAGAAAAGTGCACATAAGCGAAAAAAAATCGTATTTCGATTTAGATGTCATAATTTCAACAATTTTATTGCTGGAAATTCACAAAAAATTGCTTATATTTACATTTAATTTTATGACCTTGCACTACATTCACAACCCACAAAACAACATCTCATGGTAACAAACTTCTTTCTAATAGAAGCAAGCCATCTAAATAATGAAAACATTTCACGTACTGAGTTCGAAGTTAGCACTTAACTAATAGAATTTCTAATTATAAACACTAATAATTTTTCTGCTTAGCTGTGTGTTCATGTTACAAATTCTTTACATTATAAATGAAAATAGCCGGGCTTATTTTGACTTCCATAGCCTTCCTGTTAATTACTTTATGTAAAACTTCTGTATGATATAGCTGCTGTGCATTCTCCCTGACCACATACTTTTTATTTATCTAAACATGGGAAAGGTTTTGCCAACATTGAGTTAATTGGAATCCCCTAAAATATTCATAGTATGTTCAGAAAGATCATTTATTTTAATTTATTCTAATCTTTTTGAATCTACTACTAATACTTATGCTTACAGCTTTGTCCTCTGACCAAGACTGCTTTTTTTAAAAAAGAGGTGCATATCTAGAATTACTATTTTGACATTCAAAATAAAGTTGTTATTTTAATATTTGAAGATTCAAATTAGTTGTTTAATTAGTAGAGAAAGAAACTTCTCCTTCGGAGTTTCTCACCATAAAACAATAATTAGTTTTACAAGTTATAGATTAGATATATTTTAAAATTATAAATTGTTGTTATCTAAAATCAGTCTTTTGAGACTTACTTTTTAATATTTTCTTATAGTGTCATTTTTATTTATGAATGATTTTACTATGATTTTTTAAAATTTTTTTAGAAAACATTTTTAGTAACACTTCATTATCTAAGCTATTAGAAACCGGGAATTTGTCATGTTAAATCATTTTCAATAAATATTATTAAATTATATTATACAAAAGAAACAAAAAGTAATGGTTTTGTATTTCTTTGATCCAAATAAGCTATTTAAAAGTAAGGCAGTCATTGTCGTTTTTTGATAGTGTATGTTTAGCTCATTAAAAGTTAATTTTAAACAATTACAATCACTAAGATCTTAACTAAAAACATTATTATTTACATTATTATTATTGTTATTAATTATACAATTTTGTAATAAATTTTAATACTTTTTTTTTAGTTGTCAGAGTCACCTTTCTAAAAATTAATAATTAAGTTTAATTAAGTAAGCTGTTTTACAGTTGCAAATTTGCAACGCCAAAGGATTTGTAAATAAGGTGATTGTTTCTATGAGCTACGTTACTGTGTGTCTATGTTAATATGCAATTCAAATTATAAAAATATGTAATTACTGAAAATTCGCAATTGAAATAGCATTTCTGTATTTCTGTTATTTCTCCTATAAATAAAATACAATATAGAACATTTACTGGAATTGTAGCAAATGATATCAATTGATATCTTAAATCATTTCTGTTTACATTTGATTTACAAATGGGTACACTTAATAAGCATGCAAGATGAACTTAAAATATCAGATCAGCCTTTAACCAAGTCCAAGTTCAGACCCATAAGATATAACTCAAGTAAGGCTATATCTTATGGGTCTGAACTTGGACGCCGTAGGCGGACTGCCTACTGGCGAAGCGAGTGTAAGGCTTAAAATGTCCGCTGCGTATGCCTAACTCCCCATTTATTTTAAAGATAGTCACAACAGAAAGTCCGAACGCTTGATGAGACCCTCCCTGAGTGCATCACCATTAAATGTGCTGACAGGGGTATTGCGCCCTCTAGGGGGAATTTACGGGAAGGTGGGCAGTATTCACATGCAGCTAGAGGGAAACCTAGAAAACCTCTAGAAACCACCCGGAGATGACTAGCAACTCAACTGCTTTTACAAGGTGACCCACTACCCGCCTATTGACGATTATCTTTAACATGATTTTGTTTGATCTACCATCTTCCTAGAGTACCAAAGAAGTAATTTCACCAACTTGTCACTGTAACTTGGGCTTGGTGATCTCGCGGTTTGTCGTTACCAGCAATGTAGATGCAAAGTTCACACTGACAAGGATGGCACGAACTCGCGGACCATGTAGGAACCAACGAGCAGCTATGCCCCTCTCCGCTTTAACAAAAGTATGGGTCTGAACTGATCAGAAGCATTCCGGAGTACACCTTAATTGAAAAAAACATTTTTGGAATGCCATTCCACTAAAAACTGTTTAGTGGAATTCAGTAGCCTTAAGGATCTTAAGTGTGCATAATATCCAAAGTAATAGATTTCTACTGGGCGATGAACGATTCAGACTTCATTTTCACGAAATGCTTTATATTCTTGAATATTAGTGTGGAAAAAATAGATTTTTATTAGCTTTTAAAAGCAGTTAAAGCTCAGTGACATGACCAAATTATATATCTGTCATTTAAATTCTTTCTTAGATTATTGTTCACAGAAGTCACTTTCTAAAAAGACAATATACAACTGCCCTTAACAAAGGCTTCAAAAAATCTAAAAGGTGTTGAGGTACCATCCACTCAAGTAAGTTGCTAAAATTTTGATTTAATCAAACATTTAAGGGATAAGGGCTCCTAGTGATAGAACAACTTTCTTCAGAGAGTAACGTCCCCAGTTTGATCAAGCCCCTGTTGAGCAACTAGAATTAGACGTTATGCTTCAACATGCATATATGTCTGGAATGGTGTTTGGGAGTTTCTGAATTTTCTCCCTTGACGTGAAACTTCTTGAGAAAAGGTAATTTACACTGTAGGTATTAAAATTTCTTATAACAGCGTTAGGCTATCATTAATGTGATGCTAAAGAAATAAGTAAAACTACTGCTTTCATATGGGAACTGATAAATAAAAGATAAATAGTTTTTATTTTAATTAGCGTTAAGTCCTAAGTTGTGTACCTAGTAACATAAAATAACAATACCTAGAGTGTTTGGCTGGATTTCCGTTCTACGGTCAATTTTTGGATTCTAGAACTTGTTCGATTGGGCCTAAAAGATTTAGGTGAAGTTCAAACCATAACAAACATCTAAGACCGAGGTTGCAATTGAAAGAACTGTTAAGTTAGAAGTTAGATTGCTAACTATTTAGTTGCCAGCTCAGCAGAGAGAGAGAGAGAGTGAAAAGAGAGAGGAATTAGGTTTGATTGACTGATGATCCATGATCACTTTGGAACACGAGGGATAAGTGAGTGAGAAGTGGAATTATAATTAATATGAATATTTCAAAAATCACGAAATTAAATTTCTTGTTATTTGTAAATTACAAGAAATTTAATTTATAATTTGTAAATTAAAGTAACACTAGATTTATGGAATGGATTTCTAATAACATTCAAAAGAAATGCTAATAAAACATCTAAAAATTATTTTTATACACTTCGACGGATTTAATCTAGAAATAAACATTCACGAAATTTTTGTCAATATTTAAACCTACAATAAATATGTGTGAATACAAAACTTTAACTTCCATAGCAAATGTGACTTAAAAATTTAATTTTGTAAATACGTAAAAATAAATTTGAAAACCTATCTGAAATTGTTATCTTTTGTATTACACGCCACTGTAGAAAATGTGGGTTTTCATGAAACTTTTGTTCTTTTTTCATGTATTTAATAGCTTAGTAATTTTAAAATATTAACCAAGTTGTTAAATATTGGTTAATTTAAACACTTAATCTAGTTATATTTTAATCCTTCAGATATTCTTATTTATTATTATTATTATTATTGTCGGTGAGTTTTACAATAGGAAATTACTATTCATTAATTTGTAAGAAGATATTTCATATTAAAAAAAAGATAATTGTATCTGTTGTGCCGTTAAAAGCTTTCTAAGTGACATAACAGATTTATAAAATTAATGAAAACAAATTGCAAAGGAGTGCAAAGGTCTTTGTATACTATCTATTTTAAATACATCACATACTATAACTCAGAGAGTAATTGTTTCGTTTAACATGCTATTTGAACTTGAGTGTTTTTCCAAAATGTTACTTCTTATAATAATTTAGCATTTCCTGTGTGAACTTTCAAAATAAAAAGAACAATCAATTTTACTTAAAAATATCTGGACCCAAAATTAATATGAATAAACTTTTTCAAAAATCCATATTTTTTTAATATCTCAGTTTTGTTAATAGTAGAAAAACGTAACCATAAGTAAACGTGAAAAAAGGGAGAAATGAAGAATATCCCTAAATCCATTATCTTCTCCCTTTAGATTGATTATAGTCTGTCCTTTGATACCAAAAGATAAAATGGGGAAAAATACATTCAGCGATTCCCCAAGAGTCTGTTAAAAGAGAATCAATAATCGACTCTGACTGCGAACAGAAGTGCTCTTCTCGGATCATTTCCATTTCCCGTCTCATTATGAGATATTAAAATGAGACTCGCGTATTGGAAACTTACCCCCATTAATGGTAATAATACACTCGGTATGAATGGACTCCAATAAACCAAAGGATTCGGTTCAGGCATCTGTTTCCGAATGGTAAACTCTCCCGCCCATTAGCTTACGTGGCGCAACGAAGCTTAATGAGACACGAGTCAATTTGTCGAATCCAATTCGTGAAAGAGTTTTCAAGCTCGCTACCAAGTTTTAAATGCCGTCGTAGAGAAAACTGTTGTTTCCTGTCCTTTGCAGAACACTATAAACAGTATAATTAGCTTAATAATGCACTCCACTAAGCACGTCCTTTAAGGAATTTCAGCAGGTCAGGTTTTACAAGGGAGAGAAGCTTCTGGAATTTTTTTTTGAATCGAATTGTAGAAAAGTAAAAGTATGCATAAATTCAAAACTACAGAATTTGATTATTCTTAGAAAATTTGCTTAAAGTTTAGTGGCTTACAATGAAGTCTATTGGAATTTCATCTATTGGAATATTTCAAGATGAAACAATGATCGTTGAATTTAAATTATTAAAAGACACAAAATTTATTAATTTTGTGAATGATCTCTATATGAAGATTTGAAAATATTAAAGAACAAATTTTAAATGTAATAAAACTGATCTCAGTATGTTTAACTGAAGATAAATATCGAAATATATCCATTGACTGAAAATACTTCTAATTAATGCTATTAATAATAATTATTCACATTATTATTGATTTTTGTAATTAATTATTTAATAGTTTCTAAAACAATGGTATGCTTGAAACAAGTAATATAATAAAACTATTTTCTCTTTGCTTATTAATGAAGTCATATTTGGTTACTTTGGTTTGAACAAAAAAAAAAAAAAAAAAAAAAAAAAAAAAAAAAAAATGCTTTTCATTTGAGAGGTTGGGCTTAAATTCTACAAAAACTTTTGAATTGAACGATCTTCCAGTTCTTAAAAAGTATTATTTAATATAAAAGATTACTAATAAAAGAAAATATGGATAAGTAAAATCGTTTAAGGTAATGCTGGTTGTGTTATTCCAGCTCTCTGTCATCTTGTAACAATAGAGTAAGTCCCATTTGATTTAAATTTTGAAATTTGAAAAAAATTAAAAGAATAAAAAATAATTGGTATTGCTTAGAGGTCTAGTTTCTATTTGATAGTGAGGTAAGTCATTTTCTGTAACTTTTGATTTTTTACAACCCTAAAAAACAAATTTTTTCAGAATTAAAATTAAAAAAATGGTGTGACTTACTTATCTGTGCTTTAGGTGAATAAGTAACTTTGTTACTGATAAACGAATACTAATTCATATAAGCCTATTGAATTCAATGCGTGTATGGGAGTTTTAATCTTTTTCTCTCTTGTGACTCTAGAGAGAACGGCTCCTAGCCATGAAAAATAGTCCTCCAGATATGTAATAAGGCGGTGAATGTCATAGTGCCTTAAATTTTCTTCTCACAAATGGAAGGCTATCTCTTCTATACTAAGCTAGTTGTCATGAATTAAGGAAAAATCACTAAAATGACAACATTGCAAAAAGTTATGCGTGGAATTTAATGAAACTTATACACATACATCACATAGGAAGGTGCAAAAAAGAAATTACCAGACAATTAAGGTACTATGAAAATTAGCATATGTATACAATGAACAAATGGGATATGTACATTTGGTAAAGGAAAAGTACTTTAATATAGAATATGATACCCACGAGAAGCAGTGCAGCACATGCAGAGATGTATAATAATCTCAATCATCCAGTTTATTAATTGTGTTGGAAGTGTGAGCCATTGCTCTTCCAAAGCAGTTGAAAGCGTGGCTAGGGTTTTAGAAGGGGGATTGAAAGATTGGTTTTAGGAGAAGGGCTAAAGCGTCCCAAACATGCCCGAAGTTCCGGTGATCGAGCTGACCACAGCATGCACTCAATTGTTTCCTGCTCAAGATAAGGATCCACGACACGAGTCCTGTGTGGTGACGCATTATCATCCTATAGCTCAAAAGCGTCATCTATTGCCACTGCATAAGTGTGCGCATAAGCATCCGGGATGTCATCTCTATAGGATTGAGGATTAACATTACAACGGGAAAAACATTTAGATTTGTGCGTCCAGCCAGAGAGATACCACCCCAAACACAAATGTTGCCTTACCTGTATGCACCTCTTTCACTGATGTTTATGGATGACAATGAAAATGCGTCTCCTATTGCTTTCGAGGCTAAATCTAGACTCACCCGTAAAGCCCGTAATTAATCACGCGTACAATGGTCATATTGAATGCCCATTTGCAAACGTTCCCGAAAATTGCGTCAAGTGAGCGGGATGCAAATGACTGATCATCTAGCACAAAGACCACGTTTGTGAAGCCTTTGACGCATGGTTGATCTGGTTAGCAGCTTTCTGGAGTTTGCAGCGAGGGAGTTTCGGAGTTCAACCAGAGTTGCGGTTCCATTTCTTAGTGCGCATAATGACAAATATTGGTTATTGACACTCTGGCCGTACTTAGTTGAACGTTCTGAATGCCGAATCCATGGCTAGAAATTGCCACCAAAGTCTATGAATCATAGACAGATTAGCATTTAACCACGTAGCCATTTCTGTTTGAATATTTTCCTGCCTCAAATCTTCATTGCCATCGAAATTGTTCAGACAAATGATGAATGGAGGTCCTTGTTACAATTTTGCTATACCAGATTTTAATCTCAGACATGCAGTGATAATTGCCGCTTTGGTCTAAGACATACATTTTTATGCTCTTCAAAAATGACGTATTCCGACGGCCACTTCACCATTTTGCATAATATCATATTGTTCAGCTCCTTTTTATTACCAACATATTCAAATTTTAAAGAGATTATTTTTTTGAGAATTATCGCTATTTTTGTGATTTTTCCTTAATTTTTGATGATTAGTGTATATTTTAAAATAATCTTCTTCAAATTAAAAATGAATTTAATTATGAGTGATGAATGTTACTATTTAATGATCACATAATAGTTTGTTGCTTTGAATGTACGGGAACTTCCGATTTTCTTCTCTTGTGATAAGTAAGTATCGCCCACTATGCATGAAAAGCTTTTAGATAAAACAAGGTCTTATTTAAGTTTGCAACTATTAGACCACCGACTACACATTATAAAGAAATGCGGAAAGTTTTATTTCATGAAATGATTTTTCCATGAAGGACAAGGAAGTTGCAAATTATGTACACAGGTTTAGACTAGGTGTAAAAACTAGACAAAAAGAGTGATACTATATTAAGTTTTTTTAAAGTATCAGCCTATTATTCAGGAACTTGATAAATACATATTTTGTACTACCTCTATGGCTGTCTGTATGTACAATGGTCATACAGACAGCCATAGACAGCCATTAAGTATTCATTATAAAAATGAATAAAAGAGACGTTGTTAATTTTGGATAGATCTGCCTATGCGTTGTTTTGTTAAAAAAAATCATAACAAGTACATTATTTCTTAGAAAAATATAGGCCTCTTACCATCAGTTATGTTACACACTGTCTACCAATGAGTATTTGGACACTTGTGATAGAAAAGAAAAACTAACTTTATTCAAAGTCAATAGTTGGTTGAGCCTCCAAGAGAGGCAATTATAGCGTGAACTCTCCGGGGCATATTTTTACAGCTAGTGGTATTGTCTTCCACTTGGCTTGGAGTAGGCATACAAGTTCCTTCTCCGATTTTGGACAGGTAGTGCACCCCTTAATTCTACTATCCAACTAGTCTTAGAGGTTCTCGATAGGGTTCAGGTCTAGGCAGACCAGTCCATTCAATAAACTCCATTGGCAACATAACAAGCCTTAGTAAACCTCGAAACATGACAACTGGCATTGTCGTTCTGAAAGTAACAGGGGTCCATACCCGTAAAACAGCCATGACGTAGGAAGCACATTGTCATCCAAAATGGTTCAGTAGGCATTGGCATTGAGCTTAACATGAATATAGACCAGGGGTATCAGTCCATACCAGGGGAAACATCCCCAGACCATAATTACACATCCGCCGAACTTGACTGTTGGCACTATGCATTCTGCTAGAGACGTTCTCCAGGCAGACGCTAGACCCAACCCTGCCATCCAAACGGTAAACCTTAATTCATCGATCCAAAGTACCCGTTTCCACTGATCTACGTTCCAATTTTGACGTGCTTTGCACCACATTAACTGAGTAGCGTGGTTGGACTTTGTGTTCAAAAACTTATGGGCAGCAGCAAGACCATGAAGACCATGCAGATGTGCTTCCTTACAGATGTTACTCATTGTAACAATCCCGGATGCCTATTGAAACTCTTCGCGGATGAGGGCCATCAGTTGCATGCGATTCTACCGAATTTCTCTGGAAAGCACTCGTCGGTCTCTATCTCCTAGTTTCTTTGGTCTTCCGACTCGGGGCACATTTCTGCAATCACAGCTCACCTTCCACTTCTTAATCACATAGGCCTCTGTCAATTTTGGGTACTTGAGATCGCTAGATATGACCCTTAAGGATCAGCCACATTTGTTTTACCCAATAGTTATACCTTTCTCGAAATCAGAGAGCTCCAAAATTCGAGGCATCTTGCATGTGACTAATGCCGATGCTATTTCCTACACGATATATACCGGCGGAGGCCATGACGTACCTCAGGACCACTGATTTCATCATTTGGGTAGGTGTCCAAATTCTTATTGGTAGACACTGTATAGGATAATTCTGATCAAGGATGCTAATTTGCAAAATTTCTGATTCTTGTTCTACGGTATCCTGTATTGCATTTCAATCATTCAGGACCATATGCTGAATATGCCAGTTTTCAATTGATATTATGCAACGAGGTTGGTGCAATCATTTTCCTTTGTCCTTCTGTCCTCAATGCTTTCATCACTTTTATAAAAAATATTGTGTTTGGGTCATTTATCAAGAACTAACACTTAACTCCCCAGGATCATTAGTTTGCTACAACAGTTCCCCGATTAAATAAATAAATGTTCTAGATTGACTTATTCTTTTGCACTGCAGGTTGACGCTTTTTACATTAAAAAAAAACACTCCGGAAATCAGTTTCATTATTTAAAAAAATATATTTTGCTTTTAATATTCTAACACCTTGAAGCCCATCTATGAAGAATGTGAAATGATTTGCCATCTATGTATAAGCAAAGTTAAAGGGCACTTTCTCACTGGCACCTTATATTTAATAGTGATTATATTAATTCTTTGTGATGTTTAAATTGAGTTTAAACAGAAATCCACATTTGGAAAAATTTCTAAAAGTAGTCAGTAATTTTATCATATGAAACAAGAAATCTTTGTTACAAGTTCATGGGTAAAAAATCATTCTTTAGCTGATAAATTAATATCTTCTTAGAGAAATAAATAGAAATGATAAAGGACTGTAGGTAAGGATATTTCGGGAATCAAATAGTAACATCTCATCATACATTCTGAGAAAAGATATTTACTTGTGTGTCGTTTACCAGATATTAAAGAAGCGTTGATAGTATGCCAGGAACACAACTAATAATTTTTAACTCAATTTTTTCTTATCAAACTGTGTTTTTACCTTTGATAAGGATTTTTTTTGCATGATGGTTTTTTTTTATATTTGTTGCAAAACAAGACGTAATATTTTGTCTCAGGAATAGGTGCATTCTAATAACGTTTCTTAAAGTTTACTATTGAAAAATGATTTTTGAAGAATTTGAAATATTATTTCCGAACATTCATATTGACATTTCTGAAAAATTTGAAGTAACATTAATGATTAAAAGTTTTAGATGTGAAATCACTAATATCAGATGTAAAAGTGCAATCATTTAACCGTTTGTTATACAGTTTATTCTTTTCTCTGTTCCATGATACTTAAAATTTCCAAAGATTGACGAAAAATGTGTAAAACTTTATATTTTAGTTCTTTTTACTGTTATATTTTAGTTATATTTTAGTTGTTTTCAAACTGTTATATTTTAGCTGTTTTCAAAATTTCTGAGTTGTGTAATTAATGTAAATTTTATTTCTAAGTTTAGACAATTACACTAATGAGTGATTGAATGACTACTATGTGCATTGAGTAATTTGTTTTGATTTTTAAATGATATTTATTCTGTATATAGAAATGCTTCTTTACAATTCTACGTTTATCAAAGGTATTTAATTAACTTATTTTGCTTTTATATTGACAAAAAAAAAAAAAAGGAAAGAAAAAACTAAATTTAACCAATTTTAAGGTATCCATTAAGTAAAAGGTATCAATTTTGTAAGACACTTTTCAAAGTAATTCTAATTTGATATAATTTTAATATTAGTTTCAGTTTTGTAATATTTATTTTATGTTAAGTTTTTAAAAATTTGCATTTCTACTTAAATTCAATCACTTTTGATATTCTTTACCAATAATGACCCAGTTTATTCAGAGAGATATTCTGTTGAAATCCATACCTTCCTTTATTCTTTTCAACTAAGATAAAATTTTATAATTAAACTATTGATTAGTGAATTTTGAAAATTTTATGTATTCATGGTATAGCAACTTATATTCTTTTGAACATTTGGGAAAATAATCATATCATTGAATCTTTTAGTAGAGAAAACATCTTATTCTTGTTTGACATAAAGTATTTATGCTCAATCAGTTGCAAAATCATTGTCATGCGTTTAATGAGAATTATTAAAATTCGCACACATGTTATCAGGTTACGGTGGAACTAAAATCAGATGGCTCCATCTCTTAACACTTGTTAAAATAGATACATCTTTAACCGTATTTTAACATTGTTTTGGAAACTATGTTATGAAATTCACTGAAAAAATTTGTCAAAAATTTTGAGAAAGACAAAGAAATAGATTTCTAATTTTCATCACTTCAACGCAAAATATAAGTTTCTGGTATTATTAAAGTAAAAGAAATAAGATATCAGATAATCAATGAAAATGAACTTAATACTTCTGATTCATTTTCCTCAAATTTTCTTTTTAAATTTTGTATTAAATATAAGTCAAATTTAATGATTTTTTCTATGTTGAAAAAAGCATTAATGTATCATTAATTTTTTTCTGATAAAACTAAACTACCAGTTTTAATAAATATTGCATTAATTTTATACATGTAATTTAACATATAGTGTAAATTCACTTATTCATCAAAATTATACCAATAAATATTTTAAACCGAAAAATATTTAATAAAGGAAGAGATATTCAAAATTTTTGGTAAGTTATAAAACAGAAAATTATACTTTTCTTTTACATGAACAATGAAAGTAAATTCACTGTTAGGAATAAATGATATTAAAAAAAATTATTCAATTTTCAATACACGAAATTTGTTTTTGATAGATTTAAAAATTAATATATACTGCATTTTTTTAACTATTACTACAATACTATATTCGTATATGAAAAATATCTTTCTGAAATGTTATACAGTTAGTTTTTTATTAAATTTCAGGTACTTTATATAAAATGCAATGTTTTATCAAAATACAATTTGATTATAAATGTTAAGTAAATATTTATTTATTTACCATATACAATTTTTAAATATTTCTAATGGATAAATACAAAAAACTTATTTATTTTACTATTTATTCACAGGTAATGGAGTAATACGTTATGTTTTTAAAATAAATCTAATAAAAACTGCAGTATGTGTGTGTTTTCCACTAAAACCTATTATATTCAAAATTTTATGAAGCAAAATGAATTTTTGAATAGGAATGCTGCCTTCGAAAACTTTAAAAAGATCAAATTTATTCTCTAAGAAAACCACCATCCTACAGAAACTTAAGAATGAAGTTGTTATTCCTTATGTAAATGAGGTCTAAATTCGGTTTCACAGAGCTCTTTCTTCATCAAGTTATAAAAGTGAAACGTCGAGATGGCTGCATCCGCCCAGCTCGTTGAGTCTGTAGGAATAGGATTTCCTGGGGCTTTGCTGGCCTGCACCCCTGCCACTTATGTTCTTTCACGCTCCGTTTGTCTGACGGAATAAACAGGATTCTTACTCATGTATTCCTAACTTAGAATTCAGGATGGGAAAGAAGTTTTTTTTGAGAACTTAGTTCCCTAACACGACAAGAAGCTCACAAAGAAGACTTCATCTAAGAGCAAAGATTCTTGAAGGAAAATAAAGTGTCAGAAAAGTTTGAAAATATTTTAAAGTCTGTATCATCAATTGGGTTTTCCTTTTCGACCAGAAGAATTATGAAGATTCGCGAATTCTGTTTATTATAGAAATGGGGGAGGGGATAAATTCCTTTAAAAATGTATGGTCTAAGGATAAATAATGTTTAGTTCCATCTATAATTATGAGATAAGAAATATAATAATTGAATTACACACTTTCTACTTTTTGTTCCATTTTGAAATATGAAAAACTTTTTTAAATAAACTATCTAACATTTTATATGGAAATTAAAGGATTGTCATAATTATGTAAGCTTATTCTCAAGTTTTATTTATCTGTAGTCCAATAAAAGATAATCATTTTTGGTGTAAATCATATTATTCAAATACAAGATTAACTTATGATATCTTATTTTGGAGAATTCTAAAAGCAGATCTGGAAATTTATTTATAGAGATAATATCGGACCTTTCAGTTTTAACGAAAAGTAACTATTAGAATTTTGATATGAATAAATGCTCGTTGCACAACATCAATTGAGAACTGATATATTCAGCATAGGGTCTTGAATAATTGAAATGTAAATACAGGATACCGTAGAACAAGAATTAGGAATTTTGCAAATTAGCATCCTTGATCAGAAATAACTTATACAGTGTCTACAAATAAGTATTTGGACACCAATGCAAATGACGATATCAGTGGTCCTGAGAGACGTCATGGTCTCTGCCGGTATATATCGTGTAGGAAACAGCATCGACAGTAGTTGCATTCAAGATGCCGTGTAGTTCGGAGCTTTCTGATTTCGAGAAAGATATAACTATCAGGTAATACAAATGTGGGTGATCCTTAAGAGGCATATCTAGTGATCTGAAGTACCCAAAATCGACATTGCCCTATGCGATTAAGAAATGGAAAGTGAACGGTGATTGTAGAAATGTGCTCCGAGTCGGCAGACCAATGAAACAGGGAGATAGAGACTGACTAGTGCTGTTGAGAGAAATTCGGAAGAACTGCATCCAACTGATGGCCCTCATCCACGAGGAATTTTAACAGGCATCCGGGAATGTTGTTTCAATGAATACCATCCGTAAGGAAGCACATCTGCTTGGTTTTCACGGTCGTGCTGCTGCCCATAAGCCTTTGATGACAAAGTCCAACCTCGTTGCTCGGTTAATATGGTGCAAAGCCCATCGAAATTATACCTTAGATGAGTAGAAACGGGTTCTTTGGAGCGACGAATCAAGGTTTACAGTTCGGATCTCAGGATTGGGTCTGGCGTCTGCCTGGAGAATGTTTCCCGCCAGAATGCATTGTGCCAACAGTCAAGTTCGGCGGAAGTGGAATTATGGTGTGGGGGTGTTTCTCCTGGTATGGACTGGGACCTATCGTCCCTATATATGGTAAGCTCAACACCGATGCCTATTGAACTATTTTGGATGATAATGTTCTTCCTACGTTGTTCCAGTTTTACGAATTTGGACCCCTGTTACTTTCAAGACCACAATGCCAGTTGTCATATTTCGAGGTAAATCAAGGCTCCGTATGTTTCCAATGGAGTTCAACGAATGGACTGGCTTGCCCAGAGCCCAGACCTGAACCCTATGGAGAACCACTGGGACGAGTTGGATAGCCAAATTAAGGGGTGCACTGCCCATCCAAAATTGGTGAAGGAACTTGTATGTCTACTCCAAGCAGAGTGGAAGACAATACCACTAGCTGTAATACAAAGACCTGTGGAAAGAATGCCCCGTAGGGTTCTTGCGCTGTAATTTTCCTATCGTAGAGGCTCCACCAACTATTGATTTTGAATAAAGTTAGTTTTTTTTATCACAGGTGTCCAAATATTTATTGGTAGACTGTGTATAATTGCAAATTATCAAATACTCATGAATTATACAAAATCTTGTGTGATACGAAATCTTTTATTAAAAAATTTCTCCCGTACCAAAAATTAGTACATAATTTAAATTGCTTGGAAATTGTGTTCCTTACAATATTTTATGTGATAATTTTATTTACTTTAAGCAATGTTTGGTTACTAAAATCTAATAATATAATATAGCCATGTGATGACAATGTAAAATTAACTTTAAAGCTATATTTTACGATATAAATATTTTAATGGTTCATGTAAATTAATTGGTGATGATGATTTGTAAATATTTTATTGGTACAAATATAATTTGTATATTTGAGAAAATTGGTTATTGAAGTTCTCTTTGTATTATTTATTTTTTTACTAATTGCATAAAACTTATGCACATTTGAATTTTGTATAACTGAAAAACATATGAGCTCTATACTTTTTTCTTATAGATTACCTGTTTTCCTCTTGTTAGTTTACTCTTATTTGAAAAGGGTTTAAATGTAAGAAAATTTTTTATTAGAATAAAATTATAACTTAGAAAAGTGGATTTTTGTAAGAAGAACAACCGTTTTAACTTTTATACACTTTTCAAGCTACCTTATGTTTTAAAATGCAATATTAGAAAGGAATAGAAAAATTTTAAGAGATTGTGTTTAGTAACTAAAATCATTGATCATTTCTTGTTAAATCAGCTTGTCCTTCATTATTTGTTGAGCCATATTGGGAATTTAAAAGTAATTGTATGAAAATTAACTTTATATTTCATTTGTTAATATAATAATTTCCATAAATCAGTGCTTTTTATTTTCTGTTAACATCAACCAATATATTTTATTCAGATTAAAAGTTGAAGTACAGGGTTATCTTTTTTAAAATGACAGTGTTTGGAAGGCTCTGTAGCACGATCTAATAGCCAAAATGGCACCAAACTTGGTATTTAAATTAATCAAAACATGGTAAAAATGATTCCGTGAAAAAAAGTTAGATCCATAAATCACCGCTAGAGCATTTTGTGGTGCTTTACAATGTATAAAATGTGAGAAAAGAAAAATACTAACACATACAATAGTACAGTTAAATGATTAATGTTTATTTACTTCATTAACTTCTCCGGTGAGGAATAAGACCACGTTCAATGTGAGCACCGTGCATTCTGTGCACAGCGTTCTCCACAACCATACGTAACATATCACGAGGAATATTCCGCAGTTGCCACATAAGTTATTGCATCTTCTGATACTGGTTTACGTCCTCTAACAGCACGAATGTCAGTAACTCCATTTCTTTGAACTTCTAAATCCTTTTATTAAGACTATTCAGTGATAAAGGTCCCTTTCATAATTTTTTTCTGGTTCAAAATTCCTGAAGAGCTGCGGATGTATTACATTGATTCAAATAATACAGCTTCACCAGTAACGCACGTTCCGGTAACGTAAGAGCCATGGCCATTGCAGCTCGTTTACTTCAGCTGAGATTATTTGTCGGAACTACTACTTGCTTTTATAGCCCCTATTACTAGCACTGTCATCGCACAATATTTGCATTTTTCATTGATTTCCGTGTTTTATGCTAATTCTCGTTATACAGAAACTACAGCAAAGCCACAAAATTCCCTAGTGTTGATTTTTGGAACTAATATTTTCACAGAATCCTTTTTTCAATGTTTTGATTAGTCTAAATACCAAGTTTGGTGCCATTTCGGCTATCAGATCTAGCTAGAGGGCGCTCCAAACACTGTCACTTTAAAAAAGATCACCTGTATAAAACATTCTTTACAAACAAAAAGTGTATAATGTGTACTCTTCCAGAGTCTGAAATAAGTATTATAAAAGTAAGATAATTTATTATTATAACTAGTTGTTTAAAATTCTACTTGATTAATAATAAAGAAATAAGATAAATTAACTGATTAAAATCCCAAACAATAGCATTGAGAAGTTTGTAATATTCATTGCAGATAAGATCAAGGTAAATACAAAACTAACAATCAAATATCAGAACTATGATACAAAAAATAGAATTATATTTCATATATTTAAACTGACTTTTGTTGCCTTCATATTCATATGGATTCTGGATATAATTTGGACCTGGACTCATCATAATATTAAAAATTTTAATGCTTCATATTGGCTAAAAATTGGTATTTTTCAAATTCTCTATGGTAGCACTTTCAGTTTGGTTAACTTATTGTTTTATTGAATTTTAGAATAAATTCATAGATGTCAAACTGGATGACTAAGAAGGACATTCAATAGTTTCACCGTACATAAATATGTAACTACTAAAGACGTTTCCAAAAGAAAGGTTTTATTTTTTATAAACGGCTAGAAAAGCTGCCCTTTTCCTGAAAACACAGAGCTTGAAAATAATACAAAAGGAAATCATTTTCAAATTTTAATGATATAATATGTAAACATAATCAAAATAATGCTCAATAGTTACTTTATAAAATTCTAGTCTTATTTTCTTCAAATTCTTCATTTTACATCGAGTCTTATGAATCACATTAGTGGATCTGCGATTTAAAACACTCGTTTGAAATTTCATCTATAATCAGTCATATTTGATCCATGACTGGCCATTACTATAAAATATTTGATTTCCTGGTAAGGATTTTTTGTTTTTGTTAAACATATTAGACTATGTATTCATATATAGAAAAAATATTTTTAAGAAACCATGGTTACAGGCGGTAAGTATGTTTACAATTCTACAAAAATGAAAATTTACTCAAACTCTTCTAATAACAGTGTTTGTAAAACTGTAGTGTGATAGAAACGAGCATTAAATAGAATTAAAAATTTTCATAAATTATTCTGGGTAAATCCACAGTTAAAGATCTTTAATAGCGCATCTCCTGATATAAAGCAACTGACGGAGGCATTATGTAAGGTTTACAGAAAGTGTAACACACACACACCATCTGCTGTAGTCTTTCAATAGTATATGCAGTAATATTGTTTGTCTGATAGGAACTAATAAGATAAATATCTATTTGCGTGTAATTTATCTTGCATTTTGACTAGTCTTGTCAAAGCATAGTAATCTCGCATTAAGTCTGAGTAGTGTATGTATTCATTATCAAGTGTATCAAGAATATTCACTTATCAACAAGTGCCCCTCTTAATTTTGAAACACGGTCAGGGGACAAAGTCGCACCTAAGCTGGTATCCTCTCCACATCCACATCACTCCAGGAGAAGGGTTTTCGAAGTCACAAGTTAACGTAGATACGTCCTCAATCCACGGAATTCCAGCAACACAGTGAGGAAGAATGTGGTCACTCTCCCAATCGTTGTCCACCACAAACAATGCTTTAATTTACTGATCTTATGGAGAGTGGCGTGGAACTGTTGGGGCTGTATATCAAGAAAGCAGGGTTACATTTATTTTTTCTTACATGTTTTAAATATATACATCCTTTAATTAAAATTCATATTTTGTGTATTTAAAAAGATTATACACACTACAAAAGATAAGTCTTTTTCCCTTGATTTGCAAAAGTGTTCTTGTTAACAACGATTTCTAATGCAGTCTACGAAACCGATGAGATACAAAAGAATTAAAAGAAAGTTACTTTCAGCTTAAAATATATTTGTACTATATTTAGTGGCGAATTTCACAAATTATGAGTGGAAAAATGAAATATGTGTCTCTATTGAGACGATATTCTAAGCATCTTATGAATGGAAAAATGAAATATGTGTCTCTATTGAGACGATATTCTAAGCATCTTATGAATGGAAAAATGAAATATGTGTCTCTATTGAGACGATATTCTAAGCATTTTCCAATTTGTGTTTTAAATGTGTGTTTAAAATGTTTTAAGATTGGAAATAAAAGGTTTTTTTCTGAATATAAATCAAATTTTTCCTAGAAGTGATTTACTATTCAGATTGCTTCATTTTTTATTTCAATTGTTACTTTTACTTTATGCAAGTTCAGATTATTTTTGCTCAATTATTAAATTACAGGAGTAGTAAAGATTGTAAACATGAACTAAAGATTAAACTCGCTTGCGTATTTGATCACATGATAACTTGCTTCGGACTACAAAACACAAGTATCAATCTCACGTCATATATCCTAATAATTTGATAGATTTTAATGGAACTCTTTAAAAAGTATTGAACATGTCTCAGTGTAAGTGCCTATCAATTTTTAAAAGTCAAGAAATATTACTTGGATCTACATGATTTAGTTTAATAGGAATTAGTAATCATTATTCCTGTCTGATGGGTTGCAAGTAGCATTCATAGACATCTAGATAAAAGATCATTTAAGAACACCTGGGAGATATATTCGGTTCTATAAGAGTATTTCAGATCGTTTTTTGAATGGTATATGAGAGATATAAGTGAAAAATTTAAGTAGCCAAGACACTTATCTGACATAGTATTTAATACTCTTTACCTTCATCAGAGTATTTATGTGATTCACTTTAATATCATCCATAACTAGTAACGTGAAGTATGACTTTATGACATGTCACAGGTATTAGTTCCAGTCCTTGATATAGATCTGCACTCTCACTGCATCATTATTTATTTCTAGAACATCAATAAATAAAAAGTGGACAAAATTTTAGTAATAAAATTGTGTTACATTTTTTACTATATAAGTAATAAAAAATGTGTAAAATTTCAGCTGCTTCAGAATAACATATTGTCATTAGTACATTTTGATGCATCTTTACGTAATAAAACAACATGCACAAAAATGTTGATATTTATTGATTGGAAAATTAACTTCTGGTAAGAGTATATTATCTATTTTTAGGGAATTCCTGAGTTCTACATTTACAACGATTTTTTTCGAAATATAAGTTCTGCACAACTTTTGAGTATTTGTATTACAATTGAGATCTTACTTAATTCTCCTTAATTTCAATCACATCATTTAACTACCCTGCTTTAATATATAGCTTATGCCGACAAATATTTTTCACTTTTAAAGTAAATAAAAGTCTGGTTATGAAATTGTTGAATGAAAAATCTTCCGTCATGTGTTCCTCTTCAGATTCACAACGAGCCGCTAGCCGAAGCCCGATTAATTCTAAAGGACTCTCCTTTTGGAATTGTCACTATTCCAACTAGAATGCTGTACCACTTAGTGAGATTATTTTGCAGACGAGACTAGCTTCACGTCCTTTCGCTTGGAAAAATGTTAGTAGAGACTGGGTGGCAGCACGCCATTTAAACTGTGAGGAAGAAAATTGAAAAATTTAAGAATTATATCGTGCCCCATAAATAACGTTTTCACTCGACAGCTACTCAAATAAAAGCTACTTTTCCAATTTCACTTTACAGAGTACACCTAATGTTCCCGGAAAAGAAAAGATCTCCCTGTACAAGAGGGGTTGTCTCATGAAAAATTCATGTCCCTCTTTTGCTTCTTTTTTTCCTACTTCCGTTTCATTCTGTGCGTAAAGGCCTAACTGAATCATTCGTCACTGCTCGTTTCTCCGTCCTTTTCTACGTGTGCGTCTCCACCTCCTCCCCTTTTCTCCATACCATATTTCATTTCTTTTATTTGAATAAAAGCTTTTACGGTTATATATGCGAAAAATAACTTTTCTATTGTACTATTTTCTCTTGTCTTAGGAAAAAGCTTAGCACGAGAAAAGTTAAATGAAATGCACTTAGAATAACGCTTTTGTTTTTATCTCTCCCTCTTATTATCCTATTTTTTTCTCCCGCTCCTTTTTGGCACTCCAGAAGTCCTCTTTAGAAGCAAAGAATGCCCGATTCTGATGTTATTTTCCCAAACTGGGATTTAGACAGGTTTCGTTATTGAGAAATGCCTTAGAAATGTTCGAATGAAAATAATGTTTTATCTTATACGCCATTACAAACGTATGCTTTAAGAAAGAGTAAATTATAGTTTTGAAAATTACTATATATATATTTTGCGATTTTGAAAAAACAACTATGCATTTGAGATCACATTGTCTCTATTCCTATTGATATAGGGTGACAAGTTATAATATATATATATATATATATATATATATATATATATATATATATATATATAATTTCCTTGGAAGTTGATCGTTGACAATGATTTACAATAGTATGTAATAACAAGCATAAAAATATAGTAATGGAATACGTCTTAAGCGAAGTTTTTTTTATATTTTGCCATATTAAATTACTGTACCATATACATTACAGAGTTTATTAAAATAATTCCCTATCACATTTGATTTCAAAATAATTGATAATTTTTTTTAAATTATTTACTTAAGCTCTTAAAGAAAAATTAAAATTTTAAAAATTGTAAAAATGCTTTATAAATAAATTCCTTCAAATTGCACAATTTATAATAACTAAATATATATAGTAATTAATGAATTTACTAGATAACTAAATGAGTGTGTGAGAGAGATATAATTTATAAGGAATATTGCTAGTATATTTAAACTACTGAATTATTCATAAATTAGTAGTATATCATGAGTCAAATAATTTGTTTGTTCGTAAAAATTTAACGATTAATAGTTTGATAATTAAATATAAATTCAATGTCCTGTGATTCGTAAACTTTAGAATAATAACAATGTCAAAAACTAATCAAGATGAGAAATTGCCTCATAAAGTTTGTCTATTTCATAAAATTGTTATAATAAACAATTATCTAAAAAATAACAAGCGGGCATAAACTTTAAAATTCTTAACCACAAATGTAATTTATAACTTAATAAACTAATAAAACTAAACTGCAAATTACGAGTATATATAAATAATCAAATTTTCAGGAGTTTAATTAAAAACAATAACCTTCGCATTTTTTAATGAGAATATTTTATTAAGATTTATATAATACATAATGAATGCAAGATATACATTTCTACAGCAAAGTAACCTAAAATAAACTTTTTAAGGAGAAATAAAGATTGCATTGAATATATTCGTTTGACCATAAGTAAACTGCAGGAAACATGTCAGCACAGTCGAGGAAAAATAAAAAAGATATAGTTTCTATATCGCTCAAGAGATGTTATATCCGCTCCCTGATGTGATAAAAACAGGTGTTCACAATTTTATTCTAACGTAAGTATTTTTATGTATAATTCATTAACTCTAGAACTTTTTTATTGCTTAAATTTAATCTCCTGGGCTTAGTAAATGTGATTCTAATAATTTCATGTGTTAATATACAAGTCGTTATACAAAGACGTTATAGTACATCTAGGACTAAATTCTTCCACTAAATACATGCTTTTTTGTCACTATTTGGATCTGTCTAGTTAGAAGGTGAAAGAGTCATGCCTATTTGGAAGAATTCCTGTTTCTTTCCATTTACAGTTTCCTTCTCATATTTTCCCTTATCTGCAAATACAGAAAGTACAAGGTAAACAAGAAAGTTCTTATGATTTCTAATGACACAAAAGAACTAGACCTTACTTCACTAGTGAAGAATTTTCCACGAAGATGAAAGTCTAAGAAATGGGATGAAGTGGTAATCTGATGATTCAAGGTCAGGTGAATCAGGAGGATGGTACAGTCTCTCAACCAAGTCGCTTTATGGTATTCAGGTCCACTCGCGTGACATGGCACCTTGTTTTATCAGCCAAGAACAATACACCCTTTCGATTAAACAGTGCTGGCTCCTTCTGTTGCAATGCTTTCTGCCTCTGTTGCACACGTTAAAATCACTGTGAGTACAGATCCACAGTGAATGTTTGGCCTGTTGGTAGCAACTTATAGTGAAACATTTGGTAACTAGTCACCAGACACAAAGCATAATCTTACGTGGGTGCATAAGTGGTCTTGGGCTGTGCAGGACAGTATTCTGAGATGACAAACTATGTTAAGAACCTTGGGAGTGTCATACTGCATCCACTTTTTGTCACTTATCAGCACTCGATTTAGTATGGATGCGCTACAATGGCGAAAAAGCAATGATAAACAGGCTGCTCTTCTTTGTCGCTTATGCACTTCCAACAATATGTTAGAAACTCACATGCTCAGCCTGTGCGTCTTACCTAAGTAGTGCAGATGAAATCTAATCGTTTCACCGGAAACGTTAAATTGTCTAGTAAATTCCCACATATTTAACTACAGTCCTCCTCAAAGGCCGCCTACAGGACTTCGTCATAGAAAGCCTATGGTCGTCCACTGCAAGTTTCATCACAGAGGGAGAAATTTCCAGACTTGTATTTGTGAAACCAATGCCTTGCCATACGTTCATTCACAGCACTATCTCTAAACACTTGATAAATTCGGTGACTTGATGCAGCAGCAGTTCACTTTGAAGTTGTAAAGCAAACAACACCAAACAAATTCCTTTGACATGTCCATTTCTCTTCGTTACTGTACGAGTTACTATTGATGAATGCGCGGTGGACCTGATTTCACGACTGATATTCCTACTCTCTATTGACCAGTGTTTTAGCTACGTCATACACTAATTTTCTTACTTATTCTCACTTCATTCAAAAGCAAAACAGAAACGGCAAGAACTTCCTTGTTTATTTATTTTTTTGAAATATTTGTATCACTCTCAAACTTTGCCATTTACAAGTCCTTAAAATCCAGTATTTATACATAGTTTTCAGAAAAAAATGATTGAACATTATTTACATGGAATACATTGAGAAATTCAATATTATTAAGCTGATTGTTTTCTTGACAATATTTTCAATAGGCAGGTAAGTCACTCATTGTATCAATTCCAAGCATGTTTTTAAGACATCTCGTAGAGAGACCGAAAGATTATCAATTAGTAATGCTTAAATATTCCACTTTTTGGTTTACGTAAATAGGAATTTCTATAGCACATTTCTCCAAATGCCTATATATCTGCATTGGTTATCTGTGCAAATAAAAAATTTGATGCAGTTTGTACAGTTTTTACTATTATCAACTCGGTATAGTAGATAATGTTATTTATATCTAGAAGTTGTAATTGTTTTTTCTATAGTTTACATTAAAAAAGTGAATATTTATTTGCATCTAATTTCGAATTTATAAGATTATGTTTATTCGATAAACATTCATTTCATAAAATAAAATCTTTCCGGATAAAATATTTGGAAGAAAGGTAGAGTACAATGTGATAATATAATCTATATGTGTGTGAATTCACAATGATTTCCAAATTTTTTGTTACCAGACACGTTTAAAGCAGACTTTTCATATTTGTATTAGTTTTGCTTTTGTTTCATTTTCAAAGTGTGACTTATACTTTTTATCAATACTCCATGAAGATGAGTACAGAATTTGTGTGCTGCAATAAACTAGATGCTACAACTTTATGGTTTAGATTACTTTTATCTTTACTTTCTTCTTGCGATTAAGATCACATCATTGAATTTTATTCATGTTTTTCTTAAATGTTAATACTAATGAAGTTTATCATGCAAGTAAACTTTCAGCAAGCAGCTCTTGTGAATTCTAATTATGGTTGTGCCTTAGAAGGTTTACGACTGTTGTTTTCATTCACTTATTAAAAATGTTAAGTTTTTGCAAAATTATTTATAATTAAACATTTAATTTAATTATACTTATTTTTGTTAATGTTGTTTTAGATTCATGAAAGCATTCCAACCTTCCAAGCATTTTTTGCTTTCCAGAATGATAATACCATGCGAATATCATCAAATCTACAAAACTTAAAAAATGAACATAGCTTAAATTTCGTTTTCCAGTTTTTCGATAGATTAAAGACTTAAATATAAATGAAGTCATTAACTCAAGTTTTTCAGAAGGTTTTTCCTTAAAGTTCCCTTCAGATTACTTCATTGGCAATGAAATTTTACAGTGTTGGGCTGCTGCAGGATGCTTAAGATTATCTATGTGTTTGTTCCGCTGTTTGCACCATACTTCTTTACATAGGAGTTTTAATAATGGAAAGACCTCTTGTGGTTGTGATTTAGAATTAAAATAGCTAAATATTCTTATCTTTAAGAAATATACTCCTGTCTTTTATTTCAGGAATTTTGACTTTTATGTTGTGTAACGCAAAATCAAATTGAGCTTTCTTGCTCTTTAATTCACATTGATTATATTCTAATCAAAACTTATGTGCGTTGGTCTCAAGATAATAAATAAAGTAGAATTATAATACATTCGAATAACTTTTTAAGTTGTAGGAGTAAGCTAATAACATGTATGAGATAGCGCCATTAACTTTCCTTTTTTAAATGAAAGAGAATAACCACCTTTAGGCGATTTGGTAATAATTTAAAATTTTCAGGCTTTATTAATAAATATTAGAAAACGGTTTACTGGTTTTTTGAATACATAATTTTATTTATGGAGTTCGAGTCTTGAAATAAAATATTTTGTCTCTTTCAATAATAAAACTTCTTAAATGGGCTAAAACTATATTTAAAAAATGCCAAAAATAAAAAAAATACAAATTAAATTGGTAGAAACTGCGAATACACATTTATATTATATATATCTAGTTAAACAACTTTGCATTTTTCTATTTTGAAAAATAGATTCTAAATTAAGATTCTGATACAGAGAACTGAAATTTTACATTTAAAAATTACTTCAATGAGGGTAATACATGTAAACTTTAATGACCAACAAATAAATTTATAAAAATTTGTTTTGAAGTAACATTATGCAACCAGAATAACTTTATATGGCATACTCTAAAAAATTAATCTTTAATAATTTAAATTACATACAATAACATCGCACTTAATTTTTTTAAAACTTTTTAATCCTGGTTGAAAGTTTTTTAAAACATTACACCTAATAGTTTAAAATTTCATATCAGTCTTCTTGACTAATTATGTGGTTAGTTCTCCTGAGATAGGAATAAATCAAGTTTTTATTAAAATTCATCAAAAGAAATTTAAGAAATCATCATTTTGTGAAAAATACTTCTTGATTTTGTCTAGAATTGTAAAGCGGAGGTGGAAATATTACAGGAATGCGTAAAAGATTTTGGCATTTAAAGATGATGAGCTGAATATTCAGGGGCTCAATCTGACAGATAAAATGATGAAATATTTAATGATCCAAGAAAGTATGGAAAGCTGTGGGAATGTAAGGGGGCATTAAAGAAGGGGAGAGTGATCTAAGGAAAACTATGGGGGCCATGCGGAGTATTTGATGCCTTATCGATTTATCTTTGAAGTCACATAGCCATTCATGGAAGAAATGTTCCTCCAATGTTCCAGTCGTTCATGAATAATTCAACATTTTCTTCGGTGCATTAGAGAATTTAGGGATAATCTAATATTTAATATTACTTCTCGTCACGCTTTCCTCTCCCTTTTGATGGAAATAGCATTAGGAGATTTCTAAATCTACCAATTATTATGGTAATTTATAGAAAACTACAATTAAATAAAAATTGCATATCTAGGAATATACATATTAAATCATTGTTAAGCTACAGATTCGTAATATACACTCATCTTCTTCCTTTGTTGGTTCTGAGAGTATTCTACATAGTTGGTATTCTAATATATTTGGTTATAAGAACAATTATTTAAACCAGAAATCTGTTTCATTTATAAATAGTTACCCATTTATGCTAAAGATCATTCCATTCATGATTTTATATAATTTTAAAGGTCTTATATCAATAAATTTTTATTATACCTCGAACAATCTATTAATAGGCTTCTTACATACAAATATGGAGTTCATCACATTTATAATAATGTTATTAATAACTATAGTAAAAATAATATTTTATATTATAATAAAAATAATTTTTACCAAAAAATTATCTCAAATATAAAATACAAAAGTTTATTATTAAAGGTAGATTATTTATAGCTTAAGAAAAATCTGATCATTTCTAAAAATATTGCTTCTGATCTAAAAAAAATCTAAAAAAATCTGATCATTTATCCAAGTTACTTACCAATGACTGTTGCTTCTTTTTAAACATCTACATTTTTTATAATTTGAATTAAAACCAATTTATTTGTTTGTGTGTAATATGTCAATCTTAAATTAATCATAATTTTTATATTGAAAAATAATTTTTAAATAGTTAGATACGTCTTAAAGGAAAAAACAAGATTTTCTGCTTGATTGTACTTGGAACTTTGTGAATATTATTTTTATAGAAAAATATGAAAGAAATTGAGCTGCATTAACAAAATTTCCTTTTGATATGCATTTTTCGAATTTGTGACAGCTCATGAATTAAGTGTATGAGAAATTTGATAATTATCTGAATTAAATGTTTAATGAAAATATAATTTTCCAATATCAGAAATGTAAAATTTTTTTGAATAACCTCCTCTTTTTATCCGCATAAATTTTAGATAATTGTCATTTACCGGGTGATCCAAAAGTCAGGACGAACTTTAAAAATGAATAATTCAAAAACGAATCACGATAAAAAGATGCGGTTTGCACCAAACGGATGGAAAAGAAACCGGGTTTTGTGTAGCAATGAAAAAAAATAGTTGTGTTGGCGACCAACAGATGGCGCAATAGTGTTTTATTGCAACAAAAGATGATTTACAAATGAAAAAATGATTAATGAAGTCAGATTAATTACAGTTAATTAGTACCTACTACAGTAAATGTTCAATGTGCTGTCCATCATTCAGAAGTAAAGCTGTGTGGGTGTTAACAGCGCCAGAGAGTGTGAAATGTGTTTAATCTATCCAAAGCACAGTGTGAAGCCAGCCGTGCTGCTCTTCCATCTTATTGAAGACCAAATTCGCAAAATGTCGGCGAGAGTTGAAGTCAGGAGGTTTCAGTTCTTGGTTATGCTGCAACTTATAGGGATACCGTTGCAAAGTTACTCACAACGCTCTCCAGACACTTCTGTACGACACTCCTGTCTGCCTCGAAACTTCTTGAGCACTGCACTCCCCATGTGCAGCAACCAACGACATGGCTTGCACCGTCTGCTCCACTGTCGTGGCAACAGCAGCTGCAGTTGAGGGACGTCCACTTCTTTGACGTGACGTCAAAGAACCTGTATTTTCAAATTTTTTCACAATTTTGTTCAATGCAGAAGAAGTTATTGGTCCTTTCCTATCTCGAACACCCTTCATGTAGCAATATGCTAGCAATGCCGCAATGGCACTGTCCGAATATTAATAAAACAGTTTAACTAAGAGGGCTTTCTCAACTATGGACAGCATTTAAATGCATACCAGTTTCGACTACCATTACCTGCTGCACTTGCTTCTTTTTATATCGTTTGTTGCTTTGCATAATCCTACATCAGAAATCCGACAGCGCCATCTCTCGGTCTCCAACAGAATTATTTTTTATTTCATTGCCACACAAAAGCGGCATTGAAAGATGCCATCCGCCAAAATGTATCTGCCATAACGCAAGAAATGCTACTAAATGCTGTGAATGTGTGGTGACTCGTCTCACAGCTTTACTTCTGAATGATGGACAGCACATTGAACATTTACTGTAGTATGTACTAATTAACTGTAATTAATCTGACTTCATTAATCATTTTTTCATTTGTAAATCATCTTTTGTTGCAATAAAACACTATAGCCACATCTGTTGGTCGCCAACAGAACTATTTTTTTTCATTGCCACACTAAACCCGGTTTCTTTTCCATCCGTTTGGTGCAAACCGGATCTTTCTATCGTGATTCGTTTTCGAATTATTCATTTTTAAAGTTCGTCCTGACTTTTGGATCACCCTGTATTTGGCTAATAAGACGCTTCCGATATTACTCGAATCAAATGAACGTGTAACAGAGAAGGCGCTTTATGCTTTTTAATTTAAAATCCTGTGCATTTATCAGGATATAATAATACAATAATAATAATAAAATAGTCTTTTATATTTGTGCTTATTGTACTTCTTTAAGTTGATTACTGTCATAAAAGTAAACTATAGAAATTTTGTTTTTTTAGTGTTAGTGCTTGATTTTCTATGAAATATGTAAGTTTTTGGGATTAATTTTTGGAAGTAATACTTCCAAAAATTAATCCCAAAAACTATCATGTATGATAGTAATGTAATATCCATTTTTAGTTTTTGGATATTAATAAGTATTACTTACTATCATAATAGTAATTATGATAGTAAGTAATACTTATTAATATCCAAAAACTAAAAATGGATATTAATAAGTATTACTTACTATCCATTTTTGGAAGTAAGTAATACTTATTAATGTATTTTTATTTAAAAAAGAAATGGTATAAAAGTTAAATTTTGTTCGGAAATTATTTGGTATTATAATGCAATAGAAAAGTTTTAAGAATAGTGTTTATTTAACGAATTACTACAGCAATCAAGTTAATTACAATAAAAAGTTAATATTAAAAATCAGCAGTGATTTAAAACTAACATTAGCACTAATTAGTGCTAAGCACAATGCGTTACAAACATTATCATCACTGTGGACATTCTGTTTGATGACTATTTAACACGTAAATTGTGCTTAGCACTAATTACTGTTAATGTAAAACTAACATTAGCAGTAATTAACTCGTTAGATCAGTTCCTTGTTTTTTAAAGTTACCTGTCTGAAAAACACATATTTTGAAATTTTGTATAAAGCAATTTTAGTGCTAGAAATTCATTTTTAGATAAACCAGTAATCCATATTTAAATTTATGATTTTCAGAAAAACTATACTTGGACAGAAAATAATCATTAAATAAAGATATTCGGAAATGTAAAAGTAATTAATATTTTTAAATGTCTCAAAAAGCTGTAAAAAATTAAAAAAAATAAATAAAAGATAGAAGTTGATTAAAATTCATTGTAAAGATTGTTCAATTATTTAGACTTTAAAAGCTAATCGTTCAGAAAATATAGTTAAAGGAAAACAAAGTATAATATGGAGAAACACTAACAATTGGGTTTTTCTTATAGCTGGTAAAGTTACAATATATTTCGTTTTATGAAGCATCCAAGAAATAAACCTTTTTCCAAATCAACTCAAGAAAAGTCCAAAATTTAATTCATGTAATAAAAGTATTGAAGACTAAAAAACTTAAAATATTATAAAAATCAAAAAGTGTGCAGTTTTTATACATATTCTGTTCTTTAATAACAATACAATTAAACTACTTTTACTCATAAAGAATTAACCTTGATTAAAAAAGTCATTCGTATGCTTTGCGATTACAACGTAGTTGTACTTTAGTAAACAAATGCGAAAGAACTTTATTAAGTAACTCTCTCCATTAAGGGCTTCGTTTATACATGATGCATCACTTTGTGTATAACCAGTGTCAAAATCGTATGTACTTTAAGAACATCCAATTAATTTGAGGAACATCTGACATAATTTTCCTCTTTATCAATCACATTCAATGGAAGTTCAAAAGGAAAATTCTGTCGTATGTATAGAATGATTTGAAATATATCTTTTAAAATGACATTGTAATATCCAGATATTGGTCACGTGGAATATCTTTGAAATACTACTAACAAAATATTTTATGCAAAATAATGCGTGATTTTCTGCGGCAATGAAATTGAATTTTCATCTCAAAAAATATGGCTCACTAAAGAAAAGCTTTATTTAGTTACGTATTTGTACGTATTAAAGATGATGGTTACTTTACATTCCTATTTTATTAAAATAGCTTGTTTTTATTACATATAAATACATTTTTATTTACTCTTAATAATATACTGTAGTTTTATAACAATTCTAAAAGGTAATTTTTTTGTCAATATCTTTATAATTCACTTTATTTCGGTGTTAATCTAAGTTGCAAACAATATTTTATATGGGCAGAAGGAAATTTCTACTCCATTAAACGTATTTTCAAATTTATAGGGTGATATTCGCATTCATTTGATTGTGCATGATGTACTATATAAAATTATATGATGTAATTAAGAAATTTACTGATATATTCTATTTTTAGATGAATTAACTATTTCAGTTTATTTTTACATAAATATATTTTGATACAACAATTTTTAAGAGTTTAATTCTCATTTTTTTTTTTGTAGTTTTCGTGATGCTTTTATGTAGACTTCTATGTTAAATGCTATCAAGGCTGTAAATTAGTGCAAATCAATTTCATAATAAAGAGATTATACACATTTATTTATTTATAAATAAAGAAGATGACAGAATCATGTTTTAACGAATATGAAAGCATTTTTTATAGCTCAAGTACATCATATATGTCATTATTATTATAAATTAAACATAGTTTACTAATAGATATTTCGTCGAAAAAAGCGCTTTATTATTCTCAAATTAAAAATGTTATAAATTTTAATTTTCTGTTTCGTGTTCTTATGGTCCGTTTTGATTTTCCTAGTGAAATTGTATTTTTAATTTTGTTTTATTCACATTTCGTATTCATTTTGAAGCTGAAGAATCTCTACATTTTCTTAAATACGAAAAGAATAACTATTTAATGAAAACTTATGTAAACTCATTTAACACTAAACATACCGGGGATTTTTTTTATTCGGCAAAATTAATGGGAAAATGGGTGAAATGACCCCTTTCTGTAGTTTTAGTGTTAAAACTTTTTGCATTTAATTAAAAGTATTTGTTCTTAAGACAAACTCTCTCTATATATATACATATATTCATACTTTGCAACTAGAAAGTTTCTGCTCAAAAGCAGGCTTGTATTTTAATCAATAACGTTTTGAAAATCCTTAACGATAAATTAGTTAAATAGAAATAAAAATTGAATCACTAAAAATATGCTTTAATTCATTAAGAGTTGTCCTTCTCGATGATATTAATTTAAAAATTATTATTTAATTTTATTTATAACTTATAATAGGAAGTGTGACAATTGTTAAACAAAACTAAAAAATAATATCTAATGTAGTCACATCTGCTCAATCTAAGTTAGCAAGAGAAAATCATCAGAATTTTTCATCGAGCAGAACATAACTGAATTTTTATTTATGAACAAATTGGATTTATACATTGTTGGAGAGTTTATTTTTCCAGTTTTAATTTATAAAAAAGAAACATTAAAATATTCTTTTGAATTTTGATTTCATACATTAGTAGGAAGCTGATTTTGATAAATAAATTTGCTTTTGTTTATTTTGCAACAAGTTAAATCCCAATTACTTTCTATATGATTTTCATAAATTGTGCAACGTATCGTTAAGCTACTTATAATATGAATGTATAAATTTTTATGCACACAAAAAACAAAAAGAACTTCTTTGAAATTTAATTTTGATATTTAAAGTCAAGAAAAAAATATTAGGGGATTGAGAGTGAAAAAGAAAATTTCGTTGTACTTTATTTAGCCTGAAAATAACTACATTAGTATAAAGGATTAGATATTCTTATTATAAGATTAGATATTCTTATTCAGAAATATTTTATTCATATGAGTTGAAAAAAATTCAGTCAAAGGCTATATATCTTCCACAAACGGTTGCAAAAATCCAGGTGTTTCACGTCTTTACTGAATACCCGTTATATATTTGTATTTTTTTCGGCATACAACTAGTTCAAAAATGCCATCCGATGCTCCTGGTTTTTCATTATGCCATGTTTTCCGTCAGCTTCTTGATCAAAGAATGTTCACCTTTCAGTGAGAAAGATCAATCACTTCCAAAACGCCTCTTTCATGTACTTCATTATGCTTGAGACTACAAATCTCGCAGTCGATTACTGCTTTTTTTCATTGTACATTGAAATTTGGCTGTCAAAGAAGCTCGGTATGCAAACGCCATAGGAGGCTGTATTTTCAATCTAAGCAAGTTTCCAAGCGAGCAACGTAGGAGGCGTGTAAATCTTTTTCCATTTCAGCTTTGAAATTTTGATTTTAAGCGATTGAACTTCAAATCTTCTTTGACTTTTTTATATTATTTTCGATTGCATTTTGAAAATATATAGGCGTAAGAACATATGAAAAATTTTAAGAAGCAATGAATTGAAAACAAGTATTTTAGTTTCGCTTATGAAAAGTTAAAATACTGCAAATCATTCATCAATGTATATTTAAGTGGATGATAAATAAACTGTTGCTTAAGAATTACGTATGCGTGTCAGTTAATGTAAAGAATTTCATCTGGGAGCCATTCAGTACATAAAGCAATTTTAAATTAATTACAATGAATTTTAAAATAAGGAAAATTTATTTTAAAATTAATTGTCATTTAACCATACGAAATGAAAATAGAATCTAATTCATTTATTATTCTTATTCCTTATGTCTTTAAAGCAACTTAAATAATGAAACTATTAGAAGTGAAGGTGCATATAAAAATTACTAAAAAGACTTCAGTTGTGATTCTTTTTTCGCATATTTCTTAAAATACTTTTTAAATTTCTAGCTTTACATGATACCTAAAACTAAAAATTTATATTATCTCTCAAAGAATACTCACTAATTTAAAATGAGGAATATAGGTAATAAATTTTGTTTTGAATAAAAATAAAATTGGTTATAACTAACAATTAATTTTGTTGAATTATTTTCATTTGATAAATTGCATAAATTATGTTTTGGAATTTTTTCTATGTAATTTCATTCGAAATATTTAAGCTGAGGTTTAACAAACTTTACGAGGAAAATATGTGATGGAATTTAATCTTAAATTTAACTTAAAATTTTTTTTCTTTCATCATCCGATTTAATTTTAACTTAAAAACTTTATATCGTTCATTATCCGATATCAAACACATCTTGTATACTAGTGTGACTTCCCCTCCAGATTTTCCAGGCCACGCCTTCCAGTGTAAAATGTCCATGTAGCTTTCGATATAAAAATTACAATTTGCAAAAATAACGAAATTTACTATTTTTATACTATATTTATTACTTACTTAACTTTGTTAAAACCACCATTTTCCATCACGAGATAAGGGTTTACATATTGATAAACAAAATTAAATCAAATGATATGTGGAATACATGAAAATTATCTTCAATTACGAAGTTATTAAACATGGAATTCTCCTTTCGTAAGAGTTCTATTGCATTTCCTATCACACAAACGTTTTGGAAAAATCTAAAATACGTTCACTGCAATCAGTGGAAACAATTATTTTCAAAGATCGAAATAATTGTATATGCCACATATTATATTTTCCTATACTATTTATTATATCATAATATAATGCCATAAAAATAGTATAAAAAATTATGCTGTAGGAATGTAGGAAGTAGTAGGAAACGGATGCCCCGCATATAATTTTCTCTAGGCTTCATGAGGATATGACACATGACAATTTTTTAAAAAGAAGAACTACACGCCTCTATTCTTGAAGCGAGTAGAGCTCCGGAACGATGTGCATTGGGGCATAATCATCTTAGGGTGAGTTCAACTTAGCGTTAATAATGGTACAATTATTTACAGATATTGTAATTGAATTTCGAAATTGAAAAAAGTATTCATTTTAAATTAGGCAGAAACCAATAATGCACCACTAATCCATCTAATGCACCACTTCACGTCATGACATATAAATTGTGGGCATGGCAGTGACGGATCGCTCAGCCATATCACGTGCCATAGCATAGCCCATTCTGTCTGTAACGCATCATCCAGTGTCTATGCGTTTCATTCGACACTGCTTACAGCAGAGTTGTCTTTCCGAAAGACATCCATTGCTTCGTCTACCACAGACGTCTCTGCCGCCAATGTTGAAATGAAAGAAGGTTGTGGTATGAAATTTTCTTTATTGACGAGTCACACTTTTGTCTGCAACACCACGATGGTCGCATTTGAGTCTGGAGACATCGTGGAGAGAGGATGCTGAACAGCTACATTATATACTGTAACACTGATCCTTTACCGGGTATTATGGTATGGCGTGGTATTGGTATGGAGAGAGGTATTGGACTTCAGGGCTTGCCCACAGGCATATTTACCCTGGATATTACCACATGCGGCATGCATTGTCCAAGAGTTCTTCGTCAATTGCCAGATTGAAAGGATTCCCTGGCCGGATTGCTCTCCTGATCTTTCACCAATAGGAAACATAGCCCGTGGTTGCTTAATGATTGACCCAGATTATATAACCAGCTGCTACACGAGATCAACTTTGGCAACGTATGGAAGTTGCTTGGTCTGCCGTACCCCAAGAGCACATCCAAAGTCTCTTTGAATCAATGCCGAGGAGTGTTAGAGTGGTGATCTTCAACAATGGCAGCTACTGATTTTGGCAGGGACCACACTTTACAGAAGTCTATAAATTTAATCATTTAATACTTGGTCAACATGTTATCTACAAAATAAATTTTGTTGTGATTTCTCTTGTCTTTCTTAGTGTTGCAATTTGCGTGGCCAGCAGTGTATCTTTAAAAAAGGTGCTTTTAACTGGAAAGTATTTTAATGTATCAAATTATTAACAGATCAATATCTTATTTTAAATTAAATTGACTATTTAAACTTATTTAATTTTTTATTAAGTTACACATCATTATATCATATACCTTGTTAATATTAATTAATTTGCATGCACATTTCTACATTTCATATTTAGGAATTTTTGGGTATTTTAGTTTGGAATACAAATTTCTTTAAGTAACTACAGAAAAGTTTTGAAAATTTTTCATATTTATGAAATGTGTTCTATTGTTTATATTATTTTGTTTTTCTATATGAATTATTTATTCATAATTCTTCAATATTTTTTCAAGCTTTTTATTACCAAATTATAATATTAAAATCATTTCAAGGGAATCTTTGTTCATGTGCAATGCAGATTATATGTTCTTTGAAATTGTAGTCTGCTATATTTGATTTAAAATTTACAATATATTTGTTATATGAAAATTTTTTTTTATTTTTACATTTTTGTTTTTCTTATTTTTCATATCCAATATTACATACACATATTATTCAATAAATTCGTATTTCTTGAAAATATTATGATTTCATAGGATGCATTTTCAAATCTAATATTTCAAAGGAATATATAAAATAGTTATTTAAATCTTTATATTGATTTCATAAAGTCAATATACCTTTTAAGAAAATATGCACAGATATGAAAAATAATTATTTGGTTATATATGCATTAAATCACATAAAGCTGTTTTATTTCTTATCTGCATCACTGAATCAAAAATAAGTGAATCAAACCTTTATTTGCATATTTTCAGATGGATTTTTTTAAATAAAAATTCAAATATAATCATAATTCAACTCAACGTTAAAAAATATTGTAATGTAAGTGACAATTTTAAGAATTTAGTAATAATGAAAATGAAAACTTTACATTGATTTTTATTATGGTGATTTAAGGAAATAAATATCCAATTTTGAATATTTGATCCAACTGACAAAATTTATTGAATAAAATCCAACAAATAGATTTATAAAACCATTCTCTTACGATAATCAATAATATATTCTAAATTTTATGGAAACGAAACTAGAATTGAAGCAATAAACAGTTTACGAAATCATATCTTTTTTCCGATATGTATAGAATAATTTTTTATATTCAAGAAATGAAACTAAAATTGAAAGAGTAAATAAACATACCTTTAGTTGTTTTCTCTCTTAAGAATGTAGTTGCTAGATTTATAAACATATTTATTTTGTAAAATCTTTCCTTTAATAAGTAAATTCATTTTACCTTTATAATATTTAAAATATTATTGGTTGAATTATTTTTTAAATTTTCAAGTGATTTATGAAGTACTTAGAAGATTATAAAGTGTATTTTAGTTTGACAAGGATATACAACTGAATGTAAATTATTGATAACTATGAATATATTTGTATTCAAAATATAAGATAAAAGTTCATTTAATAAAAATATGTCTGTGTTTATGTTTATAATATATGCATGCCTTATTTAAATATTCCATTTTAGCCATAAGAAGGAATATAAAATTATATTCCACATTTAGATCAGCAACAGATAAATCAAACACTCGTAAGAAAACATTCAACTCAAATTACAATGCAATGAAAAATCATACATAAATAATAAAACTTATCATTCAATGAAACTCTAAAAACTCTATAGTGGTAATAAAATTTTTATCCAAATGGAAAGCACAACAAATTTTTACAGTAAAAATTAAGCGAGGTAACGTGTTTGAAGATCTAAATGGATACCGAGCGAGAGTTTTGTAATTTTAGTTATCCGTAAAGAGAAGAAGTACTGACAAATTCAAAGATATTTTAATCAGAAATCTTTTATTGCCATAATTATTATAATAGTAATATTTAGTTCTATCTATATATATTTCCTATGTCTCGTAAGAAGTTTACATGAATTAAGTAAACGTCACAAAGAAAAATATAATAAAGTTTATGAATTAAAAATAAGTAAGAATCAAGTACTTGATTAAAAAATTAAATTTAAAATCAACATAATGATAGTATGTAAAAAGCAAATTACAGTATAAATTTATTATTATATCTGAACATTTTATAAAATATACGTTCTCAGTTTTTGTCGTTTATAAAGAAGATGACCTACAGAAAGTGCAACTTATTGTTAGTTGGAGGAGTTATCACTTTCTAGCACCTTTTGCAAACGTGTCTTCAGTTGTGCAATCTCCTTGCGGTGAAACTTGGGGATTTGGGACGCAACGAAGTACATGATTGCTTGGCGCAAGTCTGCTACATTGGTGAACAATTTTCAACGAAGATGATCGCCACCAATTTCATTCGCTGGACAGTCTCATGGCGCAAGATCAGGTGAGAAAAGAAGATAGCTTAAAGTTTCCCAACCAAGGCGCTATATGGTATTCCTACATGTCTATATGTCCGATAACATGTAGACTCGCGTTATCGGTGCAGAGAGACATTCTCCTGACCATAATTTGTGAAACCAATGCCTTAAAGTGCGTTCATTCAAAACACTATCCCCAAACGCTTGACAAATTTGGTGACTTGATGCGGTAGCTGATATTAACACTTTGAAGTTGTAAGGCGAACAACAACAAGCGAGGTTTTTTGATACATCCATCTCTCTTCATTACTGTATCAGTTACGATTGATGAATGTGCACGGTGGACATTCTCTCGTATTGATATTTTTACTCTCGACCAAGTCATACTCTAATTTGCACATTTATTCACTTTTCATTCAACGATAACGCGAAAACGGATGGAGTTTTCTTGTTTACTTTGTACTTAGATCTCAAACATTCAATGTAGGACAAATTTATTCCCAAAGAATTGCTGTTAAGTCTTGAGTCGTGTTTCAACTAGTTAGTTTCATTTCTTAACTGAGTAATTAAAAATTATTTAAAAATAAATATGCTTATTAGTCTTTCAATTTAAAACTAGAAAACGAATGGTGAAATAAAAAATATTCATACAAATGCATGCAGATAACTTTTGTTGTCGGAAAACATGACATTGGTTAGAACAATGTCATAAGAATTATTCTATACTAAAGTTTTACTAAAAAAATATTTTGTATATTAACTAATATCAGCAAATTAAAAATACGCAATTATAAAAAGAGTATTTTAAAAAATCTGATTTAATTAATTAATTTTATCAGTTTAAGTTGACAAATTTGCGTTTTTTAATGTACCTTCAAAATAATTCATTTATTAGAAAAAATAGCTTTCGTAATTAGGAAAAAAATTGTAACTAAATTTTACTACTGGGAGCAGGTGTAAATAAGCTAAATCTGTAGATTAATACGCCAGAATAGAGGCAGAAAAATGACAAATTTCTAGATGCCCGTGAGTCATTTAGTGATGCGATGAATTCCAATGTGTTGGGAAATTGACTGGAACTTTTGGTAACGTAAACCTTGAGTCCCATAAAATTTCTCAATTTTTAAAAATTGGGAATTATTTTAGAACTATATTTGAAAATTTCTTTGAATTTGTTTTGAAAATTGCTTTCTGAATTTTGTTCGAAAATTAATTTTAGAATTCTGTTCGCAAAATTTGATTTAAGATTCTGTTACAAAATTTCTTTTAAAAATTCTATTTAAAAAGTTCAGTTTATATAGAGAATTCTATTCGCAATACTAAAAAATTCAAAATTATGTTAAACTGCAAAATTTTAAATATCGGTTCCTGGAAATTGTATAGTGGTTGGAAACGAACTTACATGTAGCGCCTATATAAACCGCATCAGATAGAATTTTATTAAAAGTGTGCACATTCACCCGCATTTGACAACATATTACATTAGAACATTATCTTTTCTATAATCTTAACAACGGATACACTTTTATCGAAAATTCATCTCAACTGAACGTTGTTTTTACCTGCTCTGGTACTTTACCAGTCTTTGGAGTCAGTATTTGGGAGACTGACAGTAGCTATCACGAGTTATATGATTACTATGCCTAGTTTTCTGTATAAGAAATTGATTTAAATTAAAAAAAACTATGTACGGTACGATTTTAAATGGGAAAAAGCATGCTTTTTAGAAAGATAATATTAGAAGTTTACTTTGAATAGTTTATTTTAATAAATAAAAAATTTTCATTAAAAAATAAATATAATAAGTAAAAATATATAGGAGTGCGAATGCTTGACATACACATATTTATAGGAGATTTATTTTTCATTCAATATTTTTTGGGAAAATACGAAATTCAAAAGTGTTTCAATGCCTTTAATCATTTTTCTATTAGAAAAGAAATTTTATGTTCAGAACTTACTACTTATAAACTGAAAAGCCTTTCTAAATTTTTTTAATGAATTGATTAGCAAATATATATTACTATTTCATTTATTGAAAAGACTTTGATGACATTTTTATACTATACATATTTCATTTTTATACTTCTTTATTGTATCTAATTAATTTATATCAAATTTAAAGAAAAAGATAAATGTATGATTATTGATTAAGCAAATAAAACTTTTTAAGCAATTGATATTTAAACTATATTTAAGTAATATGTATTTTATTTACAAGAGCATACTCAAATATTTTAAAATAATTTTTGTAATTTAGCCTCATATTGAATAATAAAATGTTTCATTAACAACTGTACTAATTAAAATATGATTAATGGTAAAATATCAGAAATACTGTCATTCATTCAATAAACTTAAATTATAATATTTTGGAAATTATTTGTGACTTATATAAAAGTGTTATTTTCAATATTATTTTTTCAGCATTTTTTTGAAGTTTCGGAACGCGACAATTCTTAATGAAAATAAATTTGAAATAAGAAGTCTCATAATGCTAAGCTCAAAGTTACATTATTAGTTATGCAAAAAGAGCAGCCCTTAAAAATGACTTTCTAAATATGTAATTAGAATGTTTTTTGTGCAGAATATAACCTCACATTGAAGTCAGTAGTTTCAGTGTGGAAAGGAATTTTCAGAAAGTTTTTAATATATTCTTTTAAGCCAAATGTTTTTTAAAAAATTCCATATCTCAAGGAGCTCAGGAAAAAAGCAATGGAAATTTGATACAAATCTCCAAAACAGAAGTAGAAAAAAAACGTAATCTTGTCAGTATGAATAAGATAGAATTCATTATTTATGCACAATCTGAATTCATTAGCAGTGGGTGACATTCGTTGCGACTTTTACATTCAAATAACGGTATTAAATATGAATTACTCATGATATAAAGACAGAGTATGCATTTTTATTTATGTATGAAATAAGATTTTTTTTGCTTCTTTCAAGATTCAACTTTTTTTTATTAAAATAGTGAAGAATGGTGAGATTACGGATATAGAAATTTTGAAGCTCAAATTTTGCATTAATGTGAAACTTCAGAATAAAATGGGAGTTTCTTTGCATATTAACTTTACTTTCCGTTGTACTAGTTAACCATATTTAAGAGTGGCGTATTCCCTTTTTAAGGAAAACATGTTTCATTGCTTTGAAACTGGTATTTACATCATTTTTAAGATAATTCATTCATAAGATAATTTATTCATAAGGTTGAATAGTATAGGAAAATGTATAATTTAATTGCACCTTTAGTGATATCTTTTCTTATTAAAAATTATTTCTTTTTTAATGAAGTTTCCAAAGATTTTTTATTAAAAAAAAGATAAAACACAAATAACACTTTTTTAAATTCCTATTATAAAAATGAAAATATCTGATAGTTTCATTTTTAAAAAAATTATTCATTTTTAATAAAAATTTAAATTCATGTATGTAATATATAAGCGCTTAATATAAATACCTACCCCTATTCGAATTACTTCAGAATCTATTTAGAAAAGTTTCCTTGTTGAATATAGTAAAGTTTTAATTTATTGCGCTACAATTTTAAGCATAATGGTTCATAACAAATCAAATTTAGTTTACAAAATATTTTAGTTACACTGACACTATTTTTTTAAATTGGTTTACTTTATACATAGATAAAAATTTATTTTAAGATAAATATAAGCAAATTTTTATTATAGATACAAAAAATTCAAAGAAAAATTATTATTGTAAATCAAACATGCATAGTTAAAATATTTGTAGTATAAATTAAGACATTTTCTTTCATAGATCGTCACGTACCTCCTATTCAATAAAACTGTTGTTACTTATTCTCCAAATTGAGAAATATATTGGTTATATTTAATAATCAAGTACGTTCCATTAAATATTTCTCAATAGAACTAATGCAGATTCAGGATGTAGCCTCATATTTTAAGTTAGTATTTTATAATTCATAAATGATGTTTTGCTGCAGTAAATTTTTGAAATGTAATTTCTTCTGAATCATGTATATTTCATTTATTTCATGAATTATGAATCATGTATATTTCATTTATTTCATGTATATTTCATGAATTGTATTATTTAAGTGCTTAAGATATTGCTTTACGTATCTCATGGTAGCTCCTCTACCGTACAATGTATTACACCAAATAGAATGAATAAATGACTCAAAGGAAAAAATTCCAAAAAACTGTAACCCAAAGAATGAAAGATGCAAGAAAAAGGAAACAACTGAAGTATATTTAAACCAACGGGAGCAAAGTTTTACATTAGAAATGTTATATTGACTTATTTTAAATTTAAATATATCAACATTAACGCATTAAGTTAATTTACTAAAATAAATTGCAAATATTATGTTCAATCTTATGCTAAAAGACAGAAGTTAAAACTAACTGTTTTCTTTTTTTAATTTTGATACACGTTATTTAAATATGCTCACTAAAATGAATTCTGCAATTAATTGTTGAAATTAATTTTTAAGGTAAAAATTTACAGTACTGGATTCCTCTTTAGTTTGTTCTACTTTCGTTTTTTGTGACTCTTTCTTCTTTTTTGTACAGGATTAATAGTTCCTTTTATATTTAACGTCTCGACTTCTACCAGAGCTGTTTATTGTTTTCAAGAAGTTATTGTAATAACCCCATTTATATAAATTAGTACAACAACATTTATATATATTAAGATATTCTATAATAATTATTACTTTTTAAAGGGACAATAACGTATAGCATTAAAGAGGTTTTATTCATCTTCTCCTTTTGTATATTTTATTATTCTTTCTTAAATAGAAATTTTTTAGTGTATGCATCATGACATTATAATTCTCTTTACTACAATACGCAAAGTTATATAACCATTTTAGAGAAAGTTTCTAATTATTTTGAAATATGTACTTACAGACATGAATAGGTACTGTATTAATTTTTCTTTAAGTTCAACTTTCTTAACTTGAAGATAAGCAAATTTTTTTTTATCCAGGTGAGCTATTTGGTTCAAAATTGATATGAGATTTCAATATTTCATCACATTTTATGATATTAATCTTCATTTACATAAGAAAGTTCTTCTTAACTTACTAAGAAAGTTACGTATGGATACAATTAAAATCTTTATGGCATTCTTTTTAGTTAACCTGGTTTCAATGATATGCAAAAGAAGTCTAATATTTGCTCATTTATTAGAACTTCTTTTTTAATGTAAAACAATTAAAACAAATATTAAGCTAGTAATACAAGATTCTTACAAGTTCATTAATCCAATTACATATTGTATAATTTATTCAAGGTGAGTATGCAAATTTTTTAGGCTTGAGAGAAGATTCGAATATATGTATGTATTTTGATTTATTGCCATGTAAATGCGTAGTTTATATTTTGGTCATGTTTAGTCAAGGTCAACGAGGAATCCACCATTTTATGTTCCTTACCATTAATGCCATTTTTCTTACTATTAGTCAGACATGTTGGGGAAGAAAGTATATTTTTATCAACAGCCTCAAATCTTGTTCTAAGAATAAAATTTATGGTTACGTAATGATGATAAAAATTTGTTCAATGAGGTTTTTAGTGGATTAACAAAGTCTTAAGATTCTTTTTAATTTAATGAGACAATCTTAAAATAATCTTTATTTCCTTGAGAATATTTAATTTACAAAGTAATCTGAATTAAAAAAATAACAAATCTATAATCATAAAAAATTTATTAACTATTTCAGTGACAAAATTTTGGAACAAAAGCTATCTTTTTTAAAGGTTACATTTTAAATTCAATTTTGATATTTTGCCAATATCATTTAAAACGCATATATAAATAAATTGATTTTAAACATAAAAATTCTTAATCTAAATAAAATTATTTTCTTAATTTTTTTTATTCAAAAGATATCTGTATATTTTCTTTTGATTTCAGAAATAATTGTTTACCATCGAGTTTCACTGAATTTCTTTTCAACAAAACGTTTTAACCCACTCTAAGGAATTCTCTCATTTTCCACATGAATACAGTAGAAGAGAAAATAGAAGAAACTATTTAAAATTTGCATATGAAATGTATGAAAACAGGATTTAAATAAGTGATGTGTGATACCCATCAAAAAACAAAATGGTAACAGTTCATAGTATGAATATAGCTATTTTTAAAGATAAAAGGGAAGTGTAAGATTTCAATTAATTCATTAAAGAAAAGTTGGTAAATGGATGTCAGAAATTAAATAAAAAATATGTCAGTATGATATTTAATAACAGATACAATTGTAATTCATTTATGGATAAATGAATGTTTTCAAGATTTTTATTGATTAAGTGCAAGAAAAGTTTATTGTTATTAGTAGCTCTGATATTTAAAGGTTTTACTTAAAACACATCATCAATTTAAAGGTTTTACACAAAAAAAGTTTTATGAATTAATATTTATATGACAAATTAGAAAAACGTTTAACTTTCAGTAAAAAACCATCAAATTTTAACAGCAAAAATATTATGTAGTATTAATGTTCGTTGACTAAACATTTTATAATCAATCTCGAACCTTCATTTTATGATACTTTAAGTTATCTTTTTTAATGTTTTCTTCAATTAATCTCCATTTTGATGAAAATAGTGATAAAACAGGAAGATTAGCTTTTAAAATATGCATATTTTTTGATGCAGTTTCACATTAATTTAAGTTTCTTACTTGAATAAGAACCAAAGAAAATGTATTTATTTTGTATGATTATCATCAAAATCTTTCTGAAAAAATATTTTGAAACTTTAATGAACCAAAATCTATTCTAAATAATATCTTAAATTAATACTGACGACAGTTAGTAATTTTTTGTATCATTCTCTTGATTATAAAAACAAAGTGAACTCAAAAGAAAGAATTCAAATACGATGTTCATTCTTTTATTTTTTAAGCAAGAAGTGAAACGTATATTTTTGTTCAATTTTAAAGAATTAAAATAAATTTTAGGAGCTGTGCAATGCCTTTATGCTTACAGTTTTGTAATAAATTTCTTTCTGGATTTCAAAAAGGATACACAAAATGTTATATTATTTTAGATGTTCAAACGAAGATTATTTTAAGATTTTAATGGATAAAATCTCCCTTATTTATATCATAATTTAAGTTTTATATCCTCATATAACTATAAGTGAGTTTACTTAGAGTTTCTGGTTAGCAGTTTTTTCTCTAATTAATTTTCTACGAATCTTCTTTGAAATAAAAATGTAGGTAACCTGTATAAATTCCTTGCGGTTGGTACGTTTGTCTATAAGCATTAGGAAATTATTTGAACAAAATTTTCATTTTTGTTAGTTAAACGATTAAGTTAAAATTAATTTAAGGAAATTTATTTGACATATTCACAATTTTTTTGACATATTTGACATATTCACACACACACACACACACACACACACACACACACACACACACACACACACACACACACACACACACACACACACACACACACAAAGTATTAAAATATTGTCTTTGTACAAACAGCATTAAATACAAATTAAAATTCCATCTTCTCACAAAAAAGAAAAGTATAAAATATAAATGTTACAAAATAGAGTCGGTAAAAGAATGATAGAAATGCTAATAAGAGTGAGAAAAATTCCGTATTCTAGAGTTTACTCAACAAACAATGGTGCAATATGACCCCAGTAACAGGTAATATCTGAACTAACTGTAATAATAACTGCCTCATCCTTTGACTCATCATTTGATCAAAAACGCGAAGACAATATTCCTGGTGTGGTAGAAATATAATACTGTCAATATCGAATGAAGAATGTAGTAGTATTTAGATAATTCATTAAAGTATGATATGGATAAAGTTAGGTTACTTACCATATTTTAATGTCATTTATCAGTGCCTTCAACTGAACAATTAAGGTTATAAAAATTTTTGATTTCTTTGCAATAGAACTATAGTAAGATATAACTTTTTTCTCGTTGGTTTTTTTAAATTTTACATTTAATTTATTATTGAGTACCCTGTAAATAGATACACTTATATTTATATATTATTTATTGGGTATAAATATATTATTTATTTTGTATAAGAAGGTAGTTTTACTCTCTTATATTAGATACATTTCTTAGAGTTGAATTTTACAAATGTTGATTAACTGCATCAGTTAATAATCCTGTAATAAAAATTTATGGATATTAGCATTTGTTTATATAGTGTCGGATCAAAGATTTATCTTATAAAATATTCTAAAAGCATGCTTCATAATTTTTCTGACGAAGTATGTTCTTGTACAGCTTTGTTATAAACAATTATCATACTTAAAGCCATGAACTATTCCTATGATAACTTTTAAAGCATTTGGAAAATTTCTGACAAACTATTAGTAAATATGTTCTAAAGTGTTTTATTCTTCACAATTAACTATTTATATGATGATATACAACACTACACTGGTTACCGAAAATCAAAAATTAAGGAAAAATCCAAAAAATAGAGAACACTTTCTGAAAAGATATTTTGCCAATCTCAATAAAATTTGAAGATGTTGGTAAGTAAAAAGAAACGAACAATATGACATTATGAAAAATAGGGCACTGCTGTCGGAATACGTCATTTTCCGAATTTCAGGCATTTGACCGAAAATTTTCGGTCATAAGAAAAAAACACTTTAGAACATATTTACTAATAGTTTGTCAGAAGTTTTCCAAAAAGCTTTAAAAGTTATCATTGGCGAGCTATCAGGAGATTAGAAACGGGACAAAGTCAACTAGAAGTAGCTAGATGGCTGAATGTAAGCCCGTCTGTGGTTCCTAGACTTAGGGAACAATTTCTAACCATGGATTCGGGAAACAGGAAATTAAGCTGAGGATGGCCGTGGGCTACCACGAGTGCCGATAACCGACATTTGTTATTATGTGCACGAAGGAAAGAACCGCAACTCCAGTTGAACTCAAATACTCCCGCGCTGCAAGTTCCAGAAGGTTGGTATCCAGATCAACCGTTCTTCAAAGGCTTCAAGAACGTGGTTGTTATGCAAGGTGACCATTTATTTGCGTCCCGCTCACGTTATGCCATAAGCGGGAGCATTTGCAATGGGCACATTAACATGTCCACTGGAGGCATGATCAAAGGTGAACTGTTCTCTTTACAGATCAGTCCAGGTTTAGCCTCGAAAGCGATAGCAGGTGCATTTTCATTTGGAGAGTACTTGGAACTTGTTTCCATCCCTCAAACATCCATGAAAGGGATGCCTACAGATAAGGTAGAGTCTGTGTTTGGGATGGTATCTCTTTCGATCGACGCACAGAAATGAATGTCTTTTTCCGTGGAAATGTTAAAGCTCATACCTATAGAGATGACATCCTGGATAATTATATTCCCTCTTATGTGGGGGCAATAAGTGATGCTTTTGTGCTACAGAATGGTAATGTGAGATCACGCAGGGATCACATCATAGATGGTTGTCTTGAGCAGGAAACAATTGAGCCCATGCTCTGGATAGCTTGATCATTGGACTTCAACTCAATTGAACATGTTTGGAATGCTTTAGGAAGACGTGTCCTCATTCTTCCTTCTAGGTAAGATTTCAACAACTTTGTAAGAGCAATAACCTGCACTTCTTACACAATTAACAAACCATATAAACTGAGAGCATTATACATCCCTGCGTGTATTGTATTGCTTCTAGGCAGGATTATAGCCCATATTAAAGGTTATTTTCTATACCAAACTTCCATCTTCTATTTGTTGATTGTATACATTTGCTAATTTTTATAACACCATAACTGTCTGTTGATCTGTTTTTATGCTATTTTGTACCTTCCTACGTATTGTAAATAAGTTTCATTAAGCTCCTGTCATAACTTTTTGCATTATCATCATTTTTATGGCTTTTCCTTAATTTATGATAACCATTGTATATATTTACGGTAGTATAAATTATTCAGCATGTATTGAAAATTATTTTTCTATTTCAATTTATATAGTGTTTTAGTAGTTTATTCTAAATTTGGATCCTTACCGATAGCCGAAACTCCATTCAACACCTGCTGGGCTGGACTTGAGTGGATGACCGTGCATGGATGAGCACGCTAATTATCAATAAGCTCAAAACCATAACTAAATATAGAGACGTCCACTTTCAGTGAATTACCTCTCATGTTAACGTTCCTGAAGTCGTGGATTTCTTGGATAAAAGAGGTTGCTCTGAGATTGCAGCCACTGTGATTATGCACACACATATCGAGAGATTTACACTTTAATGAAAATAAAGGACAAGCAAGTTTAGATGGCCCCTCCCGACCATTCCGGGATTGGTAGGAAAATCCCAGGTGGAGGGCTTTGGAATTTGACGGAGACAGAATCGATCAAATGGCTGTGTCCTGATTACTCAGTGAGCATTTGAAATGCAGGATCTACAAATCTAACCGAAAGGTTTTGCACACTTGTTCCAAGTTTCACCTTTTGCCGGTTTCCCCTGAACAAGATTTGAAGACTGTTTGGGGTTAGCTTTGGAAGATGTCCATGCGAGTCCACTTCTGGTGCTGGAATTTGCTAGGGTTAATGGCCTCATGAATCTGATCTAGCTGCCGCTAGATCCTGAAGGATTGGACACAACAACACAGTAGTTTATTCTGGTGAGTAAGTTTCATAATTGGATTAAAGAATTTTTTAGTGCAAATTATACTTAAAAGTATTTAGAACATGAAACAATATATTTCCTAAGAATTACTTATAATAGAAATTAAATTGAAAGGCTTTTTTTCCGTAATGTCCATTTAAGTAAATACTTAACTTTATTAGTTATAGGTTAGTGGTAATATACCTACTGGTATTACATATGCAAACTTATTTAATTTCATTTCTAAAATTTCAAATTTTCATATGAAGGCTAAACATAGTTTTTATATTACTAAATGAGGCAAACTTACTTAATTCTATATAATTATTTTTTTAATAATAACAGCAGGGTGATTTAATAACCAATTTATTTTGTAATTCTCTAGAAACAAATTATATATTTTGAAAGTCATTTTTCAATAAATAGTTTTACTGCTTATATTCTAAGTTAATAAGCCGAAAAACATCTAGTTAGTATTTTTTACGATCATTGATGGTTGTTATGAATTTTTCCCTTTTTACGCGTTTAATTGCATAGCAAAACATTTTTATTCTCAAATACCATTTTCCATTTTAATAATGCAATATTATATTGGGTAATTTATTTTTGTATTTTACAAAAAAAAAGCGTATATTCTTTTTATTTTAGGGTAAATTGCCTCCCTTGTAGGAAAATTTATATTTCCTTATAGTAAGTATTTTATTATTTGAAAAATATTTTCTTTAATTAAACACATTATCACCTAAGAATATGTTACACCTATTTATTATCGTGTAGGAAATTTACAAGCATGCAAAAGTGCAACAGCATGACGAAGTATGGACTTGATTAATGTGTGAAGGCATGGATTTAATTTTTATCACGAATTCTACAGGAAGATTCACAAATCCATAGGAGTGCAATGTAGAGAATACTTTTGAATATCACGTTTCATGGCATACCAAATGTGCTTAGTAATATTTATGTTCAGGTATTCGAGTTTACAGGGAAGAATTCAAGTGGACAATTGAAAGGAAGATTTAAATTTCGAACGACTGATTCTGAAGCCATACAAAAGCAACTTTGATGCTAGAGGGCCAACAACACACACACATATATATTCTATCGCATTTTTGATTTGTTGTATACCTCCATTATATTTGTATGAGCATGCCTTTTTATATGAAACTTGATTATATATTCTTATTACTCAATAAACATTTTATAGTAGCATGGACAAAGTATTACCTTGTTTTTCTCTTTTTTACCGCTTCTCTATCTCTCTCTATATAAATGCTTTCAGCTTCCTAGCCAGAGAGAAAATAGGTTCTGAGGTCTGGATATAAATATTATAATATTAAATATATCTTATTAACAAAATGAAATAGAATATTTAGAAAATAAAATTGAATAATTTAAGCTTTATAACTCCTGAATGATTTTTGAAAATGAAAGTAAAAACCAAAGGAGTTAATTATTAAGATGTTTAACACTATTTTTAGAAATAAAAATGTATTTTGATGTTTGTGGCAATGAAAATATTCACAATTTATTGTGATTTATCAAGATGCTGATAAAAGTTTCCGGTGCTAGTATTATAATTTTTTGTGTTTCATCTCTGAAAACAGATCTGTTACAAATGCAGGTACTTTAAATTAACCGTGCTTAGAATATAAAATATGAGAGAGAACTCGTTTTAAAAATCTTATTAAATAGGAATCTAATGATTTACATTTCAAGGTTAGATTGTTTTCATTTTTAATATTTTCAAAGGGAAGAATTAATAAAAAAATTTCAATAATTTTGAAATTTATACCGAAATTCTGTGTTGAATAATTTTTTAAAAAGTGTTGAATAATTAATTTAAAAAAAGTGTTGAATAATTTTTTAGGTTTACAAGAATTACTGTTAAATTGCATATCTCTCTGTAATTAAATCTTTATTTGTCTATATTGCATAAAACTCTTTGCTTCAATATACGTTTATCATACTTAAATTCTGAAAATTTCAGGGCTTTGAGGGTTACGTGATTTGATTACTTAAATTTATTTCTCAACAGAAAACTGCAGGAAACATTAGTTTGACTGTTTAGATAGTTTGTCAAACCTATAAAATAATTCTTCAAAATGATAATTTTACACTAAATTAAAGTTGAATAAGTAAAAGCATTTTTAGATTAAAATCCGATGAAAAATCGTATTTTTCGGTGTCACAAGAAAATTAATCACAAGAAAAATAATTAATGCCTGTAAATTATAAAGTTTTTAAATAAATTGCATCACAGTATAAAAATATTTCTTAGCCTTGACCATTCTAAAATTTTAACAAAGTATAAAAATAATATTTAGTCATGATCATTCTCATATTGATATAATTTTATCTGTATTTACTAACAGTTAACTCTTACATGAATATTCATTAACATTCACATAACAGTAGTGATCTGTTCCTTTTTTTACAGTTACTTTTTTGATACAGTGACAAATTAGTTTATTTTGGTATCTTTCCGAATTACTATTTACTCCTCGAGTAGACTGTAGATTTGGTCTGATCCATAGAATATATATTTTTTTTAAATACAATAAATGGTATGTGATATGATATTATTTCCGGAAAAGTTACTTACCTATACAATAAAGTTTCACAGTTTATTCATCAGTCAAGAATAGTTTCATTGCTCTTTCAAACTAGAGAAATTATGAGGAATTTTTGGATTTTATAATTTCTGTGTTAATATACTGATAATCTTGTATTCGTCTATTTAATCATCAAAGGTGCTTTTTGAAACCGTCTCTTAAAGTTTGAAAGTTTATAGTTGGGAGTTCAGTCACTAGCATAATTATTGTAGACAGCATATAACTCACAGGTGACGGGTTAAAAATTCTTCTATTACGGTATAATTCATCATTTCACCGTTATACGTCATTTTATATAGACATTCCTTTCTTTTTACTTTGTCAGTTTACAGTAAAGTCTTCGTCAATCTAGTTCTTAATTAAAATATTTTTAATGTTTATAATATGTTTTATAAATGAAACACACTTACGAACGATATCACAAACCTGTATAATAAAATAATGGAAATTCAAAAATTTTGTTTTTCATACACATTTTCTTATTTTTTAATCCTTTTCAAAAGCAGATTTTACTGAAAAGAACTATTATTACATTTACCTTAATTTTACATTTTGACATTATGCTGTTAAGTAATAAAACTTTCGATGAAAATAAATTATTCAACATTTTAATTAATTTGCAATGACTATCAGAATGATAATTTTTTTAATGTCACATTAAAACTTTTGACGCAGAAATGGATTTTGTTTGAACATTCCAAAATTTATTAATAGCTGAACTTTATTTTTTTTTAAATTAATTTTGCAGAGTCTTAGTTTTTCTTCCATTAGTAATTGAAAATATTTCAAGCATAAAATAATTATAAATTTGAAATGATTGTTGCAGAAGCAAATTACCCTAATTTTAATATATTTTATCTAAATAATTTTAAATTAAATCTAAAAATGATGATGAATTTCATTATCAATTTTTAATAAATTTTTACAGCATCATCGAAAACTTATCTTTTCGATTTAAATTGAATCCATAATTCATCGAATGAATAATTCTCACATTTCGATGCCTTTATCACTAGAAATGAAGGCTTTTCTAGATCTGAAATATAATATGACACTATTTTAATTGAGCAGGAGTTTCTATTTCATTTAAAATTTTACTTTCTCTCAACAGTTTCTCATTTCACAAAACTTTTGGTAACATTATACAAGTGGGCTTTATATTTTTTAAAGATAGCTTTTAGTCAGTCATAGTAGTTCCTGAATTAAATATTTAAGAGCTGAATAAAAAAAAGAGTTAAGTTGGTTAAGAGTATATTTATTATACAGGGTATTTTAGAACTCTTCAAGAAACTTAGAGAGGTAGAAGATATCTTTGAGAACCATAACTACATAGGAAAATATAAGCAGAAAATGATAAGTGATATTGTACGCAAGCTCGGTACATGTAGCTTCTTCATTATAGACTTTGTGTCCGAGAGATAAACATGAATCATTTTACGAACGTGAAGTTAAGGAACATCCCGTTCATTTACTGCAAAGCCAACAAAAATGGGCGCGATGTTGTTCGACAGTAATATATATATATAGACAAAAGTCTACCAAGTTATCAATTTTCCTCGAACATACACCTTAACCTTGCTGTACGTAATACTGTAACAACTCTTTTTAGAATCGTAAAATTACAACTTTCGTAAATATTGTAAATTTGTTGAAAATGTCCTGTAAACGTTGAGTCAGTATCCAGATTTGTGCATATTGGGTAAACACGTTTATAGAATGATGCAGACACCAAAGTGTATGACAGTGTAAGTATGTTTTATATTGCTAATAGCACATCTCGATCAGATGTACATCGTATACCTCAGAGCAAAGCCATATATTATTTATATCTACCCAGAGTTCAGTATCTATTATAGCCGGATAATGATCCTTGACATGTAACACAAGCACATCTTTTCTATATTCATGTGTATTTGCAGTTAAGTTATCTTCAGTGAGGAAGAAAATTTTTCACATGAAGGACACACGTTGCACACATGTGAGCTCTAGCCAATCTCCAAAGCAGCTTTCTATGAGTTGCAGAGCAATGCTTCTATATTAATGTGTAGGCGGGTATTAAAGTAGTCGAATAGTGAGTAGAATAGTCAAGCCTTACACCCTACCAACTCGACTGGACACTCTCAAATATTTCATTTCTTTCAGAAGTACTTTTGGAAAAGCTTAGCAATATCATATAATGTTAAACCAGAATGTAGTTTTAATGTAGCTAGGGAGCTATCTCAATACTCAAGTACATGACCATTTGAACAATATAGTTTTAAGTAATTGAATTGAGTGTGGTGGCCCCATCATTTGACCTGCTTTTTCACCTGATTTATCTCCTCTTGATTATTTTTCTCGAGTGCCTTGTAGAATAATGTGTACGACATATCCTTAAATTGTGAAATGTACTTGGTTGCAAGATTCTAAATTGATATATCTGCAGACATCAAAATGCCGAGCAACATGGAAAATGTTCTCCAATCCATACCAATTAAGCTAATTTCAAACACCCCCAGGTTTTGAAAGTCATTGATTGTACTTTTTTGTTGTGTAACAAAGCGTTTTAAATAACATTCTGTGTGGTAGCTTTATTGTGTCTTTGTGAATTTTTATTATTCGTATATTTTACATGGATACGAAATAATGTTTATTTGAAATTGCTAATACCCCGCGAGCACACGCTCTGGTTCTTAGAGGCCTGGAACTTTTTAAAACACAGTGAATTAACATCCACTTTTTTCCAAACGTTCCAGATCTTCAGTTGCTGAATTCACGATGAACTGGTTTCTAATCCTAGTAATTCCCACATTTCTGAAATTTTTCGCCCTGGAGTTTCTAAGGACAAGCACGCGTGCTCGTGTTTTTAAATTTTAGTTGAGATTCAGTGTTTTAGAGTGAAATAAAATATTATTAGCAATACAAGGAGGAAATGAAAAGGCTTGAAGCTATTCTAGAAATGCATCAACTGATGAAAGATCGATAAGTATCTTTTTTTATAGAAAAATAAAGAAATGTCTAGGGGACATTGATCTCCAACAAAAAAAGATGACTCTCATGATTCAAATTAAGGCAAAATGCAGACATTTTTTCTCAAATTTTCTATACTGTTATAACCGACTCAAAGTAAAGTAAAATTAAAGTAGTCGGAATAGAAATTCGTGAACGAATATAATCAGAATATAACAGAAGCACCCATCATCTCCTCAGAAATTTCGTAGAACAATTAATAAAAAAATCTTCATCAAGTGAATAAAATTATCCAATAAGAAAAATAAAAAAAATCTGAACAAAGAAAATTAAGTCATTTTTGTCATTCTAAAAGCTATGAAACAATCCTCAATATTCCATTGTCAATATCCAATCGTCAAATATAATAAAAGTATCTGTAGTGAACACCAACACATTACACATATTTACGAAAAAATTGTGAATAAATTAAAACATTCTTTGTAATTATTGATTTTTAATATAAGCATAATATCTGTTCTTTAACAGGAAATACATTTTTTGTGGTAAAACTAATCTTGGTAGTGCTATTTAACAAAAGTTGCAAACCGGGCCTCATAGACACATTGAGCGTTTTCGAGTTTAAATGTTATGCCTTATGCCACGGGTTTAATATATATATATATATATATATATATATATATATATATATATATATATTTGTGAGTGCGTGTGTGTGTGTGCAATATTCTCCGCAGGAATTAAATTATAAGCAAAACATTTTACTAATTTTATCTATGCATGTAATTTACGAAATACAAAATATTTGATTTGTGTGTTTTAAAGAATTTTAAAACGCATTTGTTTTGTTTAATTGATATACAAATATTTTTTAAAATTTAATTTATTGGGAAAAATAACTATATAAGATACTAAAAAAAATTAAAAATAAATCAGAGTTTCCTTAAATGTACATCAAATTACGACATAGCCAATTTATATATAATTTGAAACACAAAAATCAAATAATATATATACGTTAACGTTAAGAGTTATTTTAAAGCCTTTTTAGACAAAAATTGTTTCGGAGGAAGTAAAATTTGTGTAGCAACTCCTATTTATGATGAGAAAAATGCATTTATTCGTTCTTTACATCTCTTACTTCCCTTTTTCAATTCCAATAGACTAGAAAATTTCAAACACGAGGAAATCAGTTTTCAGATGCGATGGTTATTTTCACAAAAAGTGAATTCAAATACTTTACGGCATCAAGAAATAAATAATGAGCATTTTTTTAACTAGCTGTGAGGAAACATATTTCCTTTTCCGTGTATATGGAGCAATTTAAAATATAGTTGCACCGGAATCGCAACCAAATTTGCAAGTTGGCTGAAATGATGTATAGTTTGTTTCCCTTCTTTTGATCAGTGCATTTCCTTTTAAAATTTTCAGAAAACCAGATTGGTACTGATCATATAGATGTACTTCCTTTTCTTTTCTCCAAATTTATTTCCCTTTCTTATCTTTTGAATATCATGTCCTTACCAAGTTGAAGAAATTTTTTGGTTGAGTTCATGTTCAGTTTTTAGTATATCATTACACACTGATTTCAGACTGTTTATAGAAAATTCAATTTATAGAAAATAAGAAATAATCACTCTCTTTTTTGAAAGAAATCGATTTATATTCGCAAGTTCTTTCATACACTAACATTATAAATACTGAATTGTAGTTTTGTATAAATGAAGAAATTATACATAATTTAAGATTTAATGATATATATATATATATATATATATATATATATAAATAAGACAATAGAACAAATTCCGAAGTTAGGCTATTTTGAAACAAATAATTAGTTACAACATCATGCCCGTTTTAAAGATCTATGACTTAACACATCAAAATGTCTAATTTCAGATAAATATTATGGCAATGATTATTGAAAGTTCAATGCTAATGCGATAGCAAGGGTACATTCTGTAGTAATTGTGAGATGTTTAAATGTAGTTGAATAGCTAATTCTAAAAATTATGGTAAATATTCTCACACATTTAAAATAAAGCAAATCAACAAGTGAGATAAAGGGCAAAGAATGTCATATACATCTTGTTCAAGAAAGCGTGCCTCAAGAAGAAGCGTGCCACAAGAAAGCGTGCCTCGTTTTCTGGGGCTTGAAAACGAGGCACGCTTTCTTGTAGTTCTTGAATGGTATTAATAGGATCAATAATATTACGCACTCCCCAAATAAGGCAATTCATCTTGGTATTTATTATTAAATTTGTGATAATTATCAGTTATTAAAATATGTTCTCAAAAAATCATGCTTGCATATTCGACAAAATCTGTTAATATGATTTCATGTTAATGTGTGTTTGTAATAAGTCTGTTATTTTGAAAAATATTTTTACACTAATTCAAATATGCTTATCTAGCTCATTTTACTGAGTCATTTAGGTATAACGTGCCTCCTTTACAAATACCAAGTCTTAAATGCCTGATTGCCATTGAAAAATAACTTTATTACAAAATAATACTATTACATTACAAGCATTTTAAGCTCAGAGGTAATACGTTAAGTATTTTCAGGAACTTTTTTGACTTCAATTTATAACTTAAACATATAATGAAAGATAAATATATTTAACTGTAAGACGTTTCCTGAATCTGAATAAATCTTTAAAACCTGTTTAGAAAAATATAATCATGGGAATTATTTAATATTAAGCAAGGATAATCAAAGTATTAAAATTTATGAATTAAAAATAATAAAATTTATAAATACTTCAAATTTGCTAAATTTCCAATTTAATTTAATTTTATATTGATTAAGTTTTAGAATATTCTAATGTGTTCAAGAAAATAAATCTCTTTTGCATTGGCAAATGCATTTAAGAAATACAATAACATACTGTCAAACAAATAAACAGATTAATTTTTTTAAAATTACATTTAGCAATCGTACCAATTTAATAAGTACTCATTCTTTTGTCTATTTTATTTAATTATACATTCATTATTATTCTAATTTTCATTATTTTCATTTATCATGTTTTCCAGAAAATTGTTAAGCGAATGAAATTTTATATTTGTAAAAAAAATGTCAAATACCAATGAAAATTACTTACAGAAATTTTTATTTTATTTTTTTATAAAAATATAATGGAAGTATATAATGCCTTTTCTCTATTTTACTGACTTTGCTCAAACATTTATTTAAGGTGAGCGTTTGAGTATAATGAATTTCTCTCCACAGTTTATCTTCATTTATTTCCTTAAATATATTTATCTGAACATTCCTTAATTGCTTCCCATGCGCACACTTACTTATGTATACATTATATATCATTTCTGATGAAAGAAATCAAAATACCGAAAATTGCCGAAAAATTCGTGACCTTGCACATATCTCATGTTATTTTGTAAAAAATTCACACTCTTATGAAATTATATTTATAAATTTTTTTGTATATTATTTATAAAGTACATTCATAACATATATGAATATTTCACAAAAAATTTAAAAAGCTTATGCATTAAATTATATGCAAAATCATGAGAAGGAAATCTTTTGAAAATTTTATACATTGATATTTTGAAAGACTTAATGTTGTAAATTGTATAAATCAGTACTTTAATTTACTTTTCTTTAATTACTTTTTCTTTATTTCTGTATAAAAAATGTAAAATATTAAATTACAAAGTTATAGTTGGAGCTCTTTATAACAATTTTTAACATAATAAAAAACTCTGATTTTAAAGTTTAATAAATTATTTATATTACATATAAACATAAACTTTCACAAGTGATTATTATTTTAATTTACTGAAAACAAAAAAAAAATTACCATCCATGACTTAGGTTTTACAATAAGCATTTGGGATTGATATTTTTAATGTCAATGGAACCTAATAAAAGAAATATATATACTAACGATAACATGCTAAACATTATGCAATATAGACTATTTTTAAAATTTCTCATTTAAAATTTTTTTCAGAACCAAAGCATGGGATTTTCAATGATAATTGCAATAAAATAGTTTATGCTAGTAAATTAAAAGGATATTTTATAAATGTTAATAAATGCCATGCTAATAAAAATTTGTTTCTCTTTGTTCATTTTGTTTAAAAACAAAAGCCATAAATAGAATTCTGAATTTATTACATTAGAAGGAAAGTATATTAAATTCGAATCTCTTAGGAATAAACATAATTATATTGTCTCTGAATAATATTATGGAATATATTATTCACAAATGTTTTCATATATATATATATATATATATATATATATATATATATATATACGAAAAACAAATCTTTAGTTGTACACTAGTTGAGCCCAATTAGTTTAGATAAGTTTTCCGTTTGAAGGGACTGATTTGTTTCTATATTTCATATAAAATTTCCTCTTATTCTAAAATAATATATATTACCCCTAATGTAATATTTGCTGTTTCTTTATTCATCTTTAAAAAATATTCAAATGGAATGTGTTTATTAATTGTCATTTTTCCCTATTTGGTTTTTAATGAAAATTTGTAATCCCTTTGAGATCTTAGAAAATATTTTTACTGGTTGAATAAAATGTAAAAATTAAGTGGAAATTGTAAAGTAAATAAAAAGGAAGCATTTCCATATTTCTGAAAAAAATGTGACTAAAAATATAATACAAATTTAAAAATCACACATTTTAATAGTTTTTCTAATACAATTTTTAGACAAAGTTTCCGTTTTGACTAATAGAGATCAAAAAGTGTTTTATCCCAAAAACCTGACGTTAAATATTAAAAAAATCAGGCAAATTTTGTATAAAAAAAAAAAAAAAAAAAAAAAAAAAAATTAAATGAAAATTAAAAATAGATAATTGTCAAAACAATACTCAATGGTTTCTTGATTGCATCAATTGGTTGATAGTGAAATAAATATTATTTTATCTTTCCTGACAAAATTTCAGATCGCCGAGTTGAGAGAATTTGCAGTTCCAAATATTCTTTGAAGGATATTGTGTAGAAAAGAGAGTTCCACAGTTCTTTCTCTCACAAGTGTCGACATCATCACTTTACTTCAACTTTCAACAAAACTCCTACTGGTGAGAGTAATCCTCATCATTTTGACTGTGCGGGTGATTACCATTATATAGGTGTGAAAAAATAATAAATTTCTTTTTAGAGTTATAGACTTTTATATTCTAATTCCAAATTTAGTATGTTTTATATTTAATAAAATTCTTTTAACCTGTAAATTTCAATAAAAATTTTATTCAGTTAAAATATTTAAATTATTTATAAGGTTTAAAATATTGTTTATGGTATTTGGATTCATTAATGGTATTATACCTCAAGGAATATGCTATGAATGTGTACATGAATAATTTGTTGTTGTTTTGTATCGAGATAGATTTTATTTAATCATTTATTTATATGCTAATTTAATATGAACAAAATTAAATGTATAAAAAATATGATTAATTTTTTAAAATGTAAAATACTATCAAGTTTATTATGCTTAAATCTCCTGTAATGAAAATAATCTAATGCAAATGTAACACTGATTGTTCTATTGTTAATATTTAAAACACTGTAAATTTCATTTAACAAATATTATAATTTTTAAATAACATTTAAAATTAAAAAAAAGAGTTGTAGTTAGAAATTCTTGGTTTAAGTAATCTTATTTTTCTTATTTAAATAGTTTCCATAATGATAAGAAAAATTCAATTTCACAAATTTTATTTTAAAGTAAAAATATTGATGTATATTTTTATGCTCGTGAACATGATTAACAAAGTTTCTTTGCGGCAAGTGTATACAAACATGAATGTCTGAGAAAAATCTATATATAAACTTAGAGAATAATACAGGACTCATTAGAATTTTTCCGGAATTGAGAAAATATTTTTCAAGATATGTAATGACACAGACACAAATAGACATTGCAAAATGCATTCTAATGATATTTAAATGAAAGAATGAAAATAATAATTGATATCGATTGATAACAGAATTCTAAATGAAAATGTATTTTGTATATTAAGCAGAGAACTGCCTCCCAACCTGTCTAGTGGTTAGCGTACCTGACTACAGATGGGTGGGACCTGGGTTCGAATCCTGGCTCGGGCATGGATGTTCCTTCTCTCTCTCTTTCTTGTCTTTTCTTTGTGTGTGTGAATGGTTGCCTACCCTATAAACGGGTCCCTATGGCATGTGTGTACTGAGGAAGTCGGAAGTCAGTTGGAAAAGTGGAGCAGCGCACCCCATATTGCCAGCCTGGCTGGCACACGACAACAACAACAGCAGAGAACTCTCTGATTCAATTAAAACCATTCGGTTTTCAATGTTGTTTATTGATTGAAAAATTTAAGCAAAATATTAAAATTATTTGAAAATTATTTTTCAAAGAAATGTTTTAACATGTTAAGGATGGAAGAATATTTATTATTCACAAAACTCTCATTATTTAAATTTGAATAAACATTTGCAAAACACAGATTTTAGAAACGTGTAAAAAATATATGATTACTATATATAGCATGCATTTTTTTGATTTACTGAAAATATAAAAATTGTTTAAAAATGATAATGCAAATGCAAAATACAATTTTCTCTAAATTCTTTATTTATTGAATTGATTAACTAAAAGAATAATATTCTCATAAAAGATATATATATATATATATATATATATATATATATATATAATGAAATATTTTTCAGAAAAGAAAAAAGTATATTTTTATCCTTAGGTGAGAGAAAGAATTATATGAAATAAACTAAGTTAGGATTATAATCAGAGCCATTAGAATTTTTTACGAAAGAAATACTAAAAATATAAAAATTAGAAATGATTTTACAATTAAAATTAATAATCATGAAATAGTATTATTATTGAAGATAAATTTTGTAAAGCGAAAGCATATTCAAAATTAATTTAAGAACTGTCCTCTTTTTTCCTTTTTTTGTTATTCTTTAGTCTTTTTTTATCTTTAGCTTTTTTGTTATCTTTATCTCTTTAAGGTTTTCAATTGCAGATTAGAAGACAACTGTAGTCATAATAATAAACATTGAAACTAGAACAAAGAGCAAAGTTAACATGAACACAGATAACGTTATTGAAACCACAATAAGTCTATAAATTATTCATCTTGAGCCGAGCCTTGCAATATCCATCACAAAAATATCCCGAGTTCAGAGCTAGGTAATGATTAAAATGGTTTACGTCTATTTCTTCTCGTATGTTGCACAATTGGCGAAGAGAACTTGACAGTACTTTTATAGATATAAATGTTTAGATAGACAATCGTGTGTGTTCAGAATCAAGGCGAAAAATAGCAACAGATTTTTCCCTTGGCAAAAATGAAATATTTGCAATTTCATCAACTCATTTCTTGTTTATGTTTGTCTCTTTTATGTTTTTCCGAAAATGTTCTCTAAAAGATTTTTTAATTAATCATTTGGCGGCTTAAAAATTAAATGGTTTATCTGCTGTTCATAAAATTTGGTTGCTTTCTTTTGTCAGGGAACCAGTTGTTTCACTTATCTAGAGTCTGCAGTGTGCTGTTACCCCCTGCAGTGCAAGCTCTCCTTATGTTTCTCAATTAAATCATTAAGGGCCATACGGGTTTTTAGCGTAGATCTACCTCCTTGCCTGGATAGCTCTAAATAACCTACAACTTTGATATTATGTGCTTCTGTAATAATGTAAATTTTATTAATGAAAAAGCATTAAATCAAGCCTTTTACTAGATTTCATGAAGTTTTATCCGAATAAAGTCATTTATTAAAGAGGCTGCTCATAATGGAGCAGATAAATAGTTCTTGAAAAAAGTCAAGTAAAAAAATCAATTTTTATCATCTGCAATCGATAATGGAATAAAAAAAAACCTTAGTGTGAAAGAGCATCATGCTTAGTGAAAATTTCAGATTTTATCATTCACACACACTCACACAACACCATAGTCATCAGTCAATCAATACCTTTAAGGAATAAAAATTGTATAAAATAGGAAATCAAAGCTTTTAATGCGATATAATTTTGATTTCATGAAATAGACAGGACAATACCTGATGGGGATTTTGTGAGATTTTTTTTAACCTCAAAACTAGATTAATTTTATGCAACGGACTATATGTTTTTAAATATACGAAACTTGAAGTACTCTATACATGAAAACATCAGTATAAGCATATGTGAATACAGCTATATGAAGTTCTACATTCGTTCTTTTTTCATTATTAAATTGGGACTTGGATTGAACCAATTATTTCCACTTTAAACAGCACACACTCAATGCATGGATCACAGTGAAATCAGATATGATATAGCTAACATAGAAAAAGGGAATTTATATTCTTAAACAAAAATTCCTTCGTGTGTGTCATTATATATTTTTATTTGAAGTATAATTCCCTTTTTTGGAAGGTTTAAGAGAGATTAAGGTAAAAGAATAAAATTATTTTGCGATTTTGGGGAAAATTCAAATAGCATGAAAAAGAAAGATTTCCTTTTGAGAAGGAGGAGAAAAGATTTAACACAAAGGCTAACAACATTTTAATCAAAAGTCGCAGCAAAAATTACAAAAAAAGTGATGTGGCTTAGATCAAAATCAATTTAAGCCACAATTTTGCAGAGGAAAAAACTATATGTGATGCCACTAGACAATAATAAATAAATTTTGCAGGCTTCTTTGACTTCATTTTGTCACCACGCTTCATTAATTTTTGACATTTCTGTCTATACAGATGCTCTATTTAAGTTGAAGCCTGAATTGTTCACAAATTATATTCTGAATGCTTAATTATATTTTCATATTGTAAGTAATTGTTTTAAAAAAATTTCTAAACAAATGATGTAAATAATAATTTACTTACATATCAAGAAGGAAATGTTTTCGTATTTTTTTCGAATTTTTTAAGTGGTTACCGAAAGAAATAAAAAAAAAAAAACAATTTATGAAAAGAAAACTTCTAACTACGGAATTCCTTTATTTGGGCTTTTAGCACAATTTGACTCATAGTTTCCAGTCATGGAATTTTTTTAATTGTGTACTAATATAATTAAACTAATTTTCATTTAATCAAGTACATATTTTTATGAAATTATTTAGTAACATATTAATTATGAAATGAATAAAATCCAATTACATATATATTAATTACATGATAAAATATGAAACGAATAAAATCCAATTAGATATATATTAATTACATGTTAGAAATATATTCCTTTAAAATTGATTTATATTTTGTGCAGTTTTTGGTAAAGCATTCTATCATTTAGAATTATTTAAATTAAAAATATTAATTTATTTATAAAATTAACATTTTACATTTTATTTATATTGTTTGTTGAATTTTTTTTGTGGTCGATTCATAATACTTTTCCTTTTTTTCCTCTCTATAAATTGTTTGTATATGAAAGAATTAGTTACTTTTTATCAGTTACTTTTTATATTAATATGTTTAAAATTCATCAAATATTTGTAAGAAATTGTGTAACTATGTTTCTAAGAATATCCTATTTTTTTATATATTCATTCATCAGATTTTGCGACATTTTTTCGTATACTTTTCTTAGCATTACGTTACATTGTCATTAACCTTTAATAATATCGCATACTGTTATTTTATAGTTATTAAATGCACACTTACGACTTATTATTTCAGACTATATATATATATATATATATATATATTACAAAAGTATCCAAATATCTTTATATATTCGCTAAATATACAATATTATAGAGTCCAAATTTAATAAAACCAAAATATTTGAAATTTTTTATATTGTCTCATATTTATTCTAAGTATTTAAAATAGTATAGGTAAAGATAAAATAGTATAGTTACTAAAATTTCTTTGACACAAAATAAATTTACTTTTATTTTTCAATTCAATGAAGATATCCAGCAAATAAAATCAACATATTCAACGAGAAAATATTCTTAGTTCTAGCTATATGAAGTTCTATTTCAACGAATAAGTTTTTGTAAAAATACTCTCTTATGATTGTATTACGAAAATAATAAAAGTTATATAGTAAAATGCAATAATATTTAAGTAAAATTAATTGTACTATTAAATAATTTGTGATTATAAAAAAATCAAGTGAAACTTGAGTTTTAATATAAGTGCAATTTGAAGAGTAACGTCTTACAATATGTTTTATTCTTAAAAAAGATATGCAAAACGTTAAGAAAAAGTTAATTATATATACTGTTAAATATATTTAAATGAAAGTTGTTGAATACATTAAATTCTAAAACAGTTATTATAGTAGATTATACTGGTACTAGAACTTTTCATTTATTATATACATTGCATTTGCTACGTTGATAAAAAATCCATTGTGTTCTTAGTAAATATAGTATTATTTAAGAGTTTATTTTCATAAAATGAATTTTATGCATCATAATTAAATATATACATTGAGACTTAATAGGAACATTTTGGTGACGGGTATTATGTTACAAAAACTAAAAATTTATCCAAATTAACAAACGAATATACAATCAAATAATTTGTAAATCTTACATTCTAAAACTAAGCTATTTTTTATGTTCACCTCAACTTAATTTATTGCGATACAAACATAAAGAAAAATAATTTAAATCCTTATAATAAACTAAGTTTTTTGGCAAGATCTGCTTAGGTTTTGCTTCAGGGAAATAATATAACTTAATTAAGTACTTTTGCTGAAAGCATTTGTTTTGTTTCTAGTGTCTTTCATTGTAATAAAAAGTGTCTATGAATGTATTTAATTAATTTAAAAGTATTCTTGGCATTTATTCAATTTTTTTTACTACCATAATCTAGAAAAAAAGTATTTTCAATAGAATTGTCGCTGTTGTTTACCTCCAAGGTTGAGTATTTATGTAATAGTTATAAAATTGTTTTGTTTTACCATGTTTTAAGTTTGGCTTTTGTGGTTGAAATTTATTTGTTTATTTATAATATAAATGCTTAAAAACCAATTAACCTATCATCTACTAGATTGGTTATCATAAATTGTGTAAAAATGTCAAAAATGATAATAATGTAAAAAATTATGCGTGGATTTTAATGAAACTTATACACACTATGCAACACAAAGGAGGGTAAAAAATAGCATAAAAAGAAATCATCAGACAACTATGATTTTATAAAAATTAGCATCTGAACAAATGGGAGGTGTAAGTTTGATATAGTATAAATAACTTTAAAATGGGGTATGATTCCCTGAGAAGAGTAATACATCACATGCAGTGATGTGTGATCCTTTCAATTATGCGATTTATTAATTATGTACGAGGAAGTGCGAGTTATTGCTCTTCCAAAGCAGTTAAAAACGTGGCTAAGTTCCTAGGAGGGGGATTGAGAGCAGCTATACATGGTCCTAGAGCTTCCCGAGCATGCTCGTAGCTCCGGTGATCGAGCTGGTCACAGCATGCACTCAATTGTTTCCTGCTCAAGATAAGCATTCACGATGTGATAACTGAGTGGATTCGCATTTACACCCTGCCGCATGAAAGCATCATCTATTGCCCCGACATAAGCATCCATGATGTTATTTTTATAGGTGAGAGCATTAACAGTTCCACGGGAAAAGACATGAAGATCTATGCGTCCACCCAAAAAGATACCACTCCAAACACATAGGCTGCCTGATTCGTATACATCTCTTTCAAGGAAGTTTGATGGATGAAAACGAGTTCCTCGTTTTCTCTAAAAAATACCTCTACTATCACTTTCGATTCTAAGTCTAGACTTATCCGTAAAGACTTCCATTCATCACGCGTCCAGTGGACATATTGCAGAATTCATTGCAAACGTTCCCACCAATGACCTGACGTAAGTGGGACTCAAACGACTGGTCTACTCGTATAAAGACCACATAAACTATTAATTATTATTAAATATGTTCCTTACTTCTTTTCATTTCTTTACGATAAAAATTTCCAAAAATTAAAAAAACAACAAAGAAATTACAAAAAACGAATGAAATAGGCTATAAAAAATATAGTTTGTGAATTTTTATGAAGATTTACAAGTTTTGATAAATGAATCTTGTTAATGAGGACGCTTTGGACACAACAAAAATTATTTTTAAATGTATTTATAAAAATAAATATAAATTTATGTGTGATAATTATAAATTTGTTTTTATTCTAAGATCATTTCTGTCACAAAAGAACTAATTTAACAAAGACTTATAGTGTAAGTCGTAGTCCGAATTATTAAAAATGTCCACATCTGAGAGGGAAACGAACCCATAAACCAATACCGAGTGTCATAGTGCAAAACGTGTAGATGATACAATTTTTTTATGTGTATTAAATTTTATGCTCTGGTAACTACATTACACTGTCAAATTAAGTTTTTATAAAATTTTGCTTGTTCTGAAGAAAACTAAGTCGCATGAATGCATTTCTTATAAACAAACAGTAGATTTTATTGCATATTGTTAAAACTTCGTTTTTTATGAGAATAAGGAGCAAATATAATGAACTACTATAAGAATTTTTTTGGAATACAATAATGAAAACTTATAGATGTAGATTGAAATGTTTAAGTGTTTTGACTATGTATATATTAAAGAGAAGGTAAGCTTCATTGTTAATAGAAACTTAAGAGAATAATTTTGAAATTTGATTATTTATGAATGTATTAATAAAGGAATGCTTCATTGTAAAATGATTTTAATTGTACTGTTTTATATTTTGCCGTTTCATCAGTTTCTGTAATATTCATAGAAATTTCAAACTCTCTTTTTTTACTCTGAATGACTTTAAATAAAAGATGTTTTTGCACATTTTTGATAAGTTTCCTTTGTTTCTTTTAGCTGTTTCAAGGAATTTTCTCTATTGTGTGGTCAGCTATCAAACGTTTTTGCTAAGTTCTTTAATAACTTGTATTATTTATGTTTCTTAAAAATCTACAATTATAAGTCTTTTTGTTTTGCTTTTCATCCAATTGGATCTTATTCCTCAAAATCTTGAATTAACTATGCAATTTCATTAAACTGTTAAAATATCCACAATTAAGATACTTTAAAAGTCGTCAATGATATTAAAACAAAAATGATGTATCAATTTTTAAATTCAAAATTCTATATTTTTTACTAAAAATTCATTTTTTACTTTCTAAAAATAAGTGTATATATATTTCTATTCCAAAGAAAAACAAATCCAAAAAAAAGTAGTCTCATTTTCTGACAAGAATTTTAATAATTTCTGTGATTTTGATATTTACTAATTTTAAAATACCTGTCTATCCTATATATTTTAGATAATTTGATGTGGTTAAATCAGATAATATACAGAAAATAATTTCATTTATTAAAACATAACCAGTTACACAGCACAATATTAGAAGCTCTGTTAATCATTCAGGATTCATAAAACTAAAACAGAAATATTTTTCTTTCGCTATTTAGTTAAAATTGAATGAAAAGGAATGTTTTTGATGATATCTTAAAATTTGAACTACAATTTTATTTTAATGCGTAGTTACCACTAGGATTTTCACTTTCCAAGGGCAGAAGTGATGCCATCTTATATATTGGGACATCATGCCATCATTGCCCCCATAGTGGATGGGTCTTAGTAGTTTAAATTTTTAAGCAGGAACCAAGCAGAAGACCACCAGATCTGGTTTGTCACCCGTAAAATATTATTTCACATGAATGACTTGTTGAATGATAATAGAGATGAATTTATAAATTGCCCTAAGCATTTTGGTGCAATAAAAATTGCACCAAAGTAAATTAATTATTTTTGTTTGTCTGCATAGTTTTAGCGTTTTAAAACTGTCTATTAAGCAAAGAGATAATTTTAATTCTTACAGGGAGAAGTTTTGGAAGTCAGTGCTTCATATGAAACAGAATACAGTCTCATAAAAATAATTGAAAATTATTTCACTAATTTAATTTTTTCTTAATCAATTAAAAAGTATATATTTAAACTTTGCTTTTTAAAATATTTTGATTTTGTCAATATAGTTTTAACCAATATAATTTTATCAATATATTAGTCAATATAATTTAGTCAATATAATTTTATCAATATAGTTTTAACATGTGAATACAGTATTAAGGAGTTATTAGTTATAAAACCTGAAATTAAATCTCTATTTTAGGCTTATTTTTAAGTCTTAAATATTTAGTTAGAAAATAAATTGAGCTAAAAATTATGCAACATTGCATCGATTTTTGTAAAACAATTATTAAATAGTTTCTTATCTTTTAATTTATTATGAACAAAAATATTTTAGTATTTTCCATCGGTAATGAAATCAAAAATATAATGGAATTCCAGAGTAAGCAAAAACTATTCGATTTACAAATATAGCTTTTACAGAGTAATAATTTATATAATTCTTACAAGGAGTAATTGAACAACATCTGTATTTTTCATAAAAATATTTACATTAGGAAAAAAAAATGGCACCATCAAATATGGATGAAATATAATAAAAAATTTAGAGACATATAATTGCAAAATATTAGCTTTTTGTAAGTATTAAAGTACATTTAATATTCTTAAAGAAATGAGGATAATTCCTTTCATTTTTCACTATTTAAGATTATAAAATGTCAGATGATAAACTATTCCTTATATAAAATATCTATAGATAGACTTTTAATAAATTATAAAGAGGGTAATTGCAGCATTTCTTCTGTAAAACATTCAGCTTCTAATACTTAATATATTCTAATCTGTGAGTTTGATCAAAAGTACAATAAAATTGATTGTGATTAAATAACGTGTTAAAAATAAAACTGTAATTAATTTATTTTGTGTTATTTTGAAACTATGAATCTAATAAAAATTACGTGTATTAAACAACTTTTCAGTCAATAATTAATAATAGCTCCAATTACTGAATTCCGCTTATTTCAGAGCACATATGGATTGAGAGAAAGAATTTTATTTCTAGAAAATGTTCCTCGCAAACAAATAAAGCGCATTTTTTTCCTTGAATACTAACGCAATAAATTCTTCGCTGTAAAAGATTATTTATTTATTCTTTTAACATTTTTCTCAAACAGGCATTAAATTTTATTTATTTTACACGAGGGAATTTTATTAAATCTTGAAAAATATTTATTTTACTAAGGTAATAAAATAATGATATTATCCAGTCTGATATTTGCATAATAGTTTGTGTTTATAAATAAGAAGTACAGCAAAATATACAGGTTTAAATCAAAATAATAAAGTACTTTTTTTATGAAAGCATTTACAAGCTAAGTTAACTAAATACTTTACTAAATAATTTAAATATATACTATATTATGTTCAAAATATTTTTATACAATTTTAGCAATCAAAATCATATATATTAAAATATTTATTTGTACAGAAACTATAAATTTTATTTTTATAGAATGAAAAAGAGCTTATAGATTACATCATCTGAACTCAGAATTCAAAAATTTTAATTTGTTGTTATGACTAGAATCAGCCTTTCATCCCATTAGTGGTTTGATAAAAGTGAGTTTGGGAATTAAATACTGGAAATTTCACGTTAGGTTGACCACCTTACCTTACCTTAACCTCACCTCAGATTCCTCAGTCAAGAAACAGATGTGTGCACTGAAGGCTTTGGCGCAACTATGGGCTATCAGAGTACAGAGTTTATTCTTTTAGTTTTATCATGACTAAAAGAGTTAAATACACTACAGGTCATTAAAATTACTGAACCAGGAAGAGATGAAAATAACAAAATGATATTTATTAAATAACTATATATTCTAGAAACAAGAAGTGGTTAATGCAAAGATACTATTAAAACAGTATCAAAATAACACCTCTGGCAAAAAGAATACCAGTTTTAAGCATAGGTAATAAGTCATATAAAGATTAGATGTCTTACAAAGATACAAAATCCATAAAGCTAAATATATCATTGCTCATCCATCATAGTGACTGGAATATAGTGGTGAGTCAGTGGTTTGGCAATCATTGACTAGATGTTTTTTATAGGTGAAAGATATGGATCTAATGTGCTTTTGAGGTATCAGCCAAACATTTCTTTTATTAATCAAGCTCCGTATAACAAGCAGTCGTGTATTATTCTACAGAAACGTATGATTTTTTTGGGCTCAAATAAATGTTAGTTGGAAGAAAAATTTTATGGATGCTGTCAAAGTGGCGTCAATGAAAACAAAAAGTGATCAAGAAGTGTATTCAATGTCACTTCATATCATCATTTTATGATAGGACAATATGATGGTATTGATTGGGCACTGCAATATGCGATCCCCACAATGTCGCAAAATATGGACGCAGCCATCATGGTGCAATAAAAAGAATAGGAATTTGTCTAAAAAGCGACATCCTGCGATTTCTGCTTTAAATGATTTAAGTCGCCAAGTCGCCAAGTTTTTCGCCAAAATGTCATTAAGTCACCAAATTATTAGATAAACCGCTTTTAGCGTACAACACTTCTAAATACCGCAATTTTTGCCCAAAATGTGATTATTTCTGATCTGTCTGAGGTATTTTATGACAAATACAATTATTATTTGTAAATTTGTAACAATATGAATGCTGTAAATGATATATATTGCAACATTTTTAACTTATTTTGAAAGTTTAGTATCAAACGTGTTATTAAAACAATTAGTTCCATTAATTTAATCATAAGATTTTCAAACTTATAGTATTTCGTATTTAAGGATTTTTGTATAAAATATTTTAAAATCAAATTTCTAATTTGCATTTGTTGAGTAAATACTATATTCCGAGACATAGAGAGATATTCTCTTTTGCCATATATCATTAAAATTGTGTTAATGATTACAATATTGAATAATATAATTTGAGTTCATAACATAAGAGAATTAAAAAATATGATTTCAATACTTTTATAAACGTTTGCTGAAAATAAATTATAATTACCATGACAACTCATAAATTATGTGTTTCATTCGAAGCAATTATTTATAATTGCCTTTAAGAAAATGATCTTATTTGTGTTTAATATGATATCAAATTCTTGTACATCATTTGATTGTTTAAACTGTTCATAACTTATTTCCTCCATTGCAAATTAGAGTAAAAGTGAAAGTATAGCGTCTCTTGTATTTTTAAAATTTGAAAATTTGAGTTTTTGAGGTAACAAGGTAACAAGGTAAGGGTGAAAGAAATTAATTGAAAAAAAGTTATTTATAAATATCAGAAAAAACTAAAAAAATAATTTTTTTTTATCATTTTCCCATAAACTGGGATTTGAAGCCCTTAATGTACTTTCGTATTATTTCCAAACTTTATCTTTTCTTTATAAATTAAATGCTTTATTAGAAAAAAATACTTAAATTGAGGAGTATCATTAAAATAACATTTTTTGCATTATTTATTTAAATTTGAAAGTGAGTTGAAGCATCATTACTATTTACATTTCTTGAAAAAATTTAGATTCCATTATTAATTATTTGTGCTTAAAAAAGAACTAAGTACCTAAAGTGGTATTAAGACAATTACGAAGTGAATTGTTTAAATGTAAATCTGTAAAATTTACATTGGAAATGCAATACTGCGATAAAAGAATTATTTTTATACAGAATAATTTAATTTTGGCATCCGTTTATCTGTATTCATAAAATTAAATATATTTTCTTACACATTCACTTGCTTTTATTAGACTTAAAATAATTATAATATTTGTATAGACTAACTCATCACTTAGTACGAATGTTGTTCTTGAAATATAGCGAGGAAAAACATGATTTTATATTGAAATAATTTAAAATTGTCTTTGAATAAGAAGCTGTTTTTAAAATAAACATATTTTTCAGTTTTTAAATTCCCACAGGAAACGTTTTTTAATTTAATAAATTTAATTTAATTTAATTTGAAGTGTTCAGCACTTTTAATTATTTCAAATTTTGGAGATGACCAAGGCTTATTTAAGCTTGGAGATAATTTCTTATTATCTGTTATCTGATATGTTTTTCTACTTGTAAGAAAATAAGCACTACATCTGTTGATTTTCTCTGAAGGAATTCTATGAAAACAATTCTTTCAAGCAAATTAAAGATATCAGAAAATAGTTTTTATCAATTTGATATAAAAATAGCTATTGTAAAAACATGAAAAGAAAATTTTTTTTCACTTGAAAATAATATTTTAAGACATTCTTGTGAAGTTTGTGTAATTGCTACATCCTATAAAATTAAATTCGCATTGTTTTGTAGAAAACAACATGTGCTTCTGCTTCACATTTACAAAATGGTTATAAAGAGAAAGATTTTGTAAGCAAGTCTATGTTGATATTTTCTAGACATAAAATTTGTCAGAAAAGATTTAATGATGTCATCGAGACTTAATATTGTCATAAGAATGTAGAGATAAAAGGCGACATTAAAAAAATAATCAATCAATCAGTATTAGCTGCTAAGAGGTTTTTGTTTTTGATTCTGAATTTAGATAAAGAATATTAAACATTTGATTTTCCAAGGCTATTAAACCATCATTTCAAAAATTGAATCAAATAGACACACTATTAACATTAAACAATAAATTTACAAAAATAAACGAGAGAAAATGAATAATTTAATTCAATGCAACGATATAAAAAACTACGAAGAAAATATGTAAAATTTGTCTGTCTCAGTTGAATTTTGCTTTACTTATGAAGTAATGTAATAATTTTAGGAAATTTAAAATTATTAATCAAGAGTAAAAACTTACTGGTTTTTAATGCACCATAACTGTCAAAAGCTACATTTATTGTAATCATATCCCACGCACAAAAGTGATCAAACTTTTTAACATTACATTCATTAATGCTATACCTGCAACATATTTTAATATTTTGTTATATTTATAAATTACTTTTATTTATATAAGTCAGGGGTGGCCAAACTTTTGGGATCCGTGGTCTACTCCACATTTAAAAAATCGAAGGCGGTCTACCAATGGCAGAAATAACGTATATGTTTATATATTTATTTTCGTTAACAGAAAAAATGGTATATGATCTAATTTTACTAAATAAAAAAAATTACTGACGAAAATAATTCAAGTATTCATATGCATAAAAATTGACCATCCAATTCATTTTGTTTAGATGAAATTTGACACTGTATATCTGCGACAAGTTTATCATATTGTGGCTGATATGAGCTTATTGCAATGTGTAAACACGAAATTATATGTTCATCTGTTAAACGCGACCGATATTTAGTTTTTATGGCGTTCATGGTTGAAAAAGCAGATTCGCAAAGATACGTCGATCCAAAGTATGATTTCAAATACAAAATCAATTTCTAAATATTTAGAAACGTTTCCTCAGAAATTAATTTCCAAAAATCAGTATCGCTAGATGCTCTGGATTTAAGAAATATATCGCATCTTAATTTAATAATTTCTTCTTCGACCGTGACTGAAGTGGTATTCATTAAATGTCCTATTTTTTCAGATACTCGATCAATGTTGAGATTTTCATTAAATGGAAATATCATAAAATTGAGTATTTCTTTCAACCTAATTAAGTCAGCGAATCTTCTTTCAAATTCTTCAAACAAAACAAGTAAGTGTTCAGCTAAATCTTCGAAGTATTGGTTTGGATTATGGATGCACTCTTCCTCCATGTTTTTGAAGTTTCTCAATTCATATTTTTCTTAATTGAGACGCATACCTTTTTATCATTTCTTTGAAAGTTTTAATCGCACTCATCATGTCTGTTAAACATTTATTCTTTCCTTGTAGATTTAGGTTTAAGTCGTTAAGTTTTGAAGTGATATCGCAGAGAAAACCTAGTTTCATGAATCATTTCCCAGCTTCCAATTCAGTAATGTGCTCACCTTTTATTTGTTGAAAATTTCTTATTTCTGGTAACAGAGTACGAAATCTTTTTAAAAAAGCACTATGGATAAACCACCTAACGTCTGTGTGCAATAAGAAACCTCCGTATTCTGATTCAGTTTCTCCCAAAAGCGCCCGAAATTGTCGTCTCTGAAGACTTCTTGAACGAATTGAATTGACGATTTTAAAATCAATTTCCATTATATAATTAGACTTTAGTGTTTTTGAACACAATACTTGTTGATGGATAATGCAATGATAGCTGGTAAAACTGGGAATTTCCTCATCATTATTGCATAAGGCAATAAAACCAGTTCGATTCCTTACTATTGCTGGTGCTCCATCTGATATAATAGAGACCAATTTATATATTTGAATTTCTGTCTTATCAATAAAGTTTTTAAATGAATTGTAGATATCTTGTCCCCTCGTTTGTCCTTTCCATGGAATTATAGTTAATAATTCTTCTTTTGATGTCATATCTACGAAAACCATTCTCACAAAAAGGCTTAACTGTGCAATGTCACTAATATCTGTGGATTCATCAAATTGAAGTGATAGGAACTTACAAGCTTTTAAATCGTCATTTAATAAATTTTCCAAATTATTATTCATAGCTTCAGTCCGTCGCATCACAGTGTTACGCGACAAAGAAATATTATTTATTGACGATATTATTTCAGATTTGTTTTTAAAATTGTGGAAAAGCACTTCTCTCGCTTTTATAAAAGCTTTTTTTTATCAATTCTCCATCTTCGAATGGTTTTTTTCGCTTTATTAAAACTTCTGTAATTTTAAACGATGACAATGTTACTGCTTTAGCTTTGGTGCTTGGTTTCGTAAATACCGATTGCTGTAAATGTAAATTCGACTTTAATTCATGCACTTTAACTTTTCGAAGTTCACTGCCGATTGGAAAGTCTGTAGCGTATTTTAAGTGCATGGTTTTAAAATGTCTTTCGACGTTTGCTTTTTTTGGTAATGCCACACTTGAGTTACATATGAGACAAACACATTTCTCCTTCTTCATAACAAAAAAGAAATCATCTTCCTACTCATTGTGATAATGATGAGTTTTACTTCTCTTAGCACTGCAGGTGCCTGGCTGAGTCATTTTGGACGAGTTGCTGAAAAACAAATTTAGCAGTTTCAAACAACAGTTCGAACATTCAACAGTTTTGAAACAAATTCGTATCAGAGCGGTAGGAAGCGAGCGACCTGCCACCTAAGACGATTAACTTAGAAGTGAAACTCGGCCAGAAGAGACGGGAGGACTAGACGACTCGGCACGTCGCTCTCATGCGCCGGCTACTGGATATAATCTAAGCATCTCACTTTGTCAAATTGTTTCGACTTAATTCCACTGTAAAACGAAAAATTCAGTGCCTTACTTTTCACAGTTTGTTTTAGGTTTTAAAGCAAAAATTGCAGTAAATTTTTGTTTTAAATAATTCATTAATTCTATGACATAAGTCATAAATTAAATTTTTAATATCCGAGATCACTATCGGGATAATCGCGCAGTCTACCTAAAATGTCTTCGTGGTCGATCAGTCGACCGCGGTCGACGTCTTGGCCATCCCTGATATAAGTCGGTTCCACGAAACAAAAATTAAAAATTGAATAAAATGTTAATACACATATATCGTTACGCACTTTAGAAAAATACCATGAATCAGAAAATCTTGTAATACTTTTTGTAACTTAGTAATTCAAAGGATACGACTTATTGTCCATAAAGTAAGCTCAAAAGAGAAAATTTGCTTGTTTTTTGACTGTCAATCTAAGCTGTCGAAATATATTTCTTAAAAACTTTTTTAAATTAAGTATATTAGGAACTAGCTTGTTTGTTTTTAGAATTGAGGATTAGTTACAAAGATATTACATCGAAAATTTGATCATCTTTTGCTTAGAAATTTGTCTTTCTAAACTGCAAAATTGATGCTGAAAACTAAATTTTATGATGCATTTAAATTATATTTCAAAATATTTGAAGAAATGTACTACAACCTAAGCATTAAAAAATTATCATAATAATGATCCAACATGAAGCTTTAGATGTATTGCGCATGTATGATTTAAATTTTCATTATTTCAAGAGGGGTTTTAAGACACAGTTTTGTTCCTATCTCGGTGTTATAATATTTCATTGAAATCGAATGCATAATATTTGAAATCATTAAAGTCATAAATAACAGTTTTCAATTTTTACTGTTGAAAGTATTGAATTTTAGAGAATCTTCTTTAATTTTTAATTCAGTTCCATTTGCTTTTTCTATAAAGAAAATAAATTATGTTCTAACTGAAAGAAAATTAATATAGCATTTTTAATGTTACTATAACTGGAAGGTTATAAAACGTTTCAGAAGATTACTTCATTGGTGAGTTTGTCCAAAAGCATCTCTGTTCTTGAACCATTTTTTTATGCATTTTTAACCTGTTTCTCTACCTTTTCCTTTTTTATTGAAAAAGTTATCAATATTTGTATAAAATTTCATTCAATCTTTCCATAGAGAAAATGAAATATCAGGAAAAATAGTTGATATAAGTATATTCCACTTAATATCATTTTGTTCGCATTTATGATATATTAAAAATATCCATTAAATGGTAAGAAAATCATATCAGCTAAATATTAATCAATAAGAAATTAAGAAACCAAATAAGAAGATTCATCACACATATATTTCTTCGATAGATTTTATTTTACTAATGGATAAACAGACATTCCCGATAGATTCTCTCTTTAAAGTCAAATAACATGTTTTTCATTCCATCGCTCTTTACATTGCACTTCTATGAGTTTTAAATCTTTGAGAATCTTTGTCCTTCCTTATGCACCACTGATAATATCAAGATATTTCAGGAACTTATTTTCAATTTATGTACAAGAAATGGATCTTGATGATTTTCTTATTTTCATGCATTTCTCAGGAGTCTAAGCAACTCTAGAAAAATACGTTAAGTACAGAATCATTGACAATGTTCTAATTCAGATTTTGTAAGTTGCAAATATTGTATGATAAACATGTCATTTGTATCAAAATTTAACAATATTTAGATGAAATGTTGCACTTTGATAAGCAGTCATGATGACCTTTCAAAGTGATAATAAAACTTTTTTAATTTATTAAGTTTTTACTGCCTGTATTATAAAACAGCCACCATTTATTTCTTTATACACTAAAATACTCAGCTACTCTTTATAATATATATATATATATATATATATATATATATATATATATATATATA
>JAPDSC010120625.1:758178-773630 GCA_026290005.1 Latrodectus geometricus | reverse complement strand
TATATATATATATATATATATATATATATATATATATATATATATATGAGTTAATTATACTACTTTAAATTATTAAACATTTAGTATAGTAGAATAAGTAAACATTTAAATAGAGTAGAGTTAATTATTTTCCTAAAATTAATGATATATTATTAGAATTGTTGAAAAAGTGTGATTTAAATTATAAATTATTAAAATAATAGTTTTTTGGAATGAATATAAAAAATATTAATGTTAATTCCAAGATACATAATAGAAAATCATCAACATTTTATGTCACTTATAATAAATTAGTTTTACAAGCATAATATATTTTTCAATTACTTAAAAAGATAATTTTTTATTTATAGGAAAATTATGATTTATTGATTTATAATGAATAAATAATCCATTTGAAGTTTTTTCTCCAAATTGTATTCAAAGTTTACTTTGGAGGTAAAAAAAAAGAAAAAAAAATTGGAGACTAATATATATTTGGAAAAACAAGAAGTATTTTAAAATCTTAAATAAATATAGAAAAACTCATGTCATATATTCAGTAATAAGCAATTTTAAATATTTTTGCTTTTTATATTTTGTAGATTAACATGCTTTTACTAACTGAAACTTAATTTAATTTTAATAAACTTTTCACAATTTCGATAGGCATAAATGAAGCGGTAAAAATGATTTTTTTCAAAGCTATATGAAATATTTATTTTTTTATACAATTTGAATTTTGCTTCTGGTTATGATCTAAAATAAAGAGTTTTTTTTAAACACGATTTATTTATTTTTTTCAGAGAAATGTTTTTAAGGCAGAATGACTATTTATGATATTTGTTAATGTAAATAGTTATTTCCATTAACAGAATAATTTTCTTTGTTTTATGAAAGAAATATGAACAATTTTTATATTTTTCACAAATAAATATTATTTCATTTTTGGTGAAAATATTTTTTTAAAACTAAAATGTAAAATTATGCTTTTAGAAACATTTCCATTTTACTAAGGTATTTATTAATAAATATAAATGCATTTTTTAAGTAATAAATGAAGCTTTTATAATTTCGCAAACATATGAAAAATTACTTAATTGTAAAAAATAATTTACTACATTTATGGCATTTTATTTTTGCAGAATCGTTGTTTAAAGCTACTTAGAATGATTTAATAATTACTTTCATTGAGTGCATTTTTTCATAATTGTATTGCGCCATGAAATCATTTAATGTATAAATAAACTCTGCTATTAAAGCAATATATATAAATTAAATACACTGATTTACATAGAATGAATATTTTATTTCTTAAATTTCTTATTTAGAATACAACAACTCAGAAAATAAGATTTTTTATGAACATAAACAAATGTAATTTAAACTGAAATTGAAATTGTCTTAAATTTAAGGGAACACATGCAAGGTATAATTTTTATTAGTATATATCTACTAATTTTATTGGAACAATTTTTATTTATTTAAATCAAATGTTTTTCTGCTATGCATTATTATAACGAATGATTAACAATTAGTTAACACTGCTATTCTTTTAGTATTATTTTTTTCTGAATTGATGTAGTATATTAATTACATTATTTAAATAAAAAATTAGAAATATATATCGAATTTAGTTTGAAAAGCAATTTTAATCATTTATAACTACATATACATGTATTTCCAACAATATTATGAATATGAATAAATGTTATTACAGTGAAAAAATATTGATTCATCAAGATGTAAGATATATAAAGAATAAGGATAAATAATATCAAAACAATTTAATTTTAAAACAATTAAATTTTATTCTACCTTGACAGAGATGATATAAATATCATAGTGAACTATATGGACACAATATGCTTTTTAGAAAATGTTTTTTTTGTATATTTAGTAAGGAGTCGGACAACTTTTTGCTTCTATTACACAGTAGTAATTTACTGAGACGTATTTAAGGTACAATTTTGTAAATACAGAATGATAGTCCACCATGCTTTTTTCAAAAATATGATAAAAGATTATTTAAAAAATACGGTTGTGTGTGTGTGGTGTACCCATCTTTTCAATTCATTCGCAAATGTTCTAGAGCTCATTCAGCTCAGGATTTTAAATAGTATAGTTATGCAAGTTCCCATTATCAAATAAAGCACATACCTGACAACATGACAAGTAGTCCCTATCACCCAATTTATCCAATCTATCAATATAGATGTGGCTGTTTATGATCTCAACCAATGAAGGCTCTCCTAACCAGGAAAAGAATATGCAATACGATTAAGTGGTTATCAAGACCACATACATCTATCAACTCGAAAATTTTAATACCGAGACTCTTCAATTGCGTGAAAGGTTCATATTTTTTTTTTTTTTTAACAATCAAAGTATTATAGGTGAGAAACGAAGCCAAGTTATGCTTTCGATTAACAGATGAGACTAATATCTTTGCAACTAATATATGATAACCGATTTTGTCCGTATTCTGTGGAATATTTTGACATAAATGAAGTTATTCTGATACATTTCGAGTCTCTTTTCTAAGTATTACAAAAGGACAAGTTCTCGATTTCTTGAAATGTCATACCAAATATTTTTTGTTTTGTAATGAGAAGTTATGTTTTCTCTCAAGATACTTTTCAGTTATTGTCTTACCATATAGGATCCAACTCTTGATAAAATATTCTGCATTTGGTGTTTTATTGAATACGGATTATATCCAATTATTTTTACACGAATATTTCACTAATAATGCTATAAATTTAATGCTATAAACCAGTAATTATTTTTAAGATATTCAATTACAATAACATTATTCAAATATAATGCTTTTTCTGAATTAGCAATTACATTTTAGTTATCTCCTACGGATTTTTTAATTACTGATATAAAAAATTTAAATATCAACAATAAAAAGAAAAAAATTACAAGCAAATATAGTGTTTTCATCTGCATAAATGAATAATATAAATTGCTTGTATTCATGTCTTACATAATTTTTTCATCTTAAGAATAAAATATTTGATTCTTTGTATTCCACATATAGTTTTTTGTTTTATTTTTAATATGACATTGCTTTTCAGTGAAGAATGATTAATGGTTCTAATCTTCGGAAGTAATTTTATTTATAACCTAGTTGTTGTATGAATTAATGTTTACATTTTCTCACGCATTTCACACATATCGTTGCATATTAAATTTATATGCGACTTCTAGCAAACAATTTATAATGAGTTCTTTCATTATTCTATTTAAATTTTCTTAGAAAATTTTATAGTAACTGATACAAATACTGTGTTAATATTCTTTAGCAGAAAATATTAATTGATATAAATGAAAATGCTTAAAAAAATTATTGCTGAAAATATTGTTATCAGTAATGTTACAACCTACTGTGAATCAAATTAGCAGTAGAATTTCTTAGCAGGTATTATCCTTTCAGATTATTCCACTCCAAATTTATAAATAAAAACCTATTTAGCTATTTTTTTAATTCATTAGAAATTTGGTAATCAAAGAAGATTTAATTCATTTTTGCTTTTAAATTGAGCATATAAGTCTCACAATTCTTATCACACTTTGAAACTTCTAGAAACAGTCTTTTCCGGAAAAGGAAATTCGCAACTTTTAACATATTTTGAAAGAATTTTGTCAATAGTTTGACAAAAACCGTTCAAAAAGACAAGATATATAGCATGTATATTTTTTCTTTTGATGAAAATAATTTTAAACATTTATCAAAATCTCTGATAAAAATATCTGATGTTTTTTATGACTAAAAATGTTTTTAAATATCTTTTCTGCAACCTTTAAGTGAGCAAAAATTTATGTCATCATAATGTTTATTTTTCAATAAAAAAGTAAAAAAAAAATATTTTTGAACAAATTTCCAAACTTTTCTGACAAAATGTCTGTAATATTAATTTTTTTCATGGTAAATATATATTTTAAATTAATTTTACAAAAAAAATGCCTTCTGTAATATTATGATACTGTAATATAAATACCATTCCTTCTACTTGTATTAGTGCTAATATAATTCTATTTTAGAAGACTTGCAGCATTTAAATATATATCAGAAAATATATTTGAAATCACACATGACTAGCAAAACATATGTTTTAAAAATTTTATGCATTTTGTTTATTATATTTTGATTTAAAATTGTAAATTAATTTTTGCATCACTTAACAGAAATGCTTCTTTAATATTAGTCTTAATGCAAATTCATAATTTAAAAACATTGTTTTTTTAATGAAGTTGTAAAAAATAAAAAGCAACTGAGTGCTTTATACTTATTATTTTTTTGCACAATGGCTATCAAAATATTTAATTTTATGGTTATATTTTAAAGACCAGGAAAACATTTAAGTTTCTGTTTCTTAACAAACTGAAAAATTTGCAATAGAAACTACTTATTTTAAGAATATGTTGCCAAATTCGTCATCAGTTGGTGTTGTTAAAGGCACACACACAAAATTTATTTAAAATCCGATAACAAAATAGTATCCATTTTTAGTGAGAACACACACCAGTAGTTTGAGAACAAAATTCTTAGATTTGTGAATTATTTACTGTAAAATTCAAAATCAGCTTTGAGAATCGGGATTAAAAATCTTCCACACACGTTTCGCGTAAGTAGTATAAAATATGTAAATATTTCTTCATTGAATTTCAATTCATTTTAAAATGTATCTGTCAGTAATACATTATACTGAATACAATAATACATTATAAATGTTGTTAACATCCTTTAAAAATAAATTTTATATCTGAAAGTTTGAATAAAAAATGAAGCTAATTGTGAAATATCTAAATTTGAATGCTTAATGAAAAAATTTACAATAAATTACGCAAGAAAATTTTTTTTTTCTGTTTCTAAATGATCATATTAATGTATATTCATTCAGCGTTCAGTATTATACATCAGAAAGATGCCAAAATATTCTCCTACAGAATCTATATTTATATTGTCATTTATAATGGCAGAAATTAAAGTTTTAACTTAGGGTGTATTATTAGAAAAGAAAGTAAATTCTTTACCAATTTTAAATTAATTGATCCCTGATTCATGAATGCATTTTTTGATTGGGATTGTTTTAGGTTCTATTCAAATGTAAACTCAATCATTCACATCAAGGCGAGGTAACGAAATACACATGAGAATGCATATTTCCAAATATATTTCTAAGTTACATATAACATTACTTACACATTTAATGTGTATGAATTTTCTAAATATCATTGAAGGAAAATTGAAAGTTATAAGTCATTTTAATGAGTATCACGCTTATGTTTTGTTTCATGTAAAAACACACAGAGCCATGCGAGAGGAGAATGAATATATTCAAAATTATTTTGTCCAACTCTTTTTAATAATTAAATAGGCGCTTTAATTGTATCTCAAATTCCACATACTCTGAATTACAAAAGTAAAGTTAATGATGCATTCGATTTAAATGATGTAGGCATTATTTCTAAATATTAATGAAAAAAGTAATGTAAAGAAATAAAAGTAATTGTTCTGTTTATTTGACATACATGCATATCAGTGTCTTCAGTTTTTATTTACTTTGCTTGGAATTAAGTATTTGCTAAACATTTATTAAGTAACTGCAGAGTATTTACTTCTTCAATTAATTTTTGATGTATTGGCAAACGTGACGGAGAAAATGAATCAGAGATTTTCGTGTTAACCACGACTTTTAACTTCTGAACTTTATCCTGTTGTGCTTTATATGTTCGTAATTGTTATCAATAAAATTTGTTATTTTTCGGCGGGTAATTACTCGTAGATGTCAAAAATATTTTATTTCATAGTATCAGGTGGAAAATATTATTTAAGAATTCATTGCCAATTGGACCATTAAGTTGACTTTTTTTATGAGAACGTTTTTTAAATTCTGACTCATTCCTTAATAATGCTTTGGAAACATATTTGATTTGCATTCTTTCAGATTTTAACTGTGTAATATATATATATATATATATATATATATATATATATATATATATATATATATATTGGAAATGTTGTAAAGAATTATTTACCAGCAGTATTAAAAATCTCAACAATATTAAATGCTATTTATATAGTATATTAACTCAGAAACTATTAATATTCTGTATTTTGAATGGATATTTTTTAACTTTATAGTTGTAATATATTTTTAAATACATGATCTACTTATTCAGGAGGCAGAGTAACTGTCAGTCCTACCTAATATTTTGTAATGCCCCAACGAGCAAGCAACAATGACTCAACACATGGTGACATGAAATTTACTAATGTCTAAGGGGAATTCCTATTGTAAGTTCTGCTTTTTTGCTTTCCATGCTGTCAAATGAGTTGTTGGTTACCAAGTTAGAAAACGAAGACCAGGCACAGAGTATATTATTTTCCAGCTTTCCTATAAACCTTGTAGGAAGACTTAAAGCAACAACCTGTATACCAAGATACATACAGATGGTATATGGGATTCAGGTCTGGAGATCATGCTGGATATTCCATTCACTTTAAACCCTCATGATATTCCTCAACAACTACAGCTCGATGAAGTCGTGCATTAACATTCATGAGAATGAAATCGTTGCCAATTGCACCGACATGTGGGTGGATATATGGATCAAAGACCTCATCCCGATATCATATACCTGTCACAGTTCCTCTCTGTAACACATGTTGGTCATTATGACTACTAAGTGAGATCCCTAACCTAACCATTGTTCCACCCCCACAGTAATTGCGTTTTTCCGCAATGTTGGATTGATGATGTTTGTTGCGGTGCTTTGTTATATAATATAAAGTATGCAATAGCCTTTTAATATATATATATATATATATATATATATATATATATATATATATATAAATGTAGTGAAAAATTTCTGTATTTTGTATATTTTTATGTTATGTAATATTTTTCTGTCATCATAAGAATATGTGATTGTCTATTGTCACGATGCATTTCCAGTATCTGTTTACATATCAATATAAGTTTTATATATAATGCGGTTGGATACACATCCAGTGTTGCAATGAAAAAATGAGCAATTGTCAAGTAACGATATCTATCCTGAAACGCATGCCTCATTTCAAAGTTGTACACACACTTTCACAAACTTTCAGCATTCCTGTCTATCGAGATAGGTGTTTGGAAGTTTTCCAGATTTTCATCTTGAGACATGTAAGAATAACCGACTATCTATGAAAAGTCCTCCAGGAAGATAACTTAGAGGTGAACATTTAAATGTCTTACGACAGTCTTCGGTTGTTTGGCAGTCTAAAGTTGGCGTTAATAAGACTGACCATGGCCTAGTGGTAGGATACCACTCCTCGAAGCAGAATATATTTGGTCATATCCCAGACATTGTTGAACAATGGCAAATGAATTGATCTACTAATTTCTGCTTGATTTTTTATGCGTTTTTCTCCTGTTTTTCTCTCTTATATAGATCACTTAAATTACCACTTTTTTTGGAACTGGCGATTTAAGTTCTATTACTTTTTACAACGAACTACGGCCATTTTCTATCGAAGTTTCAAAAGGATTACCGTGACTAGTGACAAGACAATGTTCTTTGGGGCATAAGGCATAGGGTTATATTCCTTAACTGTTGAACAATGAGAAATGGATGTTGCATTTCTTTTCTGCAAACGCTCTTTTAGGGTGAGTACTTAAGAATTTTCCTGGTTTCTTCTCTTGCGACATTTGAATGTAGCTCTTTATCTTTGAAAAAATTCTATCGAGTTTTAATTGCCTTACAATGTATATGAGGTGGACAGGTAAACAGACAACTGTTTAAAAAAGTAACACTGAATGCCTATCACATAATAAGAAATATTGCTTTTGTAAAATATAGTGATGTTTCCATAATTCTAAAAATTATATTTTTTCTAACTTGTGATTGATATATGTTCCATAGACTCTTTCAATAGCAATACTAGGAAACAATGTATATATTTGACAGAAAAACATGCATTTTTTAGCGTGTAAGTACAAAAAGAAAACGAAACACACTTTTGCAGATGAGCATAACAATAAAAATGTATTTCTTCAAAAAAACCGTATTTTGCATGGGTGTCGTTTCCCCAGATGACAACTTTGGACACCTTCCAGGGATTCTCGATTTATGAGGATCTTGTTTATTCTGTCCGCATACTTTAGTACTTATACTTTTATGCATTTTCCAGTTCTTGCAGAGTTAAAATTCTTAATGGTACGCTATATCAGAAACTCATCTGCCTAGAATATACCAAACGTGTTCCAACGACTTCATGTCTGAAAAATATTATGCACATTTTATTCAAATAGTTTACTTTGTTGCTTTACAGTCATTTTTTTGCAGACTAGGGCTAATGACACCGGGACATGTGATTTTAAGTGGATTCCGAACCAATAACAACATCCAACCCAACGTGAAATAAACTGTTTAATTGAAGGTCAGAGTACTTAACCATTAACACATGAAATCAAATCGGTCTGAAGATCTCAACCCAACGTTGCTAACTGATTTTAATTTCAAATATATATATATATATATATATATATATATGTAAATGTGGTTCAAACAAAATAAATTCCAAAATTTCGAAGATTTAAACATTGCTATTAAAGCAGTTTATATTAATATTTTCCTATCGATCCATTAAAAACAATTTTTCAATTATTATTTAATGGTTATAAATCATTAAAATTTCTGGTTATCCAAAGCTTACTTGTCTGAATACTTTTATTCCATAACTAATCACAGTATTCTCAGAAATATAAATTATTATATATATAATTTTTATTTCTAGGAATATAATTCATATATTTAATAATTATATATATTATAAATTTATAGAAATATAAATGTATTGCATGAATTCATTTCATTAATTATTTCTAAATTAATAGCTTTAAAAATGTATCATATAAAAGTGTAAGAGCACATGAATTTGTTATCTTTTCATACATTTAAATTCTTTTCTATGAATCAAATATGGTTTTAATTTATACTTTTTTTTGTTTTATATTGCTTGTTTTACCATTAGTCTTTAACTATTGGTAAAACAAGCAATATAAAGCAAAATGTTAAAATATAAAGGAAAAATGTTAATTAAAGACTCATCTTAATTTATCATTACTTATTAGTAAATATTTTTAATTAATATTTACTAAAATAAAATGACGTGTAGAATGTGCAATTATATCATAAAAAGTTTATTGTTATTTAAATGTAATGAAAAAACTCATATCTTTAGATAAACTTCATTTGCTAATGATGTGTACTAAAATCTTAATATCGGTTATGTTTTATGTACTCGTTGTGTAATCTGAATATGGATCTGTATCCAAACATTTGGATGAAAAGTAAGATAAAATATTGTTGACTGTGTTATACGAGTATAATAAAGTATATAAGAAGTGAAAAATATGAAAATTTAAAACTTAATATATAGATGATATTTTATGTCCTCGAAACTAAAATAAATACCAAAAATATAAAACAGATATTATTATTATTATATATCAATTTTTTCTGTCCTGCTGTGCATTTCGTACACATTAAGATTAAAAATTTTTCCCGTCAAAAAATTTTATTTATCTCAATGCAGTGCTAATGTGTACAAAATTTGATGATTTATTTAGTATAATAAAAGGAAAACCCTTTTAGTTGTATGGTTGCTTTCTATACAAAATGCCTCTATTAATTGTAATAAAGATTGAGATTCATTCCTTGTGCCCAAATGTTTTCGTTTCACAATTACGAAAATTTCTAAAATTCGTGCTTATGTGTTAATAGTTAAGAGATACGTTCACCCTATCCAGAATCTCTGCCGTTGGAAAATTTGTTCTGTTTATACGATTTGCTTAATTTAATGTAAGTTATATGCTATGTATTGTGAATGTATTTTTTATCACTTTAATTGGGGTAAAGTTTTGTATGAGATAAATAAATCAGCATTGGGTGCACATAAGGTCAACAAAACTTCATGGCACCTTTCCCGAAAATTATGTTTTTACAAATAAGTAAATACATGTAATAGCTTTAATATAACTTGTGTTATTCTAAAAGTTTGCATTAAATTTAATACAAATTTTATAATTATCGAGTTATTGAAAAAAGTTTGACATTCATTGCAACGTAAAAGTTCAAATTTCGGGTTCTATTATATGTAAATAAATACATAAATTTCAGAAATTTCTGTTCATTAGAAATGTATTTTACTTTTGTCAAACGTTTTTGTATTAATAAAGTCTGCATTCAAAATTTTATGGTGGTACTTTAACAAATTCTCTTGTATGTGATGCTTATACATGAAACTTACAAACCAATGCATTAGCATTGGATTCACGTAATTTGAACCAGAACACGCGAAAATGTTTGTATGCGTCAGGTCGGCCCTTTTCTATAAAAATTTATTTTTAATAATAAAAAAGAACCTAAAATATATTTAAAGATTCGTTTTACATTAAATATAGTCATTGATTTTTATCGATATTTAATATTTACTGTGTTATTGGCAAATGTTTGAATTTCATATATCCACTCAAATCTCTAAAACATATTCTTGGGATGTATAAAGGGGTAAAAGAATCGGACATCATTTTCATAGTCCATGGGAAGTGATTTTGTTTGTGTTAGGTGGCTTTGGCGAAATTAGTATAGGCATAGAAAGTTTATTAAACACACTTAGAGGTGCTTATGTGTTATTACCTGTAATAGATAAGGGTTGTTTCTTACTTTAAATGCAACAATTAATTTTAGTATGCATATAGTATTTATGGAGTTAAGGCCGAATTTTGCATTTGCATTTGTCAGTCGCGTACTTTTTAAAATTCGTGCTAGAGTTTGTATAATTTTTCGTGTGGTGGGTTTTCTTCTTCTTTGCTGATGCAATTTGCTATAGTGGCTTTCCCCAACCTGTGAACAAAGGTGGGAAACTGGTCTTGCCCTGTGAAGAATTAGGCAAGCTGTTGCTGACCAATCAGTAGCTTAGGGTTCACTTTCAAGTAATGTATAAGTTCAAGTAATATATAACTCTGTTGTATTTTTCATTACGTTATTTGTATTTTTCATTACGTTGCTCTAGCAAGCTAGAGCGTAACCCCTCGAGAGGTTGTCAGTGTGTATGTATGTCATTCTAGGACTCTCTTTATATGCATGACATTTCAAAAATTTCTTTCTATGAGAAATATTTTTCTTTGTTTCTCATGTCTCTTTATACATTATCAAAAACTATATCGAAAGTTTTATGCCTGTACTTTTATAACTTTTTTGTAATAGGTTCTTACTTGTGACTCCTAAGTTACAATATAGCAGCTTTAGGCAGACATTAGGCAAACCAGGGACATAACAGAGATATGTTAAAATAATTAACGTGTTATAATAAAATGAAAATTGGCTTAGCTTATGGGTGAGGGGATATTATAGCCAATTGTGCTTATTTCACACTAACACAAATATATAAAATCCGTACTTTGATGCTCATAGAGATACGCACAGCTTTTCAGGAATTTGCATATGGGATTTTTTAATTTAAATGTCTTTGCATACATTTTTATAAGCAACGGGGTGACAAGTGTCGCGGTTTACTGTGGCCAGACACTTTCACAAAGGTGACCTATTCACCCGCCATCCTGAACGCTGCTTTCCATTGACAGCTTGCCATTGACGGCACCGTTTAGAGTGGTGTATAGTGCACAAAAACAGGACATCTTATCAATGGATTCGCGTCCTTTTCACAAATGAGATTCGTTTCAGTGCCAAAAGTGATTCTCAAGGACATTTGATTTGGAGAGAGGTTGGGACACGGTTTCATCCCAGTAACATAACGGAAAGAGACCGTTATGGTACTCCTGCAGTTCTCGTCTGGGGAGGACTTAGCTTCACGTTTGTGACAGAGGTTATGTAATCGGAGATCTCTGTTGTCAGGATGTAATCCTTCCTCATGTGCGTCTGTTCCGAGGTGTCATTGGAGCAGATTTCATTTTTATGGATGACAATGCTCGGCCACATCGGACTCATGCTGTTCAACAGCTACTGGAAAGTGAAGACATCACCCGAATAGATTGGCCAAGCGTACTCCCCTGATTTAAATCCCATAGAACACGTGTGGGATGCTTTAGAAAGACGCATTGCTGCACGATGGCATCCCCCTGAGAATAGGCAACAACTGCAAAAGATGCTGATTCAGGAATGAGCATTCTTACCGCAAGAACTGCTAGGCAATCTGGTGCTGAGTATGGGGAGACGATGCGAAGCAACCATTGCAGTAAGGGGAGGGCATATCCCATACTAAGGAGAATCTGTTTGTTTTTGTTCCTCTTGGACAGATGATCTTGTGCAGGGATACTGTGAGTTAAATAAAACCTATTTTTGTTTGATTCCACACTGTATTCATTGTATTCATTTTTGTGTAACTATGCTTACGTCCTCCTTTAAGTACAAAATGATGTGTCTCATGTCTGAAATTCATGTCCCTCAGATGATTTCTCGCGGAATCATGGAAGAAAAACCACCTGTTTCTTAAGTTTTGCACACCAGTGTATATGAGTCCTTAGAGGCTGAACTGTTCAATCAATAGAAATAAAAGTTTAGATATAGTTATTTGAATATATAGGGTCCAGATTATGATGATTTAAAACAATAAACCTCTCACAATTACGGTTACAATTTTCGAGTAGCAACACACACATTTTTCGTGAGCAAATTAATCAGAGTATGCAACAACCTTAAATGGCTTTAGAATGAGACATATATGACGTAAATTGGAGGCTTAAAACATTTGCAAAAAAGAGCATCGTAAAGAACCAATCACAATAAAACAGAAGGTGTGTTGATACACTTTGCATAATTCACTTGGATAGGTAGAAGATTCAGTTGCGAGTTTATCGTTGAAACCATAAGCTAAAGGCCTATGTTCAGTAAAAAATGTATATAACTTGGTATAAAGTTTGAAGAAACGGGATGCACATGTGATAGAAGATGATACGGACGACCCATTTGTTATTGTTAAAGTTGTTGTGGAAGTACATAATATGATTACTAAAGATCCACAGCAAGAATTGTTTCCCGTTATTTGGATGTACCGAAAACCAGAGTTCTCCAAATTCTGCGGGTTTTTCCTTATTGATTCCTGTGCGTCCAGGCTTTGGTACATGGAGACAATTAACAGCATGCTGACTTTGTGAATTTTTTCTTCATCAGATATGATAAAGAAAGCAGGTGGCCACTGTGGATGTTATGGACGGATGACGCATATTTCACCCTGACTGGAAACATAAACTCCAAGAACTACATTCGTTGGGTGGAAGGAAAAATTCCTGGTGTAACATCAGTGCCATTTTACGACAGATACGTGAGTTCGTGATGCCTCGTCACAGGACAATTAATCTGGGTTATTTCTTCTTCGAAGAACTCACATCCAGAGATATGCAAACGTGTTCCGTTACAGGTGCTCGGTATAAAGCAATTTTGGTGAGTTACATAGTTGTAGAATTGCAGCAGTGAAATGTTATTAATAACATTGTATGAATGCAAGATGGTGCTCCTCCACACATTGCCAACAGTGTTCGATAAGTGCTGCAGAAGCATTTTGGTGATAGAATCATTGCGAGTGCCTTCGCAGTTTCGTGGCCACTTGTTCCCCCAACCACACTCCGATAGATTTTTGGTTCTGGGGTTACCTAAAATCTGAGGAGAACGCACCAAATTCCCGGGATTTCTTAGAATTGAAAGATGCCATAAAAGGGCAAGTTCTACAAATTCCTTCTGCTATAGTACTATCGTCATTAATATCGACAATCCTCCGCATGCAATGCGTTAACGACTGGGAAGGTGGCCATGTTGTAAACTTGTAATTCGAATAAAAGTCTTTTCTCTTTCCTCTCTTTTGTTATCATTGGTTCTTTACGATGCCCTTCTTTGTAAATGATTTACGCCATCAATTTAAGCGTTTTGTTTCTACTAAGGTTTTTTCTGGATCTGACCAATCTGAGCACAAAAAAGTGAGTGTTGCCATTCGAAAATTTCTAAATTTTGTAACCGTAATTTTGAGAGGTTTATTGCTTAAAATCATCACAATCTGGATCCCATATATTCAAATAACTATATCTAAACTTTCCTTTCGATTGATTGAATGGTTCGGCTACTAGGGACCCTTATATAGATGGAGTTTCTTTTAGACTACCCGATATATATTACACGATTTTTCATTTATATTTAACCAAATTCATAGCAGCTCTATAGCAAATTAAATTCTAGATACAGTCTTTAATTTCTTTCTTAATTATTTTTTTTAATGTTTAATTTCCAAAAATTGGCTGCATTGAAATCAATCCTTAATAAGTGTTAAAAGGTATTTTTGCTTTATTTGCGATACATTATTAAATACATTAATTAAATGGTGACTTCTTAGATTATAAATTAAATAGGCATCATTTTATTACAATATTTATTGTAAATGGAGCTGTTTTGGGAAACATATCGTTCTTGATTTAATTGAACAATACCTTCTTAAAAGTGTATGAAATTTAAAACAATTTTCAAAGTAGTTTATTGGACAATTTTAATCATTAATTTTTTAATTTGATTTGTGGGAAAATTCTCTGGAAAAAATTGCTTTGTTTATTTGAAATAAATCTTAATTTAAAAACCAAAGAAAAAAATAAGTTTTTAAATTTCGTTATTTCTCCATACTTTGTCACTCAAGATTATTTAGTGTTTACATTAAAATCAGGAGGCATTCTTTATGCTTTCGCACAACTCTTTGTTGTTATATTTAAATATTTAGAGTAGTAACCTAAAGGTTTCTGGGAATAAACAACAATTTTTTGTAATTTGTTTTACATTTCTGTTCTGGGAAGTAACACAATTTAATTAGATACTTTTACAAAGAATATTTATTCGTTTTATCTTTAGTATTTATCTTTCATTGTGACAAAAATTTCCAGCAATGTCAACAATTAAAAATAAAAGCATTTTTGTTTTTTTAGTTGACTAATTTTTTATTTGTTTTCATGGTCTGTAAATATTTTCCTACTAGGATGTTGTTCTATTTCTTATTTGAGTGTTTACAGCAACGTAATTGGAATATTTTTATTGTGTTTTAAATCTTCCTTTGTGAGCCCCAAATTAAATTTAGTTATTTGTACAAAAGATAACTGTTTTTGCAAGGCAACGATGGAATGGCTTCCTCAACAATTCTTCGTCTGAAAATAAAAAATATATATTTTTATTGAAGGAATATACGTTGTACAAATTTTACTTATTATGTACTCTTTTCTTAATTTAATTTAAGTTTCCTCAAGATAAATTTCTCTTCAAAAACAGGTTTTTTTGTGCTGATTATATTTATGTTGTATGATGGAACTCACTAGTGATTTTAACTATTTTCTCTGATATTTATTATGCAGAAAAAATTGCGCAGTCTTAATATGCTAATAAAGGAACAAAATTGTAGTCTATGTCTTTGGATGTGAACTAGG
>JAPDSC010120625.1:745995-757778 GCA_026290005.1 Latrodectus geometricus | reverse complement strand
CTTTTTATAAACTTCTTTTATAATTTGTAAGGATATCAAAATCATTTGTTCAAAAATTTTAAATATTTTAGAATTTATACATTATCTAGAATAATGCTACTTAAATATATTTTATTTTACAAATGAATCAATTTTATTTCAATAAATGACTTTTGGTTAGTTAAACATTTTGTCATTCTTAAATTCAATGACAGATAAGAATAAAGTTGGAGGATTTTTTTTTTATGTTTTTCAAAATATAATTCCTCTAACTTTTGAAATTCATGAAAGTTTATGAAATGGGAGTTTCAATTTAGACAAAAGAACTTCTTAATATTTTTGATTCAAAAATAATATATTTTTTCTGCTTCAGTAATATGTGGAATTTTAATTTAAAACTTCTAATAAATTTTTGAGATTCCATCTGAAAATAAAAAAGGATTTTTTAAAATTTGTTTATTAAAAATTTAAATTAAAATAAATTTTATCTACTTGAAAATATACACCAATTCAACTTGATTTCTTAAACTACACCATGATTTATTAATATTTCGTTCGTAATAAAATTTTCTTATTTTAAAGTAACTAATGTTAGTTATAACATTTTTAAATTATAAGAAATTTAATTTTTAAGATAATATGTAACACTGATAAAAGTAATTTTTTTTTTCAGAAAGCGTACATTTATTTCAACTCTGATTACTTAATAGAAACATGTAGTTATCCATTTTACTATAAAAATATTATACTTTTGTTAAAATTCTATTCGAGTTTATCTAAAAAACTAATTTTATTCTTATATTTTATAAGGTATTTTGCCTCAAATAAAGTTTTATTAGAGTTATATAATGTTAAAAATTCTTGATTGTAATTAATGCGAAGCATTGAACAAATTGCACTGCCGCTTTAATTTTTTGTGTTTTTAACAAATAGTTCATGTCTAATTGTGTTGAAAAAATTTTCTAAACGAAAACTAATAATTTGCGATGACTATTCTTTTTCAGTGCAGCTTACGAACAAATAATACAAAACAATCCTTCCAGAAATTTTACATAATTTTATGGGTAATGTTTCTTTTAAAATTTGTTTTACTTGTTACGTACCATTGATCCTAAGATCTACTTTTGAGTGCATAGCTAAACTCAATATATTTTGTAGATACCAAATTTTTAATAATACAAAGTGAATTATGGAAAATATAAAGGAAAATTTGAAAGGATATGATTGAAAAACAATTTGGAAAAACAATTTGGAATTTTATTCTGTAAAATATTTATTCACTTTTCCAAACTTATAATTTTTGAGGTGAAAAATTCCTGAAAATTTATAATCTTATACATTCAATAATATGGTGATGTATACTAGGAAAATAATATGAAGAAAACCATATTCTGTGATAGTTCATTGAAAAACAGAATTAATTTTTCCTAAATAATTGTCATAAACCCAATTATAAAATAAAATACAACAAACTTAATAAGTGATACATACGTGGATAAAAACCGCAAATTACATAGTTTTTATATCTTTATATATTGTATTCTTAATTTGAAATATTTTTAGAGGGATAATAAATTGCAAGAAGAGTGCAGGAGATTGTATTTGAACAGTTTACAAAAAGCTCATATTAGACCATGAAATGTTTCGAGTGATTTTTCATTGGTATTTATATCGACAGCACCAATTTAAACCCTAAGAAATTTCTCTGAAAACTGTGTTTACTTTGAAATATTTTTAGAGGGATAATAAATAACAAGAAGTGTACAGGAAAGATTGTATTTTCACTATATATAAGCTTATATTAGACTATCTACATTTTAAGTGAATTTTCATTAGCATTTCTATCGATAAGAAACAAATAACTAATTTAAACACGAAGAGATCTCAATGAATCAGATGCAACTAAGGTTACCTTTATTTTAAACAAGCTATTAATTACCAATATTTTTATTTGTACATTTTGAAAAAGTTAATTCTTGTGTAGTAAAAACATATTGCTAGTGTTTTGTAAATTAAACGTTCGAAACTGTATTCTTACGTTTTTATAAATTTCTGTTAGGTAAATTGTGTTAGCTTCTCAATATCTCGGAGCTCTTATAGTATAAAATATTGGAAAAACTGTCCTATGCTTCCATTTAAAAAACTAAAATTCGCTGAGGATTGTCACAATACCCGATATAAAAATCAGTGATTCTCATATGACTGTCTCGTTTTATTTGTTTCTAAAAATAAATTACTTTTTGAAGTAGAGAATTATTATTTCCGACATCAATTTTATTATCTTCTTTTCTAGACCAATAGAACTATCAATATGTTTCTAGATAACACTGATCTCTTACAGAACATGAAAACAACAAAAATTATTAATGAAATGAATTTTCATGTAAATAATTAAATTACATGGCAGAAAAGTGTGATTTCCTATTAACGAGGAATATTTAGTGTTTAGTTCATAAATGACTAAAAAGAGATGTGTATAAGAATTGTGGGTGAATTTACTTAGCATTTATTAAACGCATTAATAACAAATATAGCTTAATGCACTTCTGTAGTTTTATGTTTTAGTTTGATACTTTCTTTGATTATGGTAGGTTAAAATTTTATCAAATTGAATGTAAAAAATCATATACTTTATTTATTCAATGGTATTGATCTATTTTAAAACAACTTTCAATTATGATTTAGTAATTTTCAATAAAAAACAAAAATGTCATTCTTTCAATAATCATGACGATGTACAACTGTGATAAAGATAAATATGCTCTTTTAAGGGCTTCTCTTTAAATTCAACGATGCTTTTACATGGAAATTAAGGAATGAGAATAATGTACTTCGAAATATAATATTCATTTGTATTATGCGAGTATTAAATTCTGTAAGCAAACTGTGCATGCATTTTTATTTACTATGTTAATAAATGTATAATAATATAATAAATTAATATTAATATTATTATAATAATTTATTATATATTATCTTAATATTTTAGAAAATATATATAATTTAAGTTTTATATAGTATTTATTAATTTGAATTAATTACAAATGAGTAAAATTAAAATATAAAATAATAGAGATATATTTTTCAAAATTACATATTAATTAGTACTAGAACAATATTGATAGTACTTAGACCAAATTCTTCACTAGATCATCAGAAGTCTATGCAAGCTTTAAAAATTTTGACGGAAATATTAAATTCATATTATAATTTAAGTGTGTTTGTCTTTATGTAAAATACTTCAGATATATTTATTACTTTGAAAAACTAAACATATTTCAATACATTATTTTCAATAACTAAGTTTAAAATCATAAACTTAAAATAATGTAACAACAATTTGATCCTAAATTAATGTTATAACTAAAAATAATTATTAAAAAAATAAAAAAAGACTATCCTTTTTAGAATTGTAAAGTTTATATCTCTTGATATTTTTATCATATTACTTTTAGTAACATGTACTAATTACCAAATTTTAAGAAAAAAATCACAAAAATATCGATAACTGTCCAAAATAAGCCACTTTGAATGAAAATTGATGAATTTAATTTTGAAAAGGAACCAAACAATATGACATTATAAAAAATAGTGGAGCTGCAGTCGGAATACGTCATTTCCAATGCGCATGAAAATGGATGTCTCAAAGCAAGGCGGCAATTAACGCTGTGTGCCTCGGATTAGAAATCAGGTATACCAAAATTTTAACAATGACTTTCAGGCATTTGACAGAACAATTTCAATGGCCACCTATTAGGAGACTAGAAGCAGGACAAAATCAACTGGAAGTAGCTAGATGGCTGAATGTGAGCCCGTCTGAGATTCCTAGAATTGAGCAACAATTTCTAACCACTGATTCAGTATGTAGGAAATTAAGTAAAGAATGGCCTTGTTCTTCTACGAGTGCCAATGACCAACATTTGTCATTATTCGCAGAAAGGAAAGAACCACAACTCCAGCTGAACTCAAATACTCCCTCGCTGCAAGCTCTAGAAGTTTGGTATCCAGGTCAACCATGCGTCAAAGGCTTCAAGAATGAAGTCGTTATGCAAGGTGACCAGTCATTTGCGTCCCGCTCATAGGCAGGAGCATTTGCAATTGGCACATCAACATGTCCACTGGACGCATGATCAATGGTGGACTGTTCTCTTTACGAACAGTCCAGGTTTAGCCTCGAAAGCGATAGCAAGTGCATTTTCATATGGAGAGAACTTGGAACTTGTTTTCTTTCCTGTAACATTCATGAAAAGGATGCCTACGGATCAGGCAGAGTCTGTGTTTGGGATGGTATCTCTATGGATCGACGCACAGAAATAAATGTCTTTTTCCGTGGAAATATTAATGCTCATACCTATAGAGATGACATCCTAGATGTTTATGTACGCTCTTATGAGAGGGCAATAAGTGATGCTTTCGTGCTACAGAATGATAATGTGAGACCATGCAGGGATCACATCGTACATGGTTATCTTGAGCAGGAAACAATTGAGCCCATGCTGTGGATAGCTTGTTAACCAGACTTCAATTCAATCTAGCAAGCTTGAAACGCTTTAGGACGACGTGCTCCTAATCCCCTTCTATAAGCCTAAGATTTCAAAAACTTTGGAAGAGCAATGATTCGCACTTCCTACACAATTAATAAACCACATAATTCAGAGCATCACACATCCCCTCGTGTGCTGTATTGCTTCTTGGCAGGATTATACTCCATATTAAAGGTACTTTAGGGTGGTATCTCTTTCGGTCAATGCAAAGACTTCTAATGCTTTTCCCGTGAAAATGTTAATGCTCATGTGAGCATTATAGAGATGATATCTTGGAAGTTTGTGGGCGCCCTTATGCAGGGAAAATAGATGATGCTTTCATGATGCAGGATAGTAAGACAAAAAAAAAAAGCAAAATGGATAAAGCAAAGTGGATAGAGACCACACGTTGTCGCATTGTGGATTCTTATCTTTAGGAGGAAACAATTGAGCGCAAGCTATGGCTAGCTTGATCACAGCACTTTAACCAAATCTAGAATGTTTGGTACGTTCTAGGAACATGTATAGCTGCTCTCAATCCCCCTTTTGGGATCCTGCTTTGGAAGAGCAATTGCTTGCACTTCCTACATAATAAATATAACGCAAAATTGAGAGTATTACATATCGCTGCATGTGCTGTACTGCTTCTGGGCTCCATATTAACATACTCCATAACATCATACCCCATATTAAAGGTATTTTTCTTATACCAAACTTACATCTTTTATTTGTTTTCTGTATACATATGTTAATTTTTATAACAGCATAATTGTCTGGTTGTTTCCTTTTATGTTATTTTGTATCTTACTATGTGTTGTTTAATAATTATCATTAAATGCCAAGCATAACTTAATTAATTTTATAAATAATGTTTGCACATAATTATTTAATTATTTTGAGATTTGTTTCTCAGCATGTAAATTCAGATTGAAAAAAAGGTAAGGAAAGTTAAATGTTAGTGTAAGATTATGTAAGATTTAATTAAAAACCTTACAGGCTTAAAAAAAATTCACTTTGCGAGAGCATGAAAAGAAACTTTTTCAAGAATTTTGTACAAAAGCAGTAGATATTTCCTGTGGTAATGTGGAACAGCATAGAAGTTTCGTTGAAACATTTGTGTTCTTAAATATAATGTAACCGAAAAAATATTTTTCCTTAAGCCTAAGGCACTTAAAAAGTAATTGAATCCTGATGCAAGCAAACACACTGACAAAAAAAAATGTTTTTCAATATGTGTGTGACTGTGAACAAGAAAACCATATTATTGTCAGGCTGAAAAAACAACAATTGAATTCAATGAAGACAAAATGCTTTTTGGAGCTACCTTTACATAAGTCATTAAATACGGATCAATCATTAAATAAATCTAAATTATCCTTAAAAAAATAGAAAGTAACATTTTTTTATTTTCGTTGTTTGTCTCTTTTTTCCTTTTTCTTACAGAAAAATTAAAGTAAATTTGTTTATAGAAATATCTTTAACAATGTTAAGAGCTTTTTGTAAAATTATACTTTCTAGAACATAGGAATTACATAGATTTCATTGATGTATTCCAGTTTTAATTGTGTTTAGAAATTAGAAAAAGTATTCGTAAAGGATTCCTTAAACATATTTCTATTGAAATTAAATATGTTATAAAATTATGTTTTATAATAAACATTTTTAAAATTATGACTTCTGAAATATACTTTTAGATAATAATTAATAAAGCACATAGTGATTAGTTATCATTTATTAAACTGACAGTTAATTGCCTATCAGTTATTTCCTTTGTACATATAAAAAGAAATTTTAAGATTAATTTAAAAATCATTTTAATATTTAACAGTAATTTCTTTCATATAAGAATTTTATCAGAAATTTTCATATTCTGTATATTCTATTCATAAAAACTATATCTTGTTAAGATATTTACATCATTTCAGGGAAATGAAACTATTCAATTTATAAGTATTTGGACTAATTATTTTCATAAGTATTAGACTGAATAATAATTTATTTTGATATATAGACACTATTTCTTTTTCAAAAGTAATTAAATGTAGCAGGGAAAAATAATTTGAGCATGGGGTGAAAGGAAAGATATGCAGATTATAAGCAAATTATATTATTTTCGAAGTGATATGTTAAATGAAGTTTTTAATATATAATTGGTATGTTGATTAGCTTTGTAATATTTCATTCGTACTGAGGGAAAAATTAAGAGATGTTTTTTAAGAATGACTTAAAAATTGATTGAGTTTACATCATATTTAGGTTCTATTTACTATACGAATGTAAATTTAGTAATAAATTCCTTGTAAAAAACTTATATAAAAATCAAAAAAGTGAAAAAATCTTTTTATGTTTTTTTTTGTTTTATTTGTATTTAAATGTTATGTGAAAAAGTTTTTATGTTATGAAAAATATTTCTTACAAATGCTTAAAATGAATTCTCATTATTTTTAATAAGGATTGTATATTACACACACATTTCGCTTATATATATTTGCTTTAAGTATTTGGAGAATTAATGTTTAAACAAAAGGATAAGATTAATCATAAGACTTTATTTTAATTGAATAGTTATAATACTACCATTTATTTTTTAGAATTTTGATATTATTTTTTTAAAAATAAAGTCTTATGCAACTTTTTCCTAATTCTTTTTATGAAAAATATATTAAATTTAATCATATGAATTTATACTTATATGAATTAAATATTTAATTTTGTTTCTTTTTAAATGTGAAACCTGTAGTTAAAACTTATATGCTTAAGAGGAGGTTTTATAAAATATCAGTCATACTAGACAAAAGAAAAGTCGTATAAGAACATAAGTTGTTCAGGATTTAAAAAGAGCATATTCTCTTAGTATAGTAATAAATATATTTCAACTTTTAAATGTAAATTTTATGATTTGTAAATACTAAAAATTTATTATGTACAACAGAAAAATGAAAAATTATCTAATTACTTGCTATTGACATTGCCTTTCAATAATCTTCAGTTTGGTTTTCTATTTTCAATTCTAAGTTAGTAGTTGTTATTTATGAAGCGTGATTAAACAGAACTGCTTAAAATCATAATTTTAGAATAATGAATATACTTTTCATCAGATTTACACATAAATCTATACTTAAAAATAGTCTTTTTTTTTACCAATTGATAAAAAGGGGGAGCATGAGCAATATATTAGGAGACATTATCTACGTATTAGTTTTACAATGTGATTTGATCTCGTAACACACTCATATATCTGTCAAGTACAACATGATAAAAAAACATGTTTTATTTGATATGATAAACACTGTTAAGTAGTACGAAGAAAATATCACTCATTTATTTGCTACACAAGCATGCTTTTTGTATTAAGTGCTTTGAATTTTCTAAGTTTCTTCTAGTGTGACGTGATAATTTTATTCACTATATTTAAAATTTCTTCTAGAAAATAATACAAACCAGATGAGGCAAGCAATTTATTGCAGTTTTGTTTAGTTATAGTGACTACTGAAACGGGTTTACATATTTGTTGTAGGAAAAGGCTTTCATATACCCACAAATTAAAATAAATGTCATATCCCATTAAAAAAGAAAGAGTTTTAAAATAATTGGAATTTCTAGAGTATACACTGATCCTCAATATACAGTGGACCAAAGTATAAACGGGTCCAAATTTAAGAAATAACGCGTTTTTCGAAATTCACCATAAAAATTTATACTAACAATAAAATGCTTAGTTTATATAAATTATGAAAAAGATCTTTTCAACACTGGGGAAGGACACAGTTACTATGGTAGTAGAATAATGGTTTGGGAAGGGATATCCTCTTTGGTCATCTTGACATATTAGCGAGAGACTGTGACTGATGTGTGATATCGGAAAGTGACTCTTGATCCATATGTTCTCCTATAAGCTGGTGCAATTGGCAATAACTTCATTCTGATGGATGATAACGCAAGACCTCTTCGATCTGTAGTTGTTAAAAAATTTCTTGAAGGTTTTGATCTGGAGCGAATGTAATTGCCAGCTCACACTCCAAACCTGAAACCCATGCAGCATCTATAGATTTATCTTATTATTCAAGTTGCTGCTGTATGTCTCCCTCCAAGATTTATAGGAAAGATGGCCAACAGCTTACCCTATGTCTGATTTTTGCTTTCCATTTTGGTAACTAATAACTTAACTGACAGGATGGAAAGTCGATGCAGCCAATGCATTCGAGCTATGAGTGGTCACGTCTCATATGAAAGCTCCTTTTTGTTATGTTTCTGAGACATTTAACTGCATAAAACTGATTACTCTTTTTCCAAAAATGGATTTTTCCTGCAATCTTACTTTTTTTTTTGGTTGTAAATCATTTATGCGTTTTTCTTATGGTTGCTATCAATACCTATCAGTTTTGTGCATATGTTATCCAAATTTAGTGTTTCTAACTTCATTCGTTTGAAAATTAGGTGGGAGAAATCTGTTGTTTTGTAACTTTTGGACCCCAGTGTATTAATACAAAATAATGTTAACAGGAAAATAATAAATTGAAGAAACCGTTGTAATTGCAAAATGTTTCCCTCATTAACGTCATTCATAAGAATAAGTATTTCATATGCATAAAAATATAACTTGTTCGTTCAAATTTATTTAAGTATTAGTACGCTCATAAGGATAAATCTTTAATTTTTTTTAATGGTTTCACATAATTTGTACGTAAAGCATGATTTTCGATATATGGCGTTTTGGGAAGTTTTAAAAATGAAACTACTTTTTGCAAGGAATGAAAAATTGGAGTTGCTATAATTATGGACATGATAGAATTCTTACACTCTCTCTTGAAATGTTTTTGTCATTATTATTTCAAAACAATGCTTTTTCACACGTGTCATCTGAAATTTGAAGCCTTCTTTATATCACATATATATATAAGGTTATAGACTGAAACAATTGGTTAAAAATAAAAATATCCGTTAATCAGTCATTAATAGCCAATGAATTTCAATGAAGTGTCATCTGCTATCTTATCTGTACCAACTATAGTAAAATATGAACACTATAATTTAAGAGAATTTAACATGTAGAACATCTTTCAGTGAAGCTCTTTCATATAAGGTAATTAACGATGGAATGAAATTTATTTTTCAAACAAGAATTACTTGATAAAGATAATTTCATTCAAGTGACCATGCACTGTTATGAAGTGATTTAGCTTAATATTAGTGCTTTTATATCATCACAAAGTTACCAACTTTATTTTGCAGATTTCTTACTTGAATGAAATACATGTTCTAGAGAAGCAGATATTATAAACAACTTATGTCATAAATAACAGATTGATTTTATTAAGTTTAATTAATGTTTCACATCTGATTTTTACACATTTAACCTTGTTTTATCACCAATAAATTTCACTTCTATATTATCACCGATGAAAGGGATATCACGACATCTATAATTTTTTGGGATGTTTTTATATGTATGTAATGAATGCATCCCATGAGAATGGTATGCGGACTGTTGACACCACAAAAAAATATAATATAAGAAATTAAAATATATATTAGGAAAATTACGGTTTCAGTATATGAAATTAAGAAAAAGATTTTTGAAAATGTAATTAGATAATAAAGTAATCAGTTGTATTTTATATTTGCCAATTTAAAATTGTGAATAATCACATAGTGATACATTTGATTTTTTAAATCTTGGTAGTTTAAATTTTAAGTTTGATAATTTTGAGTAAGTACTATATTAAAATTAACAAACAATTTGCCATTTTGAATTAAAAAACATTTTGCCATTTTAATTCAAGATTAAGTAGTCAAAATGAGGTATTTATGACTCTAAATTAATTGCAAAACGAAAGTTTTAACTGATAAAATCCGTCCTATAAAGATAATATTTTTATTAAAATTCCTAAACAAAACCTGATTTACTGTAATTCATACTTTTTATGAGTATAAATGTAACTTACTGGCATATTCAAGCAAAAAAAATTCGTACAAAATTTATTGAAATTCCCATATATATGTTGAAGCTATTTATTTCCTGCAAAATAAATTCAAATGTGGTTTTTTAAAATTAGTTTCCACGAAATATTTATGACGTTGGGAAAGTCCAATGGAAAAAACTTCAGAGTATGAAGCAAATTTGCATTATTTATTTGCTAGTCGTATGGGAAAAAAATCTTATTTGTGTTTGTGAACCGTTTTCAAGTGTTGAGGGTGAATCTGCGTAAATCACCAAACTGATTTATGGTTATATTTTCTTATTCTGATCAATAAATTTCCTTTTTGTAAAATGAATCTGGAATGAAGCAAAGACATCTATTTCCTCTCTCTGATTTAGATCTGTCTGTGTCTATTCCTTGGCTCTCTTCGCATATTCATCATATGCGTGCTTCTACCTTCATAGATTTTTCCTAAAAAATACACTGTTGATGCCAAAACATGTCACGCATATATTAAAAATTGAATATTTCTTGAAAGAAACAGAAAACGAAAATATATTAAATGCTATTTTTCTTATAAGTTTATAGAACTGAATTGGCATTAAAAGAATGCCATACTGTTATGATTGAATACAGAACCAACTTCTATTGTCTAATCAATGACACAAAATTTTTTTAGTTTTTTAAATATATTTCTGGCGTTATAAAAACTTTTAAAATAATAGTAGAAAGAAAAAATTGTATTATGAGATACTAAAATGCTGGGGAAGGGGGGGGGGGAGTATTCTTTTGTAAGTAAAATATGATGAAAGGGAGATATTTTTCATAAAGTATAAAATAAAACAATCGTATTTTTACATATTCATTTATCAATATTTTTTGACGCAACAAATTAAAAAAATAACAAAAATTTTCATCCGAATTATAAAAATGATACTTTTTCATTAAAAAAATAATAAATTTTGCAAAACACTCCTAATTTTTACAAAATATTTAGATATTAATTTGCCTATTTCTGCTAATCAAATTATTTACAGATAATATATTAGAATTAAACTTATTAATAGTGCATATATTGATAAATATATATAAAAAGCTATGTTTAATCGGCATTCATTCACACAGATTTGATCACAGAAACATTTTAAAACTTTCTAATAATTTGTAAACGAAAATAATTAGGAAAATTAATTTCAACTATCAAATAACTGTATATAATAAAATTATGTATATAATAATACTGCATATAACAACAATAATAAAAATATGGTATAATTTTACAATAGATTGGATAAAAATGGAAAAAAATGATAATATGTTATACTCTTAATACATTCCTAATTAGAGTATAAGTTTTCAT
>JAPDSC010120625.1:710956-740995 GCA_026290005.1 Latrodectus geometricus | reverse complement strand
AAAAAAATAAAACTATTTAAAATTTACTTTGAGTTTAGCAGTATTTAATTCAAGAAAGTCTGCAATATTTTTGGTATGATACTCACAATAATGGTTTCAACTATTTGAAATCTGAAACAAGAATACATATTTATACATTTAAATGTTTTGTATCACAAATGAATGTAAATTTTATGAAATAACTGCTTATTTGCTTACAAGTATAAAAATAAATATATGAATATAATAATTGCTTCAGCGCATTCAAAAATTAAAGAAAGAACAGATGAAAAAATATTAAAAGTAAAATATAGTGCAGTTTATGGGATTTAATTGGCTCAAAATGTTACATTTTATTCTAAAATTCTATCTGAAAAAGTTTAAGTAAATTTCTTCGAAGTTTGATGGTTTAGTGATCTCTCTATATATATTTAATTCTTTACAATTTTTAATTTTCATATTCAGGTGACGTGAATCATAATATTTCTTGAAACTTTAGACACATGTCTTCATCGATTAATATATTAGCTGAAATTTTCATAGTTTGGAAGAGTTTTCATCTTTACATTAATGTACTATTTTATGATAAATTTTTCCTTCTTGATTTATTTCCGTCTAAGTTTCATGCAAAATTTAGAGAGTTCCTGATTAAAACTTTCATCAAAGAATGTTTCAAACTTTATGAGCAATATCTTGAATGAAATGATTTTAATTATTTTTAATATAATTTTTCTGATTAAATTTTATGAAGTTAAAATGATTGAAACTTTGTGACAATTTTTTTAAATAATTTATTTTTAAAATGTAAGTAAGTAACTTAATTTTGTATGTTATATCGTAAATTAATTGATTTTAATGCATTTATTAAATTAGACTGGATAATAATTCATACATTCATACATTTTTGTAAAATATAGTAAGATAATTCATTTCATATATATATATATATATATATATATGATTTAAGTCAGTTTTCTGTTTCCAACCATTTTGCAGATTCATCAGTTTACTGCTTAGAACTGATACATGAAGTCGATAATGAATATAGTATTAAAGTGTATATTTATCAGTATAATTGTTTATTTATCAGTGAAGCTACTTAAATTCACATTTGTCTAAAATATTCTAAATGTTCATGTTTACGAATTAAATCGACATAAAATATTTCTTTGTATTCTGTTGAAAAGGGAATTTTTCTTGCATTATTATTTCTAAAGAAAGAAACATCTATTTTAGTATAAGATGAATTGCCAGAGAATAGCCAAAATTCTGAATGAATTATTTCTTCGCTGCTTTATGTTTTATGAGCGCTCTTTTGGATAGTAATTTCCTTAGGTTCTGTTCGAGCATGAGCGGAATTACTCTCATCGACGCGAGACCAACAAGAGTCAGGTGGGGGATATATATCTCTTGATACTCCTAGGTCACATAAGATTCCGCTTACTCATTTAGTATTTATGGCTTTCTTAATACTGCAGAAGCAAAACTGAGCTAATATATGATTTGGTGTAAGTTGTTTTTCAGCTTAACTACGAATATTTATTTCTATGTTGTATTACGTCTGTGTATACTCAAATATATACTTATGATTTCAATGAATTATATAAATGTTCGAAGATTGTGCTTAATATTTGGAACAAATATAAATATTTAAAGATCAGCTAATATTTTGATAACTATAAATACAATAAAGTAATTAGATAAGATTATTTAAATATAACAAAAAGATAGAACATAAAACCGGTATACAAAGTAAAATTTTAAAACTTGAGTCAAATTTAAATAATTTTACAAATCAAATAGAAAAATTTAAAATTTCTTGTGTAGTTGGTTTTTGGTAACTTACTTCAAGCTATTGCCTTTTTAAACTAATAGCTCCGGTTGTACAATATCACATTTACAAGAAATAGTGTAGAATGTCACTCTAAAATTAAGTTTTTGCAAACGGCTATTTTTATAGATCTAAAGAAAAGAGATAGTTTTCTTGTATCCTCTTTTTATTAAATATTCTACAGTTAATTAAAAAAAGTAACTTTAAAAAATTAAATTTTGTTTCTAAGTAAATTAAAAATATATGTGGGAACTTTAGCTTTGAATTGTTTTGTGTCAGAATATAGTATTAATTTAATTCCATGTGAATATATGTGAAAATTGAATCAAATTCAGATTTATTATTTTTAATTTAGATTAAGATTCCTCAAAATCAAAAAAAGTTACACAAATTATTCCTTTTATTATTAGAATCATTTGTGTCCAGTATTTATACTCTTTGAGAAGATCATAATTGTTGAATAAAAGTTATGCAATGACACTTACTAACTTAAAGTGTTTGTCTCTGATAAAGTAGAGGTTAGTAAAAATAAAATTAATATTAAGGAACTAATAGAGTTTTTCGACAATCAGATGATTCCCTGTAAAATTTTAAATATGTGTAGTCTAGATTCTTCAATTTAGGTTTCATTGAAAATAACTTAAATTTAGCCTCAAATTTTTGTTGTTTTACGAATGAAAACTTTAAAATACTTAAAAAAATAAGGTTTGCTTATAAATTGACATTTGTAGTTGAAAGGAAACTATTTGTTTGAATGACCATATTGTTGAAGACTATAAAATTGTAGAAGTTCGAATGCGTTAACTTGTTGACTAATCTATTTGAATTATTTTACAATATTTGTGATATACTTCACGTTTCATCTTGTTTTAAAACTTAAAAACAGAACTTACGACAGTAGTCAAATAAAAGCATGTTAGATCAGGGAAACTGATTCTCTGATCAGGGAAACTGATACTCTGATCAGGGAAAAACTCCATGGAGCTATCTTAATTGACAGTTACCTGACTTACGAATACTGTAAGCACTCACAACTACAAGTTAGCATATTGTAGCATATATAAGTAGTTATTTACCCACAAAAAACCTGTCAAATCATTATTCATCTCAAATCTATTCATTAAATTAACCATTTGTAAGATGATATCACGAAAAATTTATAAACAATACGTAAGGTACAGTAGAAAAATTTATTTTGAGCCAAATTCTTTGTAAAATATTCTTTAGTCAGAAAAATATATCTACAAGATAATTCGGCGTATCATGATTTTTCTTACATATTTTGATACAGACTGAGGAGCAGAAATTATGATCATAGTATGTTTCTTGGTTCAAACTCATTTTTTAAAATTTAGATGGCGTGCTGGCACAGCACTTATATACAACATAATAGTTATGTTATTTTATGAAGCTAGTTCTTTAAGTTTACGTCACTAAAATATATCCCTTAGTAAAACTTCAATTTAATTTTCTCCCACCATTATAAAATCGTATGACTTTCATAACGCACATGCTTCATTCAGATTTATTCGTTATCAATACATTTCATTCAGATTTGCATAACACATATTTTACATTTGTTTCCTTTAAAAAAGTTAAGTCTATGAAAAGCAATTGTTTAATATTGAGCACCTCTAACGTAATTACAAAAAATTATTACTTTATTGAGAGGAATTAATTTAGAAATCTTATAATTATTTGATTTTCATGTAGATAAATGTATTTATCATAGTTAAAAGTATAGATAATTAAATTAAAAAAAGTTACTTATTTTCAATAATATTACAAATTACATGCACGAATTTAATGATTTTTGCTTACTGAAAAATTTATTTTTAAAATTTTTATTTTTTTAGAAAGAAGAACTAAAAGAGAAATCTACTTACACTGCAATGGACTTTCTGATATAAATAAAAGAGAGACGTTTTATAAATTCTTCAGTTTTAATTTCCCTATATTAGTCAGTTATTAGTTTTTCCCTCAAATAAAGTCTTTTCTAATAAAATTGTAAGGAATTTAATGCAAAGTAGAAGTGAAAGATGATATATATATATATTTTATATATGTGTGTGTTTTAAATATGTGTGTGTGTGTGTATGTATGCGCGCAATAAGCATGAACGGTATATGAAAACACATATACATAAGCAACAGTAGAAAAAAGATTACAATTAAATTAAAAATCCTGAATTGACTGTCAAATTTTTAATGCTTTCATATATTTTAATTATATTTTGATTGAAGTTGAATTTACAAAAATATTGCCTTTCAAATCTTAAATTTTGAATCCATTTTACTAGAAGAAAACCATAAGTTTGATCTTTCATTTTTGTCCTCTTCTATATAAATATTATGTATGTCATTTTTAGTAAACTTTCGCATATAAAAGCTTTTAAAATGATTTTTAATATCATTTTACAGGCATTCAAAGAAACACTTTGCTGAAAACGTTTTAATCATTTTTTTTAAAAAAAACGTGTTATATTTTAAATTATTAAATTAATCCACCGTAAAAATTTATGGCAATTAAAAAAATCTATATAAACTCTCTCACTATAAAAATGATTTTTATTCATCAATAGAATACTGAACAAAAAAGATTCACTTTGATTTCTAACGAAGAGTTTTAAAGGAAAAACATTATGCATATATCTAGAGATATCTATTAAGGAAACATGCTTGAAACGTCCTTTAATATGTTAGAAAGCATAAGAAAATTATATTTGCTAAAAGTTATTTTCATGCTTGAAATTTATACATCCTAATACGTTTCGAAAACATTTATCAATTCCATTTCACGAAAACAGTATATTATTTTCTACTCTGATGATGAAACCATTCTGCAAAATTCTGGATACTTAAGCTCATTTTCAATATTCAATCTTCTTTTGAAAAGTATAAAATTCTTGCATATGATTTTATCGTTTTCTTGTTTTTTTTCCTTAAAAATTTAATTTTCAAATTAAAAGTAAACCATTTTCTTATCATTTAAAAAGTAAAGTCATGTTCTTATAAGAAAGCTTTTTTTAATTTTAAATAAAGGAGAATCATTAAGTTTAATTTGAAGGATTATCAAAAAACTAAAGGAATTTAATTTTAACAAAAGTTAAAAATAAAATTTATGTTAAAGGCAGTTTTAATTTTAGTCGTTGTTATATATTATTTAAGGAACAATTAAATTAGCACTTAATTAATTTTTATAATTGTGTAGGAAAAATGCAGTTATAGCTACAATATTAAACCTTTCAATGAAATTGCTTTTTCTTGAAAGAAGTTATGTATGTCTTCTTTTAGTATATGCATTTCTCCTATTTCATTAATTCTGATAATAGACATTTCGTTTATTTAGTAATATCTCCAAGTAGAAACATATTAATTGTTAAATTATTGTTTCATATTTGGTGAAACAACCCGTTATTGGTTAAAAAATAGCCTTATTTTCTTACTTCAGTCTGCAGTAAAATTTTTTTATTTATAAATAAAAAAGATTGAAATTACATGTAAATTCATTTTTTCTCAAAGAGGAAAAATATTTTTAGTAATCTTTCTCCTAAAATTGGAATTCCTAATTTGAGTAGAATGCATAAAATGTATAATAATGTCTGTCATTTTATTTGTTTTAAAATTACATGTATGAAGTATTGAAGGAAAGACATCAAATATTGAATTCTCATCACTTCATTATGAACAGTTTACAATAGCTATAGGAAAGAGAAAGCATCAGTTGTTAAGAATAAGTATAAAAAAAGTTTAAAATTTTATAGATATCACGAGAAAAAAAAACAATCTTTAAAACTAAATAGCAAAATAAACTTAATAAATCAAACTTATTATGCAAGCAATTTTTGACACAATTTGCAAACTAAATGTAAATATTGCATCAAAATTTATTTTACATTACTATAAATGTCTTTAGAAAATTTAATTTTTTAAATTTTATTGCATAATTTGTTCTCATAGCTATTATAAAAACAAATATAACGATTTTTATTATCTAGAGTTAAGAAATATTCAATCATTATCATATATAAAGTTGGAATGCTATTTATAAATATGCTGTTTTTTTATCATAGAGAGGAAAAATAGAGAAAAATTTTATTGTAACTTTCTCTTAAAAACAATTTTAAATAGTAGAAATTATTTCAAAAATATTACTACCTTACTACAAACTACACTTTGTTTTATTTATATTACAAGCATCATGCAATATATAATCTACAGTAAAACTATATTTATGCAATATGTCAGAAATATTTAACTAAAATTTAAATTTTTTTATAAAAAACAATAGCACACAAATTTTTTCCTGAAATTTTGATTTATAATTTTCCTTATGGTTTATTATTTTCCTTATTATATATGATATACTCAGAATTAGTTTACTAAATTACTTTTATTATATTTGATTTGTTGATTCAAAAGGTAATGTTATTTGTATAAAGGTCTGCAATTCTGTGTTCTATCTTTTATGTTTAGACGAACGTGACATTGAACATAAAAGAGCGATTTGCGTGCTTTTCACGACTTTAACTTCTGATCTTCCTTCCATTATTCTTTTGAGTTTTCGCAATTATTATCAATAGACTTTTGTTTTTTTACTGTAATGGCAATTACCTACAGACATAGTTCTGAAATAGTTCTTTTCATTTTATCAGATGGTAAACATTACTAAAACTTTATTCTGTTCGATAGAAAAGTTTATTGCCATCAAAAAACGTTTTGCGCATATTATTTTAACGAAATGAAAAATAAAAAGAATTTAAGGAATATACAGAAGAAATAGAATTAATATACATACATTCATATTAGGATCTAAATTTTGAAGCAAATCTATATTTACAAAATTATGAAAAATCGTATATTATTCAGTTGTCTTTTCCCTTTATATATATTGATGATTTCATAATTTTTAATATCCAAGGATTGATGAAATTTTTAAAGACATTTATCCTGAGAATTGAAATTAATTAAAACAAATAAAAACAATTCAAAATCAAAATTTTTGTATATTTATATCGAAGTAAAAGAACATAATACTTATACCAATATTTATGATAAAACAAATGAACTTAATATTAAAGTAGAAAAAATTAATTTTTTGGGCTTAGTTTAGTCCTTCTTATGGAGTCATTGAAATACAGCCATACTTTGCACCAACAAGGAAAGCACCCACAGATGAAGATGGTTTTGTGTTGGTACACCATTCAAATTTTCTTTTTGTTCTGCTTATTAAAATGTTGGTAATATTGCCTTTTGAGCTCGTTCTTTCTATTAAATTATAAATTATGTATATATTTGTATTTATAAATGTATCATAATCTAGGTAATCTACTTTAATACTTTAACTTTTAAAGTGTTTTAAATACTAGGAACCTAAATATGTTATAGGTTTAAAATATTTATTTTAAACCTATACCATATTTATGTTATTAAAAAACGCCAATAAATAATATTATAAATATATGTAATTTAAGAAATTTACTGTTTATATGCCAATTATATTTAAAAAACACATCTAATAAAGCATAAAAAGGAATTTTTTACGTATTATTTTGAAACAATTGTAATTCTACATAATATAAAAAATGTATAAACAACATAATAATTTGTAAAATTTTCTTTAAGATTTATGAAAAGTCATAACTTTTGTACTATATATTTAGAGCACTTTCTTAAGTCTACACAAAATTAAGTAATAAATTTTATAAAATGCTTAACTTTTTAATCATCAACTACTGAAGATGTACAATAAATTTCAACAGAAATGTACAATAAAATAATTTGTATAGATAAAATAAGCTATGTGTAATGTAAAAAAATAATAATGTTTAATTTTTGGATATCTTTCTCTATCATATTGTTTATATCTTCATTTTCAAAATATATGTCTCTCTGTTGATTTATGTAATAATCATTTAACTATTGATTTGTCAATCGATTCACTTTATTATTATTTTGATCTTACCACTTAAATTCTTTAATTACGACAAAAAGTATCAAGAAATATTAGTGTAATCAAAGCAGTTACAAAGCTTTTAATTGGTTTCATATTTCGAATAAATTTGCTTAGAAATCGATTTAGTCATCAACAATTTAAAAATAAACCGATAAATTGTGATCTGTATGCTTAAATAAAAAATTATAATTATGTTTCTAAGAATTAGAAATTACTGAGATTTAACAAAGAGTATTTATATGCATTATTTTCATATTATAACTAACATCAGTGTATTAAATTTTTTTAACGTTTTCCTAAATATGGAGAAAACTAAGTGTATCTTTCTACACAAACTGATATTTCGATTTACTACTGCAATTATGTATTTTGATCGAACTAGAATGGAAACAGTGATAAATTTTTTACTTGCACTTTTAAAGCCTTTATTATATTTGAAATTTGATGCAACTAAGAGTATAAAAGAAAAGTTATTTCAGAAATAAAAACTAGTAAAATTTCTATTCTAAGAAAGAAAACATGTTTGAACTACAATTTCTTATAAAATTTAGAAATCTTTCATAGTTATATTAAGATAGTTATAACTATGAAAGATTTCTAAACTGTGATTGTTAGGATAACTGTTTCTGAATAGTATAACATAAAGAAGGAATGATGTTATTGTGTGATGAAATTATTTGCAAATATAGAGTATTGCATAGAGATTTAAAATTTTAAAGTAACAACGCATAGATGAGTTGTCAGCTATCTCTGAGCTGCTGTTGAAATCATATACATAGAGGGCTGTAGAGATACTTTGAAAAATATCTGTGGTTAAATAACTAACGATAAAAGTTAGGTTAAAAAAAAGTCAACATTTGACTAATATAAGAAGTTTAAGTGGTACTGGTTCGCATGCTATTAACAGATCTGCGCATTTTCATCTGGACAGTTGGTAGCAGTCTACTGTTACTAGTCTATCAGTGTCTCCTTCATCCATTCATCAACGTTCACTATACCATAGACTGAATGATTGAACTTCATATTAAAACTCATGGTTCTGTGAATGTTTATGTCTTAGAACGCTGTGGGACTACTGAAACCTTCGGTTTCAATAGTCTCACAGCGACTGTTGCTCAACGTGACGAGGGTTTTACTTGATATCATTCATCTCTAAATTCTCTAGTAAAAAGACATTTATTTAGAACAAAAAGCTTATTAAAAGATAAAGTATGATTTTAGAGATTACATATTGAATTAAATTAAGTAATATATATGTGTTCTTTTATTCAAAGTTTTAGTTGTCTATAGAAGAGATAATAAATTATTGAAGTGTTCACACAATTTAAACTTTACTATAGCTTTGCCTTTTTAGAGTTTGTTCAAGTTTGAAATTTAAGTTATTTGATTACGAAAAACATCTAAAATATTACAAATGGATGAAGTAGGTAATCTAACAGTAATGTAAACTGTCTTTGGAACTTCGTAATTTATAACAATTTATATTAAATGAATAGATAAATAATCGAATAGTTATTAATAATTAATGATGTAACTCTCACTTATTTAAAGATTTAATATATTCTTAATATTTAATTTACGATATCCCATTACCATGTAATAAATAAATGGATCACACTGTTATTTGAGTAATTCAGAGTTCTAAGTAAAATTACTTTCATTTGGAAAAACTTTGGCTTAGAAAATGATATTTTTCTCATTCAATTGAGCGATATGCAAATCATGGGCTACTGTAGTGCTACCTACCAGCGCTATGTAAAAGGAGAAGAAATTGTCAATTTGAAATACGTCAGTTGTTTTTTCATGAGTCTTTTTGTATAACTTGTTAAATTATGTCTTGTAGAAGACATCAAGCATCTTTCGAAGTTTCTGAGTTCAACTGAGGGATAATTGTAGCCTTTAGGTTTTGCGGATTATTCTTCCTAGAAACCAGTGATCATGTTGGGCAACTGTTATGCGGATTTATAATCGTTGGATGCAGGAAGAATAGCTGGATCCAGATTACCTATCGCATCCACCTCTTTGTATCCCTGCAGTTATTGATAAGCCTATTGTGCATCTGGCAATGATGGATAGCCCACTCACATTCCGAACCATAAAACAACATATCCAGTATGTTAAGCATCATTCGGTGTCTAGTCTTACCCTTCAACGCCGTTTGTAGCTAAATGGAATGTCTTATAGGCATCTGTTGCTTCGTTTAATCTTGACTCAAAACCACAGGCATCTATGCTTCTAATTGCAAGAAAAAAAATGGGCATAACAACTGAATGAAATGGCACTGTCTTTACTGACAAATCTCTTCATTACCTGCAATACCAAGATCATCGGTTTCGAGTCTGAAGACACCATGATGAAAGACAGCAAATATCATGCATCGCCACATTGGTCAACACTATCTGCTACATTAACTACAGAGTTTTCCGTTATCTATATTTCACAAGAAACATTAATTTCAATTATTTGATCTTTGTATAATGTGTTATCGGCCAAATGAGTTTTTCGATTTTTTGTTTTTTTTATTTTGTCTTGTTTCTTGTTTCCTTATTTATTTGTCTTGTTCTTGTTCTTTTTATTTTGGGTTGCTAGATATTAAAATATATCAATAACGTCAAATACATGATTTACCATTATATCTACCATTAATATTTTAATCATATACTGTTAGTGAGAAAGTAATAAAGATTGGATTTCTTAAATACATTATTTTAACCTTTTTTACTTAATTTTATATTGTTCTAACTGTAGTGATACATTATCATATCTGAACTTTATTCCTATTTCTCATGTACTCAAGAATAACAAATAAATTTCATTTATGAAGTGGTAATGGTGCATCTGTAATCCAAACCTTAACCTAAGTATACAAAAGGAAATATGTCTTGAATAGAATGAATAAATTTTTCGTTCCAAATAAAAAAATAGTTTTGTGAATATTTTTTTCTTTTCGTGGTGAAATTTGATTTTTCTGTTTTTAGATACTCCGGTAATTTTATTTTTCAATTTAATTTTCTTTCAAAAATTTTATAAATGTTATTCTTTTTTTCCCTTGAGATTTCCGGAAAAAGTCAAATTCAGTTTGTAAACATGTTTTCATTTGGACAATATGTTTCCTTGTACGATATGTTCCATTTTGCATAAAATTCTTTTGCCTTTTATTAAATTTTTAGAAAAAAATAAGCAATATAGAAACTCAACTCTTAAAACATGATCACTCAAGTATTTGTTCAAACAAAGTTGAGTTTAATTTTAAGTTACTTCTGATTAAATTTTAAAAAAAAATTTCATTTGTTGAAAATTAAATATTGCCGCATTAAATATAATACTTTTCTTTAAAAAATATTATGGATTATAATGACAAAATTATTTTAAAAAAGCTGTTTTTTTCAGCTGAAATTAAAATTTAATAATTGTTTTTTTCAAGGTTTTATGCCTTAAAATTATTAAAAATAATATTTTAATTTAAATTTCAAATAAGTGAAATTGTGTGTGCGTGTAGTTCTAATTTATAATTCAAGTTTTTCTTTATACAAAACTCGTCCTTTTGATATTAAATTTTTAACAATAATGTATTAATATATAGCTCATATTCCAATTAATTTTCTTGGTGTTGCATTGAATAATATAGCTATTTTGAATGTTGCAATATCGATATAATAGTTCACATGATATCGCGTGATATGATTATTCACATTTTTACAATTTCTTTTGTATTTTAAAAGCAAATAATTAGTTAAGTAGTTATTAAACAAATTTCTGTTATTGGCAAATAAAATGAAATTATTTCAAAGAATACTAGTAATTTTGAAAACCTTTTGAAATTCTCTTTAGAGTTATTAATTACAATGGGAAATATATATATGTGATTCAGATCATTCTTATAAAAGGATTTGGTAACAAGTAATTGAAATACTTTATTTCTTATGAACTCTTACACGTATATTCAAATTCAATTTTATAACTTATTCATATATTTTGTAATAATTTCTGTATTCCTTAGATCTCCCTTAATATTGGTAAAAAGAAATATATTTAATTGACAGTCTATTTTTATTGAAATCAAATCATTAGAAAATTGAATTTTACATTCAACAGAGTTAAAATATAGATTTTCAACCATTTGAAGTTCTTTACAGTTTCATAACTTCCTTCCAACATTTAAAAAATATTCTAGTAAACTTCTAGTAAGTAGTCCCGTACTACATGACTAGTACATGTTAGTGACAAGGAGTCATTGAGTCCAAAGCCAAATTTTGGAAAAGATTCAAAAATTGATATGCTTACCATTTTTTCTAACCACGCCTAAATTTTGCTTATGGTAGTTTTCCAGAACTTTTTCCTATCAAATTGATAGTGATTGATTTCTTTTTCACTATATACAAATTATGAATAAATGTTATCCGACTCATAAAACTTGACATTTCTTATAGAAAAGAAGATATTCTAATCTATAATTAATTACAGTGTCTAACAGTATATACACCAGATAAAGGTTTTTGCACTTTGTATATTGTGATCAAAATTAATAAGGAATTACAATTTTGTTTAGTTTTTCTCAATGCTGTTCTTAGTAAAACAGTTTGAAACAAAAATTTAAAACAAAAATAAAACATGAGATTCATATAAACCATTATTTTACGGAAATTGTTAATTTCTTTAGGGAAATGTTTTTTAGTTTTATTCAGAAATATTCAAATTTCTAAAGAAAAAAAAATATTTTTCAATTTTTAAAAACTAGCATTTAGTTAAATTATTGTAAACATATGCCACATTATTAATTCAAATAATTATTAACCAAACATTTAGTTAGGTTGTTTGATGGTCTATTTAATTAGGAAAGTTACATTTATTAAGTATCAGTATTTGAAATCAATTCTCTAATAAAAAGCTAAATGTAGCTGAATTAATTTTATTAAGAAAACTATTGATTAAAAGAATTATCTATGAAATTAACAGTTCTTTAATTTTTAAACAAAGATCTAACTTTTTGCTGCATATATATTGAAATTTCTTTTAAATCTTCCTAAATTACTAAATTCTAAACTATTTAAAATTTCTATCACTGTGAATTCAATTATAAAATGGTCTTTGTAAATTTGCATAATAACAATTTAATAAAAAAGTTCTCTGATTTAAAGGAGCAAGATTCGTTAAGAAAGAGAGTAATTTGAAATAATACTAAAATATTTCTCCCATAAATTCACACTTGAAAATATGTTTCTTCTCTGAAAAAATATTTTTTATTAAATTTTTCTATTATATACATGAACTTTAGATAAATATTGTTATAAAAAATGTCACTGCTTGATTTCAGAATGGCAAACAAAGCAATTACGTCCTCCCAAGAATATCATATGCAAAAGTATTGTTCTTCACCCTTGTTCTACGCAAGCCTCTGTTGATACTGCTAACTACAACCCCACTAATATTAACTCTGATTTCTCAGATCTAATGGCAGTCATAGCCGAAATTAAAAATATTTTCCAGGGAAAATTCCCCTTAAATATATACCAGACTAATTGATACCATTAAATTCCCATAAGGGCAAGTTTAAGCTTATGAGTTATACTTCCATGCTGTGCATACCAAATAAAATATGACTATTCCAAAAACTGGTCTGCTAATTTGCTCTTGGATAGCCTGCGGGTTGAGGAACAGGGTAGAGGAATTTCTTCTATTTCTAAATGAGTCTTCTCCAGACGTTATTTTGGTCCAAGACACCTTCCTAATCCTCCAAATTAAAATAAATCTTGCTAGTTCTGTTAAATATCGTAATGATAGAAAACTCAGATCTACAAGACCCAGAGGAGGAACCTGTGTCTACGTCAAAGGATCTATCCACATCATTGCGTAACCACGCCCACTATCTAAACAGTTGAAGTAGCCTTAGTTACATTAAGCTTTCATTTCCCCATATTACTGTTTGTTCTCCACGTATCAAACTTAAACCAAATTACAATTACATAAATATGGATCTCGAAATCCTGTTATCAATTAATTACAACATACTAATATGTAGAGATCTCAACGCAAAACAAAAACGTGGAATTGTCACAGTAATAAAATCCGGGAACATACTTAAATCTTTCACATTTAAGGAGAGAGCCAAGCAACCATGCTATTCCAGCACCCTCACATTTTGGTATCCAATTAGCTTCCTTTATTGATATCGCAACAATGAGAGGATTACAATTTCTCATTAACATAAAAGCTCTTACCGAACTTAGTTTAGATCATAATTCGATCATGATCAAGTTCGATACTAATGTTTCTAATAAAATAATCTCTCAAAACACAAACACGAATTGGAAGAAATATAATATTTTGGAGTTTCAACTATATAATTTGAAATCACTACATAAAGAAGAGCTAATTGACGTAAAGATGGAAAAACTGACAAAAGAGATGATTCAGGCGCACTGCCCATTACAAAAACCGATGTAACCCCGCCCCTTCCCTCTCTCCCTAAAAGCTTGAGAAATTTCGAAGACTGTATCAGACAACCAGAGACCCCAGTTGTAAAACATCTTACAATTTTAACAAGAATAATTTCTATAAAACTTTAAAACTTCACAACCAAGCATAATAAAGGGATAAATTAAGATCTTCTAATATGCACGACAACTCTATATGGAAAGTTATTGGTATGATTAAAAACAAAGTGCACATGTTCCACCCATCCAGGGCCCAAATGGATTAAATTGCACTGATTTAGAAAAAGCTGAGGTTATTGCTGACAGTTTCTAACATCAATTTCTTCCCCAAAACATAACAGACCCATCGACTAAAAATGATCGATGAAATCATACAATATTATCTCTCCAAATCCCATACACAAGTTTTCTTCCACCACCCCATCAGAAGTTTTTAACTACATTCACAAATTAAAAATTGACAAAGCACCTGACATTGTATCCAAACAATGTATCCAATTGACAATGTATCCCAAGAAAATGATCAAAAAATACCCTTGAAAACATTATTTAAACCGACCAATTTAATCAATGTCATTCTCAAGCACTCACACTCCCTTACACAATTTAAAATTTCATCAAATATTCCAATTCCAAAACCAAAATTGGATCACCAAATCCCAAAAATTTTAGGCCAATCAGTCTTTTGCCTATTATTAGTAAAATAGCAGAAGCACAATCATTCTTAAAAGACTTGAAACCTATTAAAATGACAACAGCATTATAATACCCCAACAGCACAGATTTCCATTTAAGCATTCCACCACCTACAAACTTTTAACAGTTTGCTAAACTATCATTAATAATTTCCTTAACAAATGCAACACATTACTGCTGTTGTATCACTAGACATAGGTGAAGATTTTGGTAGAATTTGGATTGAGGGAATCACCTTGAAACTAGTTAAAATTAGTCTATCAGACTTACTAACTAAACCTATATACCCGCACTTTCAGAGTGGCTATTAAACAATCTCACTCTACAGATAAGGAAAATTGTTGTTCCCCAGGGATCTTAACTGGGCCTTAGACTTTTCTTAATTTACATCAATGGCATACTCACTCAAAGCTTACTTCTCTATACTTATTTCATACATTTATTTTAACTCAGCGTCTCCATATCAAACTACACTGCTCAATACAATTAAAGGATATTGTAAATTTTATATAAAATGAAGACATAAGCTAAATTTTTTTGCCGAAAATGGAAGAAGAGAATCACAAATGCAAATTTTTCTGATTTTCAAACTGTGGAATATGCTATTTTTGAGTTCGAGGTCAAAAACATTGCTTCAGGGGCAGTGAATGAAATTTGACTTCCAACTGAATAAAAGACAATGAGGACACGGATGATTGGCTTTCAGTTACTGCTTTCTTTCGATGAGTACAATGTCTCAGTGAAGTCATTTAACCGATTCAGAATCTTTTAAAGTTGTTGGTAGGTTAGAAGGGGACCAAACTCAACCCGAAAAAGCAGACTCCATTCGAGTGTCCCAAAGTGTGATTTCCAGGATCTGGAACCATTTTTTAGAGACTGGAAGTGCAGGTCGAAGACCAGGGCAAGGTCTTAGACAAGAAACAATGCCCAATGAAGATCGTTATTTAGCGTTAAAGGCTCAGAGACACCGAAATATGAACGCTACTCTTCTCCAACAACACCTTCGCTCGGCTACTGACACCACGGTTTCAACTCAGGCTGTCCGAAACCGGTTCCATAGTGTAGATCTGTATGCTCGCCGACCGATGGTATGTGTTAAACTAACATCAAGGCATCGTCGTGACAGCTGGGAGTGAGCAACAGAGAATGTGAACTGGAGAAGAAATGAATGAAGCAATGTTCTTTTTATGACGAGTCCCGTTTTCTTGTTCATTCTGATAATAGACGTATTTTCATCTGAAGGGACAGTGGCAGTAGGAATAATCCTGCGTTCGTGCACAAAAGTATCACATTTGGCAGTGGGGGAGTCTTTGTGTATGGTGGCATCTCCATTGACGGGCCCACAGACCTCTATATCATTCGAGATGGACCTCTGACTGGTCGCCGATATAGGGATGAGATCATCAGACCTATTGTAGTCCCTTACGCTGCAACAATCGGAGATGACTTCATTTTAATGGACGATAACTGCAGGCTATATCATGCTAATTTGGTTTCGAATTTTCTTTTCAAAGAAGGAATATTGCAAATGGAATGTCCAGCGTGTTCTCCTGACATGAATCCAATTGAGTACGTTTGGGACGCTCTAGGAAGATTAGTTGCTGGCCACCAGCCAACCCCACAAACTCTCCAAGAACTGGAAAGAGCTCTTCAGGAAGAGTAGGACAGAATACCCCAAGTCTTGATTAATAGCCTCATTGACTTTCTGCCTCAAAGGTGTTCAACGTTGCTGGTCGTCAATAGAAACCATACCCCCTACTAAATATGACTTCTTTTGAAGAAAACACCTTTTCTTATTCTTTTTTCTCATATGCACAAATTATGTTTTTTTCTTTTTGTACACAAATACTCAAAAAAATGCATTTTTTTCTGCCAAGCATGTGTAATTTATTCTCATGTAACCTACTACGTCTGTCGACCATGTATCAATCAGCTAAAATGTTTCCCAGCCACAAGATCCACCTAACACAGCAATAATCTTTAATTGTTTTTAGCAGTGTAATTATACAAGCATTAAACATTCATTTGCATGTGCTTGAGCAGTGGTTCAAGAAATAGAAAATTTTAATGAATACTAGCAAAAGTGTAGCCATCACTTTTGCAGAAAAGAGATATCACCCCTCGGAAAATTTATCGATCAACGACAACCCACACCCATTCCATGGTATTTTCATTGCAAATATTTAGGCGTCACCTTCAATCGAAAATTAAGTTGGCAAACCTACTTAAAAATTTAAACAGAAGTCAGCCGCATTTTTTTCATTGATCAACAAAATTTCTGCACTCTCAATTGAAAATAAGCTGCTCTTTTTGAAAGTGTTTCTCAGGCCTCCCATCTCATACGCTTGCCCACTCTGTATGCTCCTCTAAACCAATGATAATAAAATAAAAACACTAAAAATACTGTAAAATAAAATAATTAGACCAATAACTTATTCATCCTGGTATTACAGGGGTAATAAAGTAATAAATGAATATGATATTCCAACCTTAAGAGGTTGAAATGTTAAAATTATGAAAAACCTGTACATATACAATCTGTACAAATTATGATAAAACTGGAAATGCTAAATTATAAACATACTGTAAAAAAGGCATTTAACAAAAAATTCGACCAATATTGAACCTCCTTTTTATGACGCAAATAAGCCCTCCAACAGATAAAGGCCCTGATCATTACTTAGATTTTGTCCCAATCCAATTCATGTATCTGTTAGAAATACAAGTGCAAATTAAATAAAATATTAAAAAAAATCAATTATAAAAATTCTATAAAATATTTAAAACCTAAGTATAAAAAAGCAGTTCTATGTTTTTATTTTTCTATGTTCTAATTTTTATTTTTCTATATTCTATTTTTTGTTTTTCTCATTTATTATTACTTTTCTATGTACCCAAGACTCAAAAACTCACCAGTTGGTGACAGCTAATGGTAGTGCGTCATTTGCCAGTTCTCTGCGAATTTTTCGCACTTTTTTTTGTAAATATTTTCCTTGAAAATATCTTTGCACGTGCATAACATTCAATCCTTGTATTACTTTCATATTTAATTTTATCCAAATAATCAATCTAAATAATATAATTCTTTTTTTATAAGCACTTAAAACCAGTCTTAGAGAATAATTCTTAACTTAAAATTTTTTAGTTCCTTTCCCTTAAATTTCTTCAATCAATAATATCCCAATCAATATATTTAGTTAAAGCTACAACCTCCACACATTTCATCTCCAGAAAAAGGTAAGAATTTCCAAAGGCAGGTACCTCAAGCACAGGGCTGTGCAAACCGGAAGTTGCTAACATTTGGGAGAGTTGTCTCTATTTTCGCAATTTTTCCTTAATTTTTAGTAACCAGTGTATTTCACGTCTTAAAATAAGTTGTATTTCCACTGCATTTATGTGAGAAATATGTAATTATTTGAGAATCAATTTTAAAATACTCAATAGTATGAATAAACTGCAATTTTAATCTATTTTGACAGTCATATGTATAGCATAATGTTGATTCTGCAAAATGCTTTTGACAAATAGCGAGTTCAATGTTAATGGTGTTCTTATTTCGTGATTTGGAAATATTTTTATACAACATTACGCGAAGTAATAAATTAAGTAGAAGTCGGAATCAAAATTTTTAATACATTTCTATAATTCCTTGTTGTAATCTCCAGCAGTGGTCTGTGTATGTAATATAGGATAGTTATTTGCTATACGTTACTAACAGTGATAAAATATAAAAAATAATATAACTTAAAATATTATTGGGAAGAATAATGTCTAATGCCATTTATATCATCACAACCGATAAAGAGTTGTACGAAACAGAAATAGAACGAGATTAATCTGATTCATTCAACTATGGCCTGATAGAGTGCAGCGGTATACATAAAAATTCATGATAACATCATTTTGGATTGTATGATAATACTACTATATAATATGTATTTAAAAAGGAGCTAATAGTTCATTTATCATCTAATCTCGAAGAAAAGAGACATTTTAATAATTTGAACAAATTATTAAAATGTCTCAAAATCTATAAAACTTTGAAAGAACTCTATTTCCCTTAGAGCTCTTTCAAAGTTTTATAGATATTAGGTTAATTAGTTCTTAATTAGTGACATAAGAAAATTGATTTAGCAAAAATTAAATTTTATGAATATTTGAAAAGAGATTTTAAGTTCTTGGAAGTAAATGTCATTATCTCTCTCTCTCACACACACACACAGGCACACTGAATATGAATTTTTTGTTTCCATTAAAACATTTTACCAACAGTAAATTTTACATGAGTAAACCAGACTAAAATATGGTAACTTTGAAATGAAATTCAATATAAAGTATTTGATTAAAGAATTTAAATACAATTGATATTTATTTTAATTAAAATCCTTAGTACAATTTAAATGAATGGAAACTTGAAGTAATTTATTCTAAACGAAAGAACTTATACTAAATAATTTCTGACTTATTATATTATTCTTCAATGAAAGATGTTCCTGTAAATCAATCAATTGTTTTTATTGCTTACCAGAGTAAAATTTATAGTATCAATTTGAATATCGTAATATTCAATGTATTTAGTAAAAACAAAAACACAGTACGAACATTAAAATTAAACAAACAATAAATATTTTTAAAACAGAATATAGATAGTAAAAATTGTACTTATTCGGTTATCAACTGAATATTAGAGAAATGTTGGAAACATATTCTAAGATTGTTAAAGTTGAAATTTATAATACTTTGCTTATCAATTATTCTTTCTTTCACTCATTACTTACTTTTTCACATTAAATACAAATATATATCTTAATACTTAGCAGATAAGCAGAATACAAATTTTAAATTTAAATTTCCAGTAATTGGAAATTTTTATATTTTAAGTATTTTATATTTTATATATTAATTATTTTAAGCTTTGTCTTCTCTAATAGCATAAAATAGGTTGCAGTAATTAGTGTACTGTCATCCTAATCGTACCGGTTTTATCTAGCTGGCTGAAAACCCTATGCTTACATTAATTGCAACTCTGATTTTCTGATTATAGTTTTTTTCAGTATGATAAAACAATATGAGGTTGTGTACTAAGTACTGCGGATCAGTTTGTAAATCTATAAAATAATGTGTGTTTAGTATATTACGACCGGCTGTTCTAATTAAACTGAATCAATTAATGACTGTTAATGGTTGTATTAAGTTACTCAGATATATTTTTTTCAGCTATTCATATTTTTCATGTATTCCAATAATCATAGAATTTGTAAGGGTGATAGTGAGTCAACGCACATGACCGAAATTGCGTGCGATCTGTTTGAAGATAATTTTTGGGTGATTCCAATTAATGATCATGTCACGAATCCTCACGAACATATATGGAGCATGAATGATACATCAGTATTTCTCTAACTAATCTATAATCCTCTTGTAATTATGGATGGTTGAGGGGCCAACATGGTTAAATATTTTTCCATAAGATTTTCATCCATTTCAGGAATAACTGTATTCCTACTTTTTAAAATTATTGCACATTTTCGATATAAAAGGCAATCCCATTTATTACTAGAATATATTTCCTGACATTTGCCAACTTAATTTATATCAAGATTTATCGATAAGAACAGAATGCAAATGATGAAGAAAACATATGCCTTCACTTTTGCTTCTTTAGAATGTTTCTTTCGTATTATAAAAAATGTTTAATTAGCCTTCGTGTGCAAAAAATGATTATTAAGCTTCAAACAAAACAAATCAAACCAAACCGCTCTATAAAAGTATTATAATATATTTCAATATAGTTCTGAGAAAGTATTTCTTTCATATAAATAAATACAAGAAAAAGGTTATGAGAGTGTTAATGATCTTCATTAATGATTTGTCATTTTTGATTAATATTTGAGTTTAGTAAATAGTTGTAATGTTTGCATGAAAGTCCACTAAAAATTATTTTCAGATTATCAGAAAAAGAATAAACAAAATAATCTAAATGAATATTAATTATTTCTATCAAGATTTTCATTTAAGACTCTTTTTATGACGTCACATCGTTCCTACCAGAGACACATGTGCTATTAAAAATTCTACTAAACTGAAATTTCAGAAATCTTTTCATTAAAAACTTAATCATTATAAAATGTCTACAAAAAACGGAAAACAGTTTCAGAAAAAGAAAAAAAAGTTGCTAGCCAGAGGAATTTTTCCTTCTAGATATTTTAGATAGAATCTATTCTTTAAAAAGCTACTCAACTCGGTATAATAACGCTTGATTCCGCTTGAAAAAGGGCCTTAATCAAACATTAAATGTGAAATATGATCCTATAAAATCTCAGTAATCTAGTATACTGCCAAGATAGAACTCTCTTTTAGTACTCTAAAAACTGCGAAGTCTAAAATTACAATTTTTTACGGTTTTTATGGTAAATTTTTATGGTTTAATGGAAAATGTAATGTTATTTAGAAAAAATATCACAACAGCTAGTTCATTTAAAGTTACTTTAAAGAAAAAATGAAGTTGAAACTAAATCCTTAACATAAAAGTATAACATAATTTTTTCTTACTAAATACATTTTTTAATGTCCATCTTTCTTGTAAACCTGGTTACAAAATAGAAAAGTAAGTTTTTTTATACTGAAAAATCGGGTGCACACAAAATAATCTTGATTTCTTCACTAACGTCAATGCAACAAGATAAAATCAAAGTGACCTGCAAAAATAATTCCCTTAGATCACGTGACATTTCTTTAAGGAGGAAAAAGTGCGATGATATCAATAGTTGGATATCGACCGACAAAACTTTCCTTTGAAAAATACATTAAACGCTTAGTTGTGTTTAGCTGTGTATATCAAAGGGGAAAAAAAGGGCGAGAGAAAATATTTTTTCTTTTTATTCTTGGATTAAAAGACGAATTTCTTCTAGAAAATCCGCGAGGTAATACAAGGGAAAAATTGCAAAAATTGGAAAAATATGCTCAAACTGTTAATATAAAAAAGAATTATACTTTATTAATACCTGTTTAAAATTATCTGGAACAAGGAAATTTAAGAAATAAGCTGAAAATTAATTGGACTATTTTAACAATAAACTTCATTTACAATTCTTTTTTCTATCCATATTTTGTAAATAAATACATAAAATTGTACATTCATATGTGGCAAAAATGTAAAATAATTTGACTATTCTACAACTTTTGAGACGAATACTTTTTAAAGATATAAGTATTTTGCTTGCGTTATTAAAAATCAAATTATGAAAAACTTTTCAGATTGAATACATGGAACTGTCATATTCACTAAATATATTCAACAATATAATAAAAACTAATAATATATAATTTTAGAGATTCATTTTATATAAATTCTCATAAGTGAAGCTGGTTCCCACATTTACAAAATAAAAATATATTGCAGAGAATAGATTTATGATTAAATATTTTTTCATACTGAATACATAAATTAAGTCAACAATAAAAAATGTGTTCTAATTATCTTTCGTGTGCAAAAAATGATCGTTGAGTGACAAACAAAACTAATCAAACCTCACTATAAATGTAATATAACACATTTGAATACAATTCTCAGAAAACATTTGTTTCATTTAAATTAATACATAAGAAAAAATAAAGGGTATAAATGAGCTTCTTAATCAATTATCATATTTGATTAATATTTGAGCTTAGTAAACAAAATATTTGCATGGATGTCTGCTAGAATGTATAGTTGAGCAGAAGTCCTTAAATTTAGTTGGTGTTAAGAACATTTCTAAAATAACATCATTTAAAACAGTAATAAACTATTATTGAACAATACTATAATTAATATGTATTTATATAAAGTGCACTACTCAAAATATATTTTTTAAAAAAGACAATTTTATTTAAAATAGAAAATGGAATAGGTGAATATAGTTTAATATTTGGAATCCTTTTAGACTTGATTGTTTTGGAAAGTGTAAAGTTAATTTATTATCATTTAAATTTTAAATAAAAAAAAACGTTACATTTTTTAAACAGAGTATTCCACTTTGGATTAAAGAGAAAATTAAGACATAAATTGATAAACATAAATTGATAAAATATATTTCATAGAAAATGAGCCATCGAATGTAATGTTAAAACTATAAAACATTCGAAATGAATCCATAATTCCTATAAACAAAGGTATCTTAATAATTTCAAATAAGTGTAATTAAAAATAGTGCATCATATTTGATATAACAGATAGTAATAGCAATTATATAAAGACAATGAATATAATGAATAACTGCTATGATTATGTTGTTATTTTTACTTAATAAATAAATACATATGCTCAAAGATTTTACTTACATTTCAACTTTATAAATATGAATACCGGTCATTAGCGTATTTTACCCATTGAAAAAGTTTATACTGTACATAATTTTTAAAAATTCAACTTAAGAATGGACATAATTCAGAAGGAGATAATAACTTGTAATATAGTGTTCAGTATATGACGGAAAATTGATGTTTTTAGTAACATTTCAAATCTGAAATATATTTCAAACGAGGAAAAGTTTTAAGGGTTTTATAAAGAAGCAATGTTGAGAAGTTTAGAGTTAATAACATCAAAAATCTCAACAAAACGAAGCTTGTTAAATTTTACCCAGAATTTTAAATTTTAAGAGTAATAAATTTCGTGCATTATATTTTGCATTTTTATCTCGTAAGAACTAATTTCCTTTCTTGTATAATGAAAAAAAATACACACAATAATAGGCACCAATTAATTTCTTTGCTTCATTAACGTCTTTCTTGGTAAGAGCTCAAAAGGAATTGTTGGAAGTTTAGCACTTAGAAAATATGTAATTAGCACTAGGTATAGTATAAAAATGTGTGCCACACTTTTTAACAAAATATTGTATTTTGAGATGTGAACTGAAAGTAATGTCTGGTGCGTAATTAGGGGAACATATTTTCCTCACTTATGTTTTGCTGTAAAACATTTTCTGTAAATTTAAAGTAAAATACTAATTTGTGACATTTTTACTTTCTAAAAAGGAATGTGTAATATGTTTAACAGTTAACATAAATTTATGTCAAATGTAATACTTTCAAGTGTTAAAAATGATTCAAAAATAAAATGTTTGAGAACAACTTATGAACATATCTGAATTAAACAAATATATAAATTTATTTATAAAATCAAGAACTTTATATAAGGAGTTTATGATAACAAATTATAAATAAGATTTGAAGATATTTTGAACAATAATTATGCTATATTTCATATATTTTAGGAGTTGTATCAAAATAAATTGACATTGAATGAAACAAAGTGAAAGAATATAATATTTAATTGAAGAAAAACTTACATTTTTCCTACTTATTTTCTTTTAATAATGTGTTTCAATCAGTTAGTAAAATATTATACTGCTATGCAAACCATAAATTTATTTACAAACATTTTAAGAAATGTATATGTGACATGCGTTATTTATGATTTTATTTCTTGTCTGATTTTAACAATATTTATAATATCTGAAGTAAAAATAATGATTTAGGTTTTATAAATTTTGGTGTGTGTGTATTCTGCTTCAAATTTGTTCTAGAACAATGCAGTGTAATTAATATATAATGGATTAATTTCCATTTTACTCATGAAAATCATACTTATATTTATTGAAATACAAAAAATTTAAAAATAGTCTTAAAGATCCACCTAGTTAAAATGTTTTAATTTCTTTATTACATATCAGAGTGCTTAATCATATTTCATGAAAAAGTACGCAATAACATGAACAAAATTTTAAGCAATAAAAGTTTTATTGATCTTACCAATAACTGATTAAAAGAAACATTTCTGATGTTTATTTTCATTTTAGAAATCATTTAGACACTTATATATTTGATCAAACGTCAATAAAACGACAATAAAAACTATCAAAGATGTAAAAATATTGTCACATATCACTGAATGAGATCAACAAAACATTTTAGATCAAAATCTCAGTCATTAGTTAAGTTTACTAAAAATAACACTAGTTATAAGACTTTTATATATTTAAAATATTTTGATTACTATTTTAGTTAAATAGTCGAAGAAAAAACTAACAACATGTTTTTCGCAATACATTAATTTACGCTTTTTGTGAGAAATGTCTTATGTCATATAGCTAACTTATGGCACCCAAATCCCCAAAATAAGCATGAGTAGCTGCTATCGATTCAATTCAATATATTTATTAGGAAATGCTTGACAAACCAACGTGTCAAAAAATTGTCTTAAATAAAAATGTGTCATTGAAAGACGTATATGCGGGAATTAAATTAAAAGAAATTACAATTAATATCAACCTGTTGAAAAAATTTAAAAAGCGAAATTCCCTTTTTAACGTCGGAAGTCTTTACGGAAAGGAGAATTATTCTCAGTTAATAATGCTTTCCTTTCGTATATTTCAAAAATACCAAAAACTAGTACGATGATTATTTAGTCGACTTATTTGTAAAGTACAATTAAATGTAAACACAATTATAGAGTTATTAATTAATATTAATATTTCAGCAAATTTTTTTAACTTTTGAAATATATTTAATGAAATAAGTTTTTCTGAATATTAGTAAGGAAGGAAATAGAGTATAAAACACTAGTGAATACTATGCAATACATTACAGATCTTAAAGAAAAATTAAGAAAAATAATTGCAAAATAATTTAACAAAACATTTCCGTTGCAAATGCTTGCAAAAGCTCTTATTAACATCAAAATTTATGATAGTTTAATAAAATACCAGTTGTTTTTATTTAACTGAGAATTTTCCTAACAATCTGTAGTTTGAATAATTCATGCAAAGGATGAGTAATCAGTAAATGACATAGTGAGATGTAGAATAGGTTATTGAAGGAACCAAAGTGATCCCACTTCGTCATAAGCCAAAATTTGTCCCACCTAACTGGTTCAATCAAAAATCAATTCGAACATCCAACACTGGTTACATAGTTAAAGCTGTAGCTGAACTCCGAGCGTAACTTTGATTTTAAACTAGTAGTTTATCTTCATCACTATTTTAGTTTTCATTTATTATCGGTACAAGAATATTGTACGTATTTCACATTTCATAAATTGTTTTACAAATTATGTCACTAACTAATTTGTTATCTAAAATTTATCCAAAATATATAACTTAAGCTTGATCCGAATACGAGATTTAACTATTTTAATTTTACATTTTGATGATTTCTTACCCAAATAGTTTTTTCATAAAACAGAGAAAATTAATCATATAGAGATTAACTATTCTGCATTATTGTTTCTATAAAAGTTATATATTACTCATTCGCAGTTTACGGAGTTGTCCACAAGCTCTTGAAATTTGTAGGACAGCTCAAAATAAATTGTAAAGAAAAAACATAATCAAATTTAAATGTGAAATGAAATGCTTACATTAATTAAAACGAAAATATGATAACTGAAAATTTATCTCTTTTCTTCGACATTTATCTTGCATTTGGTACTAGAGCACTAAGAGAGAAAGAGAGAATTCACTTTAAATTTCTTAATTACTTTTTTAAAATATGGGATTATCTTTTTACATTACCTAAAACTAATTATACTCCACTTTATTTTATGAAATTTCAAAAGTTTATTTAGAGTAACATTACAATCTGATAGGGGAATGTAATTTGCTTAAAATAAAGAAGCATTTGATAATGTAACTACTCCTCATTGTTGTTTCTGCAATAAATATGTATATTATATAACTATGGGACAATTAATTTAAAAACTGATGACAAATTTTACAGAATCTTGATATGAATTTGATCATTATAAAAAGTTTGTAGGCAGTGTGGAATAATTATGTCATTGAAAGAAAAGTTTGTCATCTTTTATTCAAGAGATTTGCTTTATTTTTTATATCTCATTCTCTAAACACAAACCAAGCATTGATTTCTTGAAAACTATCAATTATTACATTATCAAACGCAAAATCCTAAGAATTTTTAGATTTAAATCATAAATGATATTGAACAGAAATGATTGTTTTTGTATAAATACATGATTAAAATAAACTTTGTAAACTTATTTTGATATTAAAACAATAACCATAGTAAAAAAGATTAAAATTCCATAATATATTCCCTACTCTCATGTATACTTATTTTTTACTCAAAAATAAAAATTTTAAACAATTTCCATTGGTAATTAATTTTTAAAAGCTTTTTACTTTTTCATTTTATTTACCATTTCATTTTGCAGAAACTGCCATTTATTTCCACTTCTACTGGACATTTATATGTTTGATATTTTAAATAAAAAATTGGAAAATGTGCTGAAATATGTGTTGAATAATGTAAGCTTGATATAGGTGCGGTAGCTCAAATATTTCAAAGAAGTTCTCAAAAGAAGTTTTCAAGAAACCTATTTTCTTCAAGGTAAAACGCAATTTCCAGAATGTGCTTACTGTTGATTACTTTTTCGAGTAAACTTTATCGTTGTTATTCTGCCAACAATTCCTTTGACCAATCAATTCTATCCATAATGTAATCTAAAGAACCAACGTGATCCTTCTGTAGATAAAATGACTGATATTTCTTCTTGTGCCTTATGGTTATTTATATTGTATTACCTTTTTAGTATTTGACGAATATAACTATTATTCTGAAAAAAATTCTGAGAAAAATTCTAATTTATTTATTGATTTTAGTTATTTGATAAAATTTAACTTACATTTTTTTTAACTTACTTCTTGTCACACTAAATGTGCGTGATATGTGCGCCTTGCGATTTATTTGTATTCTTCTATGTATATGTGTATTGTATTGAAACCTAGTTGTCCAGGAAATTTCTTAAAATGACTTAAAAGTGTTCAGTACTCTGAAATATACGGTAACATACGAATAAAAATGCTAAGTTTAAAAGATTAACTATTGCGAAAAATCACTTCTCAGATTTCATTTAAAGTATTAGAAAGTTCTTAAAAATTAACTTATTCATTTGCGCAAGTAAAAATTTCGTTACATTAAAAAAAACCCCTTAATTATGAAATTTTATAATTGATTTTTTCCGAAAAAAAAAGCGTTTCTCTTAGTAAATTCATATTAAAAAGTTTTTAATCACATCAATAAAGAATAGGATTAAGATGAGAGTGCATGCATTATACTGTTAATTGAATGTAATAAATCGAAAAAAATAGAAAGATTTTTGCAAATTGAAACAAATACCAGCGTTCCCCTTTATCAGAGAATGTTAGCAAAGATGACAACTTGTATGGTTTTTCTGGTATGGGATATAGAAAAATATCCAAAATTTTATGATTCTAGTACCCAAAATCATATGAAAGTGCATATCATGGGAAAATTGAATTAAACCATATGAATAAAATATCGATTTAAATAAATGATTAAAGTTATAGGATGTCATGATTTGTTAACATACTACAGCATATATGGACTGAAATTATTGAAAGATACCGAACTTTTTTGCTGTATATTTGCCTTAGAGAAAATTGTTTTAGTTTTATTGAAGATTTATTTAATCTTCAATAAACATTAAATGATATGTTACAATGCCATGCATATTATTATCTTAGAAACATCATTCTTTTTTTGTTTACATAGGAATGAGAAAATATCAAATATTTTTCAAGACATAATTAAACTTCATTATAAATTAAAATAGTTTTGGTTACATTGGTAGAGTACACATAATCGATTTTCTCTATTTTAATTTCCTCCTTTTATAATCGCCCATATAGAATAAATAAGAATTTTTTTGTTTTCTATAGTTTTACTAAAAATATTCTAAGGCTAAATATTTCTTTTCAAAAAAGAATATTTTAAAATTTTAATCAAAATGTTGTCCATTTAGTAAGCTAATATAAAAATATAAATTGCTCAGCATTTTTAATTTTAGAAAAAAACAAAAGAATATACATAACTGATAATTTATTTATTAACTAGTATAGTATTGCAGAAATTAAACGACTTTTTGTTAGTTAAAATTAGACTGCAATGAATCAATATAAGATAAGCTACAAAACAAAAAGACACAAGAGATGCAAATATTGTTTTGAATTATAAGAAAATTGGTTTTCTGCAAATGTTAAATCATTGCTTCATCAATATGTGCGTAGCCTCTTTTACAATTTGCCTCGAATCGGTATAATGCTTGCGTATGTGTATTCTTTGTAATCAAAAGACTTAGCATTTTAAAAATTAATTCAAAGTTCTGTGAAAACATAATGATTTTTTTGAGAAATATTCATTTTTTTTTCGAAATGAATTAAATTTTACCCCTTTTTAAAACTTCCAACGTGTCAATATTTATGGATTAATTTTCTCTTTTAAATATTTTAGAATAGGTAATTTTGTATCCCTTAAGAAATAACATAATTTAATTATTGTAGTTATGAGCAATCTCTGTTTGTTAGTATTTCTCTTAAAAAGTATCCTGTTTGCCGATATTTTATATTTTAAACAAGAAAAATTATTCAGTTTGTAGTAACAATTTTAAAGAAAACTTTCTAGGAATAAGTTATTTTTGTTTTAGTGCAAACAATTTTTAAAATATTTGTTTAAACAAGTTGAACATTTTTCTCTAAAGTGATAAAATATTTGAACTCCAATTTAAATAAGTTTTACTTAAAGGTAAATAATTGTTTTCTTAAAGCCAAATTGTAAAAATACTTTTTTATTTTCTTTTGCAAATTATACAGTAAACATTGAAAGAAAAATCAGACCACACAACTCTGAGAAATTCAATTTATGTTAATTATGTTTAATTTAAATTTGTAAAAAGAATTTTAAGGGCTTCTATAAATTGTCATTAATTATGTGCAGGTATAATTTCAAAGTCATAATTAAAATTAAGAAAATGTATTTAATATTTTCTTAATATATATTAGATTCCTAATTCATGAATCAAAGTTTATAGAGAAATTTCTAGAAAATCTGAGTCGGATTTTTTTTATTTCATTCATTATGAATGATAACATCCTGGAATTTGGAATATGGTTAGTTGAACCAATTTTTAGCCTGTCTTCCACAGAAAACAATAACGTATTCTATGCAAAGAGGGGAATAACATGGTTGATTATTATGTTTTTTATTTTGCTGATTAATATGATTCTCTTAATAAGATTATCAGTAAAAAAATTACACTTTTTTCTAAAGCCTAAATTTTTTAAGGACATG
>JAPDSC010120625.1:684939-710556 GCA_026290005.1 Latrodectus geometricus | reverse complement strand
GAGAGAGAGAGAGAGAGAGAATATAAGTGTATTTCAAAAATTTATTCAAAGTGCTTCCTCGCTTGCTTGAATATATATATGCTTGAAAAATAAAATATCTATTCGATATCGATTATTTTCTTTCGGAATGATATTGAGACACTTGGACTCGTATGGTTGAAATATCGCATGCAATTTTATCAAAACTATACGCTAATTTTGAATTCAAAATGTTTTTAAAGAACTATTTCAATAAACTTGAATGTAAATTTTAACACTTTTTAACACAAAACAATAACAACGATAATGTTTTGATAACCTTTTAACTTTGTATAATACAATTTTCTCTGAAAACTACTGTTAACTATAAAAGGAAAATGTCTAGTTGAAAATTTTCCTTTTTCTATTTCCTTTCATTTGAAATAAACTTTAATGAAAGAGATATTTTAACTTCTATGATGAAGCGCTATTGAAAAGCTGCCCCTTTAACAGGATAGGAAGATTAGTGGAACAATGTTTGCTAAACTTTCCTCTACTAATTGAAATTTCGAAAGTTTTAAGCTTTCCAGACAACATTTCCTAATTTCAGAGCATGGAAAGTAGTTTTTTCTTGTAAAATGATAAAGACTAGTTTCGTAATCGTGGCTGATTTAATTCCTTTTCGAAAATAGCTCTTTCCTTTTGTAAAATTTTGGAAGCAATGTTTATGCTTTTCAAGTTTCCGGAAACTTTATTAGTACTTTGTGATCCATGAAAATATACGTTTTCAGCTTTTTGGACAAGGAATTTATTTTAAGTAAAGCAGAATTGAAAGGATGTGGAATTAAAAAGTTAGTCCGGACGGGATTTCCTTCGAAAGTCAAGAAATTATATTAATTCGAAGTAGTTTAAATATTTATATTTAGTAGTAATTTATCATTTTTTCTATTTTTCCCATTTAATATATATTTAAAAGTTAATTATCATTTTTGAAATCAATATATTATTATGCAGACACATTTAATAGCTACTTTAGTAACCCAGATATTTTATTCTTAATATAAAACAATAATCTTGATAAAATTTTTAAATACGTTGTTTGAAATATTAAAATAGGAAACTATTTTCAAGAACATATTTAACAATGTTGATTTTCAATATTATTTAATTAGAAATCATTTACAATTAAATAAGCACATGCTATGGTTGCAATGAAATTTTTCAAAGCAATTTAAAACGAATAGATTGGTGTTTGAGAATTTAATTTTACTAATGCAACCAATACATTTTAAAATAAATCTAAACAATATCAAATAAATTTTAGGATATTAAAATATTTTTATATTTCCTTAACTGTAATTTATATTTAAAATTACCACATACAGTGATAAATTTCTAGTTATAATATAAACAATTTTAACAAATAAAAAAAGTTTTAAAAGTAGCTTGTAATTGAAGATATAATTCTGTAAACCTAATAAATAATAAATAAAATTGTTTCAAGCTTTAACACAAATAATTTACAAATGATGAGTAAATTACAAAATATTGTAAGAAGTTTATAAAAGTACTTCTTATATTTCATAAGAGATCTAGGAAAGATGCCATTTTGTAAACTACTTGAAGAAAATTTGTTGTATGAAAACGTTTAAAGATTTGCAGAATCATTCTGTTATAAAATTGAGCTGCTATTGCCCCCACTAAATTTAATTGTTAAAATTATTTCAAAGATGTGATATATATAAAACTTGTACATAAACACAATCCAATAGAGCTATGACATTGCATAAAAAAACTCTTAAGGATAGTAGGAAGCAGTAGCAAATTTCCCACAGATAACAAATTTTATTTTATAAAATTGTAACTTAGAGAATACCGGTGCATGATGCTACAATTGTGGAACTCCATTAACAATATGGCTCAAGAAATACAAATTTTTCCTAGATATTATAAGTGCTTTTAAATCGAATTCTGTTCTTCAAATTATATATAACTGGAGTACCTCCTTTTCTCCTAATAATAAAAACTGTAACAATAATTATATAACGCACAAAAAGGAGCACGTTCAAAAAAATATCTCCTAGAGTCTTCAATATTGACAAAAAGTAACAATTATAAAGCAAAATGATATATATTGTCACACTAAGGGCTTTCTGAATAATTCACAGATGGCTCAAGAATCGAAAAAGGTTGGATCAAAATGGTTTAGAAAGTATCTGGATTACTGGGTACTTGGTTTACAAATTACCTAGATTACTGGACTGAATAATACATCTTGTTGAAAGCCATTCAAGTAGATGCATTATAACCTCTTCCAACAAACATCTGGTCTAGATATTCAAGCATGCTTCTCTATCCAATTCTTGTAACAAGTACCCAATGAAAAGAGAAATACAATACTTTCTAGCAACAGTAGATAATACCAGAGTAGGTGAAGACTCAATAAAGTACAGAAGAAAAAAAAAACAGTGAATAGACTTTTAAAAGATGCTGCACTGACAAATGATTCTTCTTATGTCATATCATTACTTTTTCTTATTCTAAATGAGCACATTAAATACTGACAATGACTTGCTTTTATTGCCTTTTACCTTTCTTCTTACTTTGAATAACATATTAAGTAATATTAGTTTCAAGGATGTTTAATTGTGTACAGTTATTATACATGTATCATTCTTATATCTATCACAAATTATAATGGATTACTTCTGTGATTGGGAATTTATTTTATGAGCTATTTAATTCTAAGGACTGCCGCCCAACTTGTCTAGGGGTTAGCGTACCTGACTACAGATGGGTGGGACCTGGGTTCGAATCCTGGCTCGGGCATGGATGTACTTTCTCTCTTTCTGGTCTTTGTCCTTTCTTTGTGTGTGAATGGTTGCCTACCCTATAAACGGGTACCTATGGCATGTGTGTACTGAGGAAGTCGGACTCCACACCAAATATGGTTCAGTTGGGAAAGTGGAGTAGCGCACCCCATATTGCCTGCCCGGCTTGCACACAACAACAACAATTCTAAGGACTGTGCACACAGTTCTTTATTGTTGAACAGATATTTATCAAAAATATTGTCTTACTATTCAAGTTTTAAAAGCAAATTCGGTATATTATAGGCATTCATGGCTACTAGCAATTTCGCTGTAATATTCTTAAAAAACATTTTATTTATAAGAAATAACATTTTAACAGTATAATCATGCAAATCGAACAACAAATTTTATCTTTCTTCCTTATTTAAACTATAAGCTAATAATTTTTATAAATTGTAATTAGAAATTCTTTCGTGACAGTTTTAACTATTTATTTTTCCATGTGCGCATACAGGAATAGAAGAAAAATTTCAATAAACAATTCTTTTAATCATCCAATAATGGGGTTTTTTTCTCTATTGAGACTAAACTCTTTTCTGTGTATGGATATTATTGAAATTTTAAAAGTTCAATGATTCCTTCATTAAAATTTTATTAAAAATTACGTATGTCAGAATAATAAAAATTTTAAGATCTTTCTGGCCTTAGCAAATATGTTAAAGCATTTTACTGAAAATTATTGCTCACAATTGCTGGTATGCTAATGTGTGATTCTTCAGTTTCTATAAAACGCATAAGTAATGAAAAGTATTTTTTATTATTTCTATTAAGTTATAACATAAAAATAATTTAATACACTTATAGTAAAATGTTTTAAACACACAAATTTTATTTATCAGTTAACATAACGGATTATTTATTGAAAGTAAACATGCCGTTCTAACAATGAGTTTAATTTGGGAAGTAGGTCATAATGAAGATTACACATTATTGTAAAGCATAACATAAGATTATCATTGAATAATGTAAAATTATTCAATGATACAGTTAATTAATTTTTTAAATTATGGCTTGAAATTAATCGATATTTTTGCATGTATATTTTGACAAAATAAAGGTCGTTACATGTTGTTATCTTTATTTTTATTTAAGAAAATAAAAATGCAATTATATAAAATGACATTATAATAATCGGAATATAAATTCCAATTTTTTCTTAATCTCAGATTAAACTTTTTTGATGAAACAAAAAATGATTAAATTGTGTTGAATGAAAACTCAAAATACATTACTCAGATTAAAATTAACATATATATTTCAAAGAATAAATCAATTATAATGCACTTATTTTATCTTTGTTGTTAAAAGACTAAATTGCAAATAAGGTATAGCTTATAATACAAGTATTCAGCGGTTCTTTTCTATTATAAGTAAAGATATCTTTTAAGCAATGAAGGGTATGAAATTTTGTTGGGAAACAGTTTATTTTTCGTATATTCTTTATTTGAATGTGTTGCCCTAAAAAGTCAAATTTTTTAAAACTAAACATCAAATGTGAGTTGCTAACCTATTAAAATTTTATTACTTAATTGTGATTTAGTTATTTTTTAGACTTAGTTTATTGAAGTTATATACGCTTGACTGTATTAAACTATGCAAACACATACATATAATTATATACGTATTAAAACAATTGCATTTTTAAATTTTCTTAGCAATAAAATATGCTTAACTTAACTTCTGTTATTGAAAAATTCCTTGCAAAAATTGTGACTAATTATGATTCTCTATTTAACTAGATTCAATAAATTTCTTGCTGTGATTTACCTTAGACTGCATTATTAAGAAATGTGTCCTATTCCCAAATCACACAACTCATTATCAAATTCCTTAGCAGTAATCCCTTAACAAGTATCTAAGCACCCTTTTCTTCTTTTTTTCTATCTTCTATATTTTGAGTATCACTTATCTTGATACTTTTAATATACAATCAGATTGCGTTTTTGAAATTTCAAGCAAAAACTAGCTTTTTCTAAAAATTTTATACAACGTTACTTAAAAATTTTATTAACGTTACTTACTCTTTCTTGACCATTATAAGAAAAAAGTATAAATGTTTAAGATCATGATAAATGATCATAATCCGCAATTTTTACTCTGAAAATATTTTTCTGAATTCCTTTAAGCTGGATCATCCAAGATAGTTTGTTTAAAGGAAGACTAAGGAAAGGAGGAGTAAGGTTAAAGGAGGATTATATGTTTAAAGTTTACTGTTGAATAAATTAGGTTGTAAAATAGCAGTGTATAAATAAGTTCAAACCACTCTACCAACTCTACTTTTCCTAATTAGTTTTTCTATTATGTTTAGTTATTTATAGAAATAACTATCAATGGAAAACTTAAAGTAAAACAAAAATATTACTGATAAAAATCTAGTACAAAAGTATTTTTCAGTCAAACATTTTTGTAATCATTAAAATATCACTAAAATCCAGTTATTTAGAATAATTTAAATTTTCTATACAAATGTAAATTTATAACATTTAATTTGCTTTAAATGTTTTGGTTTAACAGTTGTTAAATATGTAATAAATAATGTAAACTTTCAGTTTACTTCTTATACTAGTAGCCGAATATAGAATCATAGAATTAAAACAAAGTTTTAAAATTGTCTTACAAAAATTAGAATGTTTAGAATAATATGAGAAATTTATCTTTTAAAAAGAAACTGCCAATAGCATTTAGATTGGTTTGCCAGTAATTACACAAAAACCTGTAATTCTTATAGACTCTAATTCCTATTTCAAATTTTTGTAAAGTAATTAAACAAAAATTTGCAATGTGAATTATAACCAAATAACAATACGAATATAGCTTTGTACGAAATAAAAAATAACCAAATATTGTAAAATTATTCGAAACATTTTTTTGAATAAGAGAAATGTGTTCTTTAAAATCATATTTTCACGCACTGCACTGTTATGATAACTATAAAATCACAACATTCGTCATTACTCTCCTTGTATTTTTTAGTTTTAATGAATTATAAATATAAAACACATTTCAATAAAATACATAACAATTGTCAATTGTAATAAAATATCAAACATTTTCAATTATTTTTCAGTCATTTCAGGAAAATTTTCAATTATTAGTTTCTTAATTATTTCAATAAATATTTTATTCGGCACTGTAATCGTATTAACGTAAATAAATTTAATAACATAATAATATAAATAAATTTAAAGTTGGTAATATTTTGTACGGGTATAGAAAGTGGTTCATTTATACTGGACAGGATGAAGTCTCTGTGTATCACAATTTCCTATTTTGAAGTAGAGTACCTCAATTTTAAACCCTCAATTTCAAAATTGCTTATGTTTGTATAGGTAATGATTTGCGTTTACAAAATTCCCCTACAAGACTCCATACTCAACAAACAAGGAAAAAGGTGAGAATTTTTATATTTCATTATTTAAAGTAATATTATAGAATTTTTTATAATAATATATATATAGAAAGAAGGAGGAGGGTTAGAATACCTACAGACATGATTATATATACTATTTTCTAATATTTTAATTACTAATCTTGTTTTTACTCAATCGTGTTTTCAAGCTTTATCGAAACTGTTTCAATGAATTGATTTATTAAAAGTTTGTTTTTTGATGAAATACATTAATAATTAATATATAATGTGAATGAATTTACTAATAGCTTATAGCTTATTTTTGACGAATATATTTTAAGTAATACATTTGTCAAAAAAAATAATATTACAATTTTTAGAAAATGGGTATTTTTTTATACTCTTTCAATAAAATCGTGTTTTTCAAAATATCAATATATCCTAAAAATAATTTCTAAATAATGAAACCATAATTTATTATGAACTTAGACAAATTGTAAAACTTTGAAAATGCAAAGCAGAAGGATATTTATTACTAAAGTAGGAAATACGTTTCATAATAATCATTATTCTTTTGTAATAATAATTTCAGCCAGAAAACTTTCACTCAAGCTAAATTAAATCCCTGATGCAGGTTTGTGTGTTGACAGACTTATGGTATGTATTTTTTTTTAAAAGCAATAAATTTTTAAGCAAAAATCCATTAATAGATGATTAAAAAAAGTACAATGTCTCTTCAGTGATAAGACTAACTTCAGTGCAGAATTTAATTGTAGATGTTTCTTCATATTGTGGGTAAACTATCAGAATAATTCCACAATTGTGAATAAAATTCTCCAATTTGGGAAATTAGGAGTTGTGATCTGGACCAGCAAAACAATTTACAGTCACGTCAAACAGTATGCCATCAAGATTGGATTACTGACAGAACATAAGAATGGAGATTATCATGGTATTTATTGCTGAAGTGTTGGAATTGGCTTCATGGATTAAACAGGCTTCAATATTAAGCGTCGATGTTTTTAGTGATCAGGATTCACATTATACCATACATCCTATCATATAAAGTCTCATATGGAAATAGCTGATGTAGAGTTACAAATAAAATAATCAATAAATATAAGTGTGATCATTTCATTAACTTTCTTCCTCGCAAGCGCTTGAAATTTGTTTTCATCAGTTGATGCACTATCTCTTACTTTTTAAAGTGTACATCAGTTTATATCTATCTATCTATCTCTATCTATCTTTATATATATATATATATATATATATATATATATATATATATATATATATATATGCATTGGAATGGTTACAGAAATACTAATGATATGAAAATTGAAGTATGTAATTGCTTCAAACTAAATTGTGGATAGTAAATGCTTCTTTGGGTTAAGAAAGCATTTCAAGTCCAAATGACAATAGAATACGATATAATCCTGAAATCTACATTAGATTTAAAGAGCCAGATATTTTTAGAATTATAAAAGCAAGCGGTATTAGATACTAAGAGATATTTTTAGATATAATGAATGAATCCCAACTAAATTAGTGCTTTTTTCAATAGCTGAGATACATGTTAAAAAAGGAAGGTCCTCACCAGGAGGATTGATTCTGTTGGGAGAGATCTTTGGGATAATAGAGTCAATCGATGGTAATACATTTTTTCACATAAAATTCAGATGGAGGTAGACACTTATTGAAATTTATTCGAATCCTAAAAGTTACCCAAATTTTTGTTTTGATGATATGTAGTTCGTTGCATTTTCGTCATTTATAAAATATAAATGAAAACTTCATTACTCCATCTAATTTTCCTTTTCATTGTTATTGATTATTTATTACTTATCATATTATCAATTATTTTACTTTTGATTATTATCGTTTTCTTTTTGAGTATTGTTAATTATTTATCAAATATTATGATTTAAATTATTTACATAATGTTTATTATTTATCAGTTATAAAAATGCATTTTCCATGAGAATTTTCTATTACTCAGATTCTTATGCGAATTCTGGATGTAATAAATACAGAAATTATGGCACAGTGCCTTTTGTATCTCTGATACCGTTTTTACCTAAAAGTTACAAATGGACTTTTAGATCTTAAATATTTGGCTTACAAAAAATTAGCTTACATTTTATAACAATGAAATCTCAACATTTTCTTTAAAGTTTCAAATTACCCCGAGTGTGCTTAAGAATAGTTTCTTTTCATTTTAGACTTTAAATTTCTTATGAGAGATGAACTACCTTATTTGTGAGCTGCTTTTTTATATGGAGTACGTTTTTATCCTTTATTATATTTCTGCTGAATATTCAACGATGAAGTTCGATCAATATATCTTGCACTATGTCTTATGACGCATCCTCGTATGCTAGTATCCAACAATTTCTTCGGATTTAGTAATGGCTTAGTGATAATATCATAAATAATAATTTCTTCTTGCATCTTATTTCATCTTTTTTTACAATTTAATATTATACAACTCTTTACTTGATTTATTTTAATTTCAAATACCACAAATATTTCTTTCTCTCTGTGGAATATACTTATATAGACATATTTCCCATATTCAATTTTAAGTTAACAATATGGAATTGTTAATTACATTATTATATAAGGTGGGATACATAGAAACAACTAAAATTAGCAACCAAATTTAATAATTTTTAAGTTGATTTATAGTACTTAAATTATGCAAAGAAAGTATAACTTCTACAATGTCTATAGAATTGTAGAAGTTAGGCAGGGGACAGTTTGAGATATATACCCTAGTTATTACTTCTGATTTATATTTACTCCATTTCATCATATTGTCCAAATTCTTACTGAAAACCTTGATCTATAATAATTTATCCTTTTATCAAAGAACAATAATACCTTTTCAATGTTAAATGAAAGTATAAAAACAAAACTTTTCTAAATTAAAATACGGACCTAAGCAGTACCTTATAAAAACCTATTTCCTGATTTAAAATTAATGTTCGTCCTCTCTCTATCAATGTTTTCTTAATATAGTGATAACATTTCATTTTTGTGATATCACATTTATTACTTACATATTCGTATTTAAATAAACAGTATATTGTATCAGTTACAATATTAACACATGTGGTTTAATTTTTTTACAAACATTATATAACAAATTTAAATTTCAATAATACAAATTTCTCAAAGACTTCTTGGTTTTTATGTAAGCAACGTTGGTAATAAATATATTGATAAGTTATAGCACTTACATTTTTAAAAGTGAAAGTATAGTTTTAGTATGACGAATCCAGGGAATAAATTAATGAATTCAGTTTCTCTCAGTTTAAAAGTTTGAATTTTCATTATTTTTTTACATGTAATTTTTGCATTAGCAATTTTATTTTACATAAATATACTATTTAATATTTTAATTTTTTGTCTAATATTTAATATTAACATAGCAATTTTAATTTACATAAATATTGTATTTAATATTTGATTTCATTGAAATAATTATATAATTTTTAATTTCACTTTTCAAATATCCTAAAATTTAATATTATTTTTAATGGCTCAACAAAATTATATCTAATACAAAAATAGCTGTATAAAGGAAAAGCAAAAATTAATAACAGTTTATAGTTTCTTAAGAATTTTAATTTAAATTTCATAAATGTATAAGTCAATCATCATTGTTCTAGTTATTGAATTAACACAAACGATGCAAATAATTTTTCTCAAATATAATAGTGAAAAAGATATACTAACATATTTTGCTTCTGGAATTTCAACTTAAGCATCTTTTAAAAATTCCTTATTTGTAGGAAATCAAAGATTATCATTTTCTGTAAAATTGCCTTGAAACTTTTTAATAATTAATGTATAAATGGAATAACTTTTTAAAGGTATTTTCATCTGACTTTCAATTTATTGAGTCATAAAAAAATGAAAAGTTAATTTCGTTATTTTATATATATGTAACTCTGCCTTGTAGTTTTAAATGTATTTCGAGTTCACAGAAATCCTTTTATTGAAATCGCAAAAAAATGTACATCAATTTATAAATGTTGGTTTAATTATTCAGAAATGCTTTTCTTTTTGGTTGTAATTTGCATATTAAAAATTTAAAGTTCATCATTACAAATAATATTCAAGACCCATGTAATATTCCTGTATCCAAGGATTATAAGAAATTTATCACACTGAGTCTAATTAAAGATTTATAATAGAGAGAAATGCATCACATAGCATACATTATCTTTTCATTAATTCAATTATGATTAAAAAGAGTGTAGAGAAATTTCTTCTTAAATTTTAGTATTATCTAAATTTTATGAAAAGCACCCTTCTCATTATGAAAAAATTCAGCACCGATAGTTACATATAAAAATAATTCGTTGATATTATTACAAAATGTACATTTAGAAATTTGATTAATTTATGGCGGGCTATGTCCTTTTACACTATATGTCCTTTTACACATATGATCTCAACTCTATTCATTCATTTTAAAAGGGATAATGTGAACAATTAATAGTTCACCATTTAATTGTTATTAATGCCTTCTATTCCTACTACACAACTTGAACAAGTGTTTGTAGTAAAACATTATTTACACTAGACAGTAAAAATATGTGAAACTTCGAGAACTTAGAAGGCTTCATAGCATATTAGATGTTAAATTTTCTGGTTTACGTTCTGAGAATAATAATTAAAATTGTCAAAGAAACTGAATACATAGAAAATTAAGTTGTCAGGTAACGAAAAACAATATCAAATGACATAATGGGATAAAATGCAGCGATTACAGGCATAGTCTAGTAGTAATCCAAGGACTAAAATCCAAAAAGTAAACCAATTTTCTAAAATAACCTTCTCTGCATAATTGAATGAAACTTATTACATAAAATACTATATATTTTTGCGTAATGGTTTCAATCATTCCTCTGTAAAACTTTTGGCCTTTTTAGAAATTGAAAGCTATTGGATTTGAAATATATAGGAATTAAACAAATATTATGTTTGGATTCCTTATCAAAATCAATAACTATTCAAGAATTAAGTATTATGCAAGTAACATGAAGGACGATTAATTTTTGCAAAATAACGGAGCATTAAAAAATCACTCTAGATATTTATTTTATAATAATTCCATATTCTTTAGAACATTACTTCTAAAGTTTTTGTTACTCTACACAATAATTCTTCCCCTTATGTGATAAGTTTTGTTAATTTTTAATTAGAAGCGAAAACTATGTTGTAATTCTTTATTTTTTTACAGTGATGAAGTATGAGCATAAATTGTTCTATGTCAGTAATGTTTCTTGTCAGTTTATGATACCTAGATGAAGAATATATTTAAGATTATTGCCGTTAAAGGTTATTTAAAGTTTAATTCAAAGATTTCTTTTTTTGTCACTAATTGTAACTTAAGGTGAGGAACTGTAACTTTCATTTTAGTTTGTTATATAACTGATGGAAGATTTCCAGAATTTGATTTCATTTCTGTTTAAGGAGTCTCCAGTGAACTCTCCTATTAAAAACAGTATCATCTACATTAAGTTTAAGATGGAAGCATGTGATGGCCTATCCTACTCTAAGTTATCAATGAGAATGTTGTATAAGACCAAATTACTGATCTTTGCGAACAGTTTCTGATATGAGAGATTGGAATGTGTCAGCTGGCAATAACACTGTGATCTAGGAAACTTTGAAGTTCTTGGAAAATGATTTTTAAGGAAATTGTGTTGCGGAGTGCAAGTTTAGACGAAACTGCCAAAGTGAGTCAAAAGAATAGTAGTTGTCTAGGGGCATTATAGTATTTGCATTTGTTAAAATTTTTTCTCATTTTTGTTTTGTTATTTCAATTGTCGGAGTTTTTGAAAGGTATGTTCCATGGAGAAGATAGTTCGAAAATAATATTTTTCTTTTTTTGAAAATGCTTATGATGTAGAATGCTTCTTCAATCTTCTCATAAGCCGCCTCTTAAAGACTTTGCTATCAAATCACTAAATATTAATTATCACATTATTCTACATTCAGTAAACCGGCTGACAACGACTTCACACCTGGGACTGCATTGTTGCAATTATCGAGTACAATGATGCAACCATATAAATTCTTGATCTTCCAGAAAGAGTATATAGTGCGTCATGTAACAAAGAGCAGAGAATATAGGTCACCAGTGTTGCCAGGACTCCAGACTTTATCCTGATGGGGTTTGGTTATTGAAATCCCAATGATAGGGGTAGTATTTGCCTTTAAATCTGCAATTTAGGTGTATTCTATGATAAAAATGGCATTTCTAGTGATTTGATGACTTTTTGGCTAGGTTTTGGCGATTTTGAGGTAAACAAGCATTTTTTACAACAGATCATCATTGGAGGTCTAGGAACAATATTTAGCTCTAGGACAAATATTAGGCCTAGAAACTTCCAGAAACCTGGCAAAACTCTTAGATTTTCCCGAAATGTTAACACATACAGCCACCAGGCACATATGATTGGTGACGACGATCAGTCTTAAATGTTAGAGTAATGCATAGAAACTGTTGTCTGACTTCTTCTGTCTAGACTTCTTCGTATGGAAACTGTTTCCTGATGTATTCAAGATTCCTCAAATACCAGAGAACCTTCATAGAAATGTAAAACTACAGAATAAACCAATTGTTAATAAACAGAAGATGTGAAAATTTTCAGGATTTTACACATCCAACACATGGTTGCCCACGTAGAGGAATATACTGTCGACGCGCTGTGGATAAAACCACATAGTGTAAGATTGCAATGTACAAAAATCTAACTGCATAATTTGTCACTCAGAAAATAAAAAAGGAGAAAACTTTAGAGTTAACCATAAACGCTGCCCAACCTTCCAAAAAGTACAATATTTTTACACAACTAATGATAAATTTATGAACCGGAACATCAATCAAACTTCAAAAACCACCGTATCCTATTCAATTAAACGTATTCCATTCTACTCAGAAAACAACCTGCTAAACTTCCTTCAAATTTACCTACAACGAAGCCGATTGGAACAAAATCAACTAATCCAGAACATAACCGAAACTAAAGCCTTAATAAATTGCATCCAAGAGCATACATATCTGACAAGCTCATAATGGGTTATCCAATTTACTAGAAAATAATCTTTGATAAATCCAGTACTCAAGCTACCAGACCAGCAATTGTCATCGCAATCCCAATAAACGGGCAAGTACAAGATTCGATATCATGCTCAGACCACAACTACATTTCTTTTAATTACTGAGAACCAACTGCAATAACTTATAACAAAAGGTACAATAGCAAAATGCTCCAAAATAAATTTATCAAACTAATGAAATCTCAGTTATCTTCTCTGCACTATCGCTTACAATTAAAATCCTCAGTCAGCCAACTAGATGACCTTACTGTCATCTAATCCAGTCATAATCTTTGGCAATCTAACCCAAAAAATCCTAGGAACAGCAGAACAATGCTTCCTAAAAGTCTCGGGAAAACATTCAAGCTAGCATGGTGGGCACCGGCTCTACGATCCAAAAAAAGAAGTAAAATAATTAAGAAGATTAATGAAATGAAAAACAGACCCCACAGTAAGAGCCCAGCGCCATTTAAATTACAAAAATTTAGCAACCTACAAAAAGGACATTCTCGAGGCGAAAGTAAAAAGCTGGGCAAACTACTGCTCCAAAATGGACTCTCTCTACAGAATATTAATCAAAATACCCTCAGGCTAAATTATTCATACTCAGCCAGTTCAAAACTCTTAATTCAACCAATCATTTTAATGACATCCCAAACACCATCTTTGGAGATCTACTCACCTTCTCCTTCCCAACAGATTACCCCATCAATCAAGACATCCTGCAAGACTACCCAATTCTAAATTCTAACTCTGATCCTCCCTTCATAACCATGGAACTATTTAGCACAGTCAATAATCTCAACAACAGAAAAGGACCAGGACCAGAAAGCACAGATAACAAGATAATTAAACTTATTCACTACGCTCATTCTAAATTCCTGTTAAACTTCTTTAACACTTACCTCAAGTTTTCCATTATACCAAAATAATTTAAAATGGGCTAAATAGTATTTTTTCAAAAAAGAATAATGATCTTAAAAATCCCACCTCATACCATTCCATCTGCTTTCTTCCAGTAATAGGGAAACTCTATGAAAGACTTATCATGAAATGTTTCAAGCATCACTTACTGATCTACAACTACTTCACTCCAGACAATTCGGATTTCGCTAAAATCTCTCAACGGAACACGCCCTTGAAAATATCAAAAGCAGTAATCAACGACAATCAAGTACATGACCACTATACTATGCTTCTAAGTCCAGACATAACAAAGGCCTTCAACTCAATGATATGACCCCAACATAAAGCTAAGCTAGGTGAAACTGCAACCCAGCCAACATCTTTAAAACTCTTCTGTCCTTTCTGGACTACAGAGAGCTTGTAGTGATCCATGACAGCGGAACCACCACAACACCCCTAAATCTCGGCTGCCAGCAAGGATCAATAAGAGGGCCGATTCTCTAGAGCACTTACTTCTACAGCGTATTTTCCCACACTTGGTCTGTGCACACACAAATAATCTGTTTTGCAGACGACACGCTCCTAATCATCCTAGGCAAAATCAAAGAATTAAAACTCTTCAGTTATGAGTCCCTACAGATTTTCTCAAATCTTTGTATCGCTCTTTATCTCACTACCTCACCATGAAAGTCACAAGCTTAGATAATTCAGAAAAAATCCAGGAATCATAATACTAACAAATCAACTTAAATAATATTTAACTAGTGGGTACATTGAATCCAATATTTACATACTGTAGGTGCTACGAAGTTAAAATCCTTAAAGAAAGTATAAGGAATTTTAAGCTACCTAACTAGGTACCGAGTTCAATCCCAGCTAGAGTTGAACAAAGAGATATAGATGTTGCATTTCTGCCCTCTGTGTTAAAGTCTTTTGGGATGGGTGCTTTGGAGTTTTTTCAGGGGTTATCTCTCTCGTCAAACATACATATGGCTCAGTATCTTCAAAACTCCTCCTGGATAGCAACGTGGTGGATAGTAAAATGCTTTACAGTGAACTGTTAGGTAGTCCACTTCGCGGTGTCAAAACACCAAACTAATTGCTTATATGCAGCAGTAGAGAGCATGGTACACACATGAATTCCTTCTTTATACTCATGGAAGAGAAAACATCTACAATGTTGCTGACAGTTCAATGAATTATAATATTGATAAACATGATTTATTGTGAGTGTTTCATGGTAGGTCTAATTCAATTATGCATTTTTTCTTTCTAAATCCTTATGAATTTTTTTTTAGTTCGTTTTTGATAAACTATTTTATTTATTGATTTTCTATTTTAAGCGATCTGAAATCTCTTCCTTGGATTAGATTTGTTGTAAATGATCTCACACAATTCATATTCTTATGCATTTCACAGGTAGTATGTAAAACTTGATTTCATTGCATTAATCAATTTTAACAAATTGAGAAAATTATTTGAACAACAGATTATTCAAACAGAAAGTACATGTTACCTATAAACTATGAATATATCACAAAATTTATAATGCATTTTATTTTTCTAAATTTTGAATAAAATGATAAAATCAAGCAAAATACATTTTCAAATTTTGATATACCTTTAAAAATATACAATAATCACCTTTATTTATCAAATTTGAACGAAAGTTTTTCTTTTTTTTTTTGGATTCTTGTGTATATTTTATATTTTTGTGTATTATTCATATTATACCATATGTTTCTTGCAAGTGTAGCTTAAGCATATTCAAGCGATTTGCTTGTAACTTCATTCACAACTGCATATAAGAAAATGCCATTTTCTCATCGAATTTTTAGGTCCTGAAATATTACACAATCATAAACCCCATTTCCATTTTTGTTTCTTCTATACGTTTCCATTTATTTTCTGTATATCAGCAAAAACAATATTTCAGAAGTAGCTTGAAATCTTACATGATTTAAAAAAAAAAAAAATGGAGAATAGGATAAAGTTTAACCCTTGAAAATTCTCTGCAAATCATAGTAAAATAAAAGGCAGAAAGATGTATTTATCTAGATCTAACTATATAGGAAAAATTTATGCCTTCATAGAAAACAGAAAACCAAAAAATATTTTATTGGATGACTTAGAAATAATGAATCATTCAATTTAAAATTTGTCAAATTATTTATAATACTAATAATCTGTCTCTTTTCTTTTTTATATAAAACATCCCAATTTTTTTTGACAACTGGATGGTATAGTACTTTTATTACTATTTTGCTTAAATATTTCAGTTTAATAGGCTCCTATATTTTTACTAAATATTTTTCCTAAAAATAATTAATGCGTGCTAAAAATAACTTTATTTCCTTAAAAAATGTTTACCTATTGGTAAAGCAAGTTTAACAACGGCAGTATAATTTTTCGACAGAGCCTTTTGAGCAGGTGCATAAACCTTTTAAATTTGTATGACAAAGGAAACCGCCTAAATTTAAATGCTAAAACAATCGTAAACAAAGTATGGTAATTCCTAGTATTTTAAATGTTTTTCTTCAAGTAAAATAAAATTTATGAAATTTAGTATATTTAAATAATTTATGAAATTCATAATTTTTAATAAAATTCCACTTTTTAATTGATTTTATTTTGGAATATAGTTCAAGATTTTTTGAAATCTACTATCAAATTAAATCTTATTTATCTAATTTTGAAATTCTTAAGAAATAAACAACCATATAACATTGCTCAAAAGCTGTTAGTTTCAATCCAAATCAAGAATAAGATCCAAAAGATATTTTTGGAAATTCATACAAGACATTATAACTGTTTCCTTTCTATTTATAAATGAGCATTTTATTTGAATTATATTAGTAATTCAACCCTTTCAAAATCTTTTTGTTTATTATTATACCACAAAATTTAGTTTGTAAGAAAATCAATATTTTTCATAATGCAAGTTTCCTTATAAAAGTATTAATGTTATCCTGATATTAAGGACAATGTTATGTTGTTAAGAAAATACAGCACAGAAATCAGAACTGCCAAAGAATCAGTGAAATATCGATATTACTCATTTTGTAATAATGCTACAAATTAAAAAATAATTAAATATAATTCAAGGAGTATTATTAAAATTCTAACATATGCATAAGTGCATGAACAAATCCTCAATGTTAAAATTAAAATTCAAGGAAAACAAAAGAATATTAAACTTAAACTATAAGGAGAAATAAAAAATGAGGATTCCTTCAAAGAAAATTTCCTTCTTTAATCTTTATGTATATTTTTAATTAGGTCTTTTTTATTCAGTTTTAGAATAATATTTCTTTAATGATTATTTTAATGATATTTTTAAACTAATATAATGATGAAACATAAACCATTTTAATAAACTGCTCATTTGTATTTAGTTTAAAGAGACTTGTAAGATTTCTAATGAAAAATCTAAAACATATTATTACTCTAAACTATAGTTAATAGAATGTGACTGTGTATTCCTGACTGATTTATTTAATGTAGAAAAACATAAATGATAAGGGATATTGTCTATCAGAATTCTAGCACTTGTTATGGTAAGATATTTTAATAATAAGCTTGATTAATTTTTTACTAGCAGTTGAAAAATTAATTAAATTGTTTATTAAAATATCAAGTTACTTTCCTTAAATATAAGAAACAAAATTACACTTATTTTACCAGTTAGTAAACGTAAAATATTACGTAGATAAAAAATATAACTAGCATATTAAAAATAAAATATTTCTAATTTTCTTATTTTCAAGATATTCAGTATTTTTTACTTCAAGTTTATATATACTTTTCAATACCTTACTTGTACATAAATTTTCCGTGAAAATTTGTAACAGCCTTTTATGTTTAAATAGATGATATTTTTAAGGTGTAAAGGAAAACTGAATAGCAATTTATTTATTCAGATTTAAGAGAAAAGATATATTCCTTAATGGTTTTAATTTCCCTTAAAAGTAACTATACATACAAACATTATTTAACGAAAGCTATTGATAAAGAGGAATAATTTGGATGTTCGTAAACTCCTTCATTTTTCCCAACGGAAACTATTTCTTTTTTTTTTTTTAATGAGCGAGTACTGCTCCATCTTAGCTCTTCAGTTTAAAAAAAAATCGTGAAATTGTGTTTACCAAAAGAAAAAAAAACATTGTAAATAATTATAAAATTAATTACAATGTTTTTTTTTTAAATCCAATACATTAAATATTCGTAATGTATTTCAATGGAATCTTTTTATGTATATTATAGCTTATTATGTATAAACTATAATATATACATAAAAATAGTAGATAAAAGTTATGGAAATTCAACAAACAGTTCAACACTAGCTAAACACACTACTCTATAAATTAAATAAAGTGCAAGCAGATAAAACTTCCAAAATTTATAAAACTATGCAGAACAGAAATTCAAAGAAAACAGAACATATATATATATATATATATATATATATATATATATATATATATGTTCTGTTTTCAAATTTGTATATATATATAGATTGCACTGAAAAATTGCTTGCACTGAAGAAGGAAGTATTTTTCTGGTTTATATGTAGAAAAACGTGTTTGCTCTAATGACTTTATTTTATAGCTTTATACACTTTGCATAGCTATTTCATGTCAACCTTCAGCTAAACTCACCCGTATTGCAAGCTCACATTTTACTTATTTTTATATATAAACCCAGAAATAATTTGATCACACTTATTTGAAATATAAAATTACTTTATTCATTCCTTCATTCCCTTTTTAAATAATATAAATATGTTCATTAATTACATATATTATAATAACACTATAGAAGTTTTTCTTATAATAGGTATATTGGTAAAGTTTCGCTCAAAAAAAAATTAAATAATAAATGATCATATATCCTGTATTTAGTTACTAAGATGAATTATGTTTAATTCGGTAGTAATTACAAACAAATTGTGTGTGTATCAGTAATTATAGCTATTATTACAAGAAGTAATATAATTAGAATAAAAGTAACAGAATTGATGTGAACTTTCACAGTAAAATAATTTAATAAAATTAGAATTATCTGGGTGAAAGTATAGTTCTGGACACCTAAATTAATTATATTACACAAAAACACACATTTGTTTGTTTTTTGTATTAACATAAAACGCATAAATTAAGTATAAATTTTTTTTAAAGAAAACAAATTAATTTTTAATTTTAAAAGCAAGCATTAGAGTTTTATAAACATTGCTTATTTGCAAAATTTGGTATATTTCCAATACGACCTCTAACGGTCTTGCTTATATGCGGGGAGAGATTAAAGCTAATAGTTATTAATTAAAATCACTGAATTGATTTCTATACATGAATTTATTATGAGGAATTGAAAGAAACATATACAACTTTTAATTAGCAAGAGAATTAACGTACTCGTGTTCCTAAAAATGCAAAACAAAATCTCAGATTTATTGAAAAGAAAAAAGTATATTAGACAATTGAGCAGAATCACATACCTAGCAGTCGCATCCTCAAACTAAGGGTATTTATTTATCATTAACAGAATTTAAATATTTTTTCTCTCCGTATGAAGTTTTTTTTTTTTTTTTTTTTTTTTTTTTTTTTTTTTTTTTTTTAAAAGACAAAACAATTTTTATTTTAAATGCACAAATATTTTATGCGCTGATCCCTTGTCTGTTGAAATTTGAAATAATAGTCACACAAATTTTCGGAAAAATGAGAAATTTTCTATTCAACTCAATTTTTTAGGCTGTCAGAGTAACAGACTGTGCCCCCCAGGCTTTCAGAATAAAACAGATGTTTCGTATATTTTATTCTAAAATGTATAAAAAGATGAGTCTTTCTTAAGTTTGAAATACAGACTTCAAAAACCCAACAGGGTTAGTGTTGTTAAATGGATAGAAGGAAATTCTTATATCAGCCGTGTTTTTCTTTTGCAAATAGTATAATATGTGTCTGTGAGTGCGATATAATGCATTATATTTGCATTGCAAACAAATAAAAATAAATAATTTGATTTAATATTTAATGCTAAAGTATTAAATAAGAACTTAATTATTTGCTATAATAATTAAATATTTCAATATTAAAAATAAGATATAAATCACCTATAGAAAATCTATCCTGAACGTTAGTACATACAATTTGTCTTCATTTAAGTTTAGCATATGATTACATTCCATTTTTTTCTTTTAAGTTTAAATGCAGTTAAAAGTTTAAAATAAATTTAAATACGAATTGAAACTTTAGAAATTTATTTGAATATCATGCATAATACAACTTTAAGGAATATATTTACTAGCACTTCAATGTCAAATTAAAATTAGTGTTATAAATTGAAAAATGGAAGTAATTTGTTAACTGATATTATTGATAAAATATCATTTCCTGATACATTGCATTCAATGAAAGGTAAATAACAGAATTTCATGTTTACACATTTTTTTTCATATATTTTAAAGAACTCATGATTTTGAATCTTCTTGGCGATTGAGAACGTCAAGCACACACCTATAGCAAAATATCTCTATCAACTTTTGTTTTCATGTTTTATCTTCCTACAAATTGAGTGCAATATTTTTGAATGTTTAAGTTTTCTCTGATGATATTAAATGTTTGTGTCTAAAGTAAATAAAACAAAGATTTGTATTTTTAAGTCCCCATGTACGTTGTAATACTAATCAATTTTCAAGGTGAAGTATTCATACGCGTACAAGTACCGAATATTTGGGAGGAAAAAAATATTATCACACAAGAATTTTTAACAAAACAAAATATGACATTAAAAATCATTTTTTAGTAATTAAATGAAAAGGGGATAGAAATAATGTTTTACTTTTCACATTTTATAATGGATGCAAATTCGCTATAAAAAAAAAAAAAAAAAAAAAAAAAAGCTATGTTAAGGCTCTTATCACTATTAAATTGAAAAAGGCTTTTTTTCAACGAGTTTCTAAAACGTTTAGTTTTATAGATAATTAAGAATATATTTATTGAAGGTTAGTCAAATACTTTTGAAACCATTATTCTACTGAGATTCTCTTGTATCAGGTTGTGTTCTACAGAGCTGAAATGATACTGGAAAATTGATAAAGATATTTAACAGCTATTTATAACACTCAAAACATAATTTGTAATTAATATGGTGTATAGTAAAATTTCAAATTTATTTTGCCGTGTTGTTAATCAGTACTCAAATTATACTTAACTAGGGAAAACAGTAAAAAGATTTAGTATTTTTTCCTACGGCATTCTTGTATCACGAATAATCAAACATTCTATAATTCATATCTTAAAAACATATAAACCCATCTAAGAGCTTGAAATATACTTCTGCATTATGCATAGTTTTGTATATACTTTAAAGTATATTTTACAGTTTTGCCATAAATATAAAGTATTCTATTTACTAGTGTGTTAAACTGCAAGGATTATTACTGAAATTTAATCAATGAAAGTGAATTAATCAACCTTAGTATAGTAAAATTTTTATTTAAATTTTAAGCTCTCATGATTTTTGGGTATTAATCGATTCAATGATATACAAGGTTAAATATAAACCAGAAAATAAAATCAAAAAATCAAATATTATCTTCAAAAAATACTACGCCACTTTTTTTCCAATAAAATTAACTAGTAAAACAACTATAAGGACTGTTTGCTTTAAATTAAAAATGTATATTTACTTATTACTTAAGTTACGTAATCACAATCAATAATTTTTTCTTTTCAAAAACTATTCAAAAATCGTAACTGCTAAATCAACAGCAAGCTTCAAATCAAATTCAACTCATGTTGATAATATTTAATAAATGGATAAAGTAAGAGAAATACAACAATACTCAAAGCATATATGATGATTTCTTAAAATTTATCCCCAACGAAGGGAAATGAAATCGGATCTAAAGAAATCCTTCACGTCGTTTCATCTCATAAAGATAATTAAGAATTTATTAATTATTTTTTAAATTAGAAATATTCTTTGAACAAGCATTGTATCATAATGTTTGTTAAAAGAATATTTCTCTAATTTGAAATTTGCATATTTATAGCTCCATTTACTGATAAAAGATTCAAAATTCATAAAAAATAGCAGTTCCTTAATGCATTTGTAACCAGTTATTTTATTTCCAACTTTGCATAAAAATGAAATATCTTTAAATTTTAATAAAAATACATGGCTTACTTAATCAATTTGAAAGTTCAAAAATATTTTTTACCAGTAGATGTTTTATTGTCTCTAACTTGAATGATTGCCAGTTTACATTTAAGAAATTTTCCTCAAATCTCATAATAATATTTTTAAGACATAAATGTTGAGAAAAGTAACCGATGATGAATTTACAGTAATAAATAAACAAATATTATGTCAGTTAAGAAAGAAAAGTGATAGCGACGCATTTGTTCAGTTTTACTTTCATTTCTTAAAAATAAAGAATGAAAATGTATTGATCAAAAGAATAAAATGTAATCATAAATCAATTTGGCGGATTTGGCTCAATACATATTTCACCCATTCGTTTGAAATTGGTCCGCTGCATAGGAGAATAAATTTTGTTCGTCGTGACATGGTAATAAATAATGCAAATTTTCTTCATTTCTTGATGTTAGGGGCAATATCGGAACTTGCCAGAGCTTTTGGTTTGTGTGAACATCTGCCGAAATCTAATTTCCTGAAACATATTTTGAATTTATTTTTTCTAGAAGAAAATTTGTATTGAAAATATGCAGCAAAAACCGGAAAGTTTGATATTGAGATACAGCATACATTAATTTTTCCCCCAAGTTTTACAGTATCACATGGAATACATTTTAATATTCTAAATTCATTTTTTAAATTTAATTATTCATTAAATTATTATTCTAAAAAATGCTGTTTTTTTCTGATTTTATATAAATGTTTAATTTTTACACATCGTTACATTAGTTTATAGAAATTTATAATTAAATTTCATTATTACAAACTATAAACAGCAACATTTCGAAACATAATAAGTGTCTAATTTAATTCTCTCCCTATCGGTTTTATAAAAAATGTAAATATACATAGAATAATTTAAAATATTTTTATTATTAATGATTTTCTTGCGTATTTGAGGTTTTATACACAATATTAATGATGTTTAATCATATTAAACACAAATATTGGTAAAATATGTTAAATTAATAGTTAAAAATATAAATAGACGAACACATCTTTGATTATTTAAAAATTATATTTAATAATTATTCCTGTCTTCTAATTTGAGCAAACAAATTTGAATACCTTACCATTTTTACCTAATAGTCATAAATATTTCTTTAACATCATAGAAAATTATAAACCGTGCGTGTAAGATTAAATTAGGAGGCAGAAAATTAATGAGACCCGATGGTGTTAATTTGGAAATCACAAAATGTTTTATGATATCAGGCTTCATTTTACTTTAACTATAACGTGCGTTTAACACTAGGGTTAATTCCACCATTAGTTTAAAATAACTTAGAATATTTACTAAGTTGTTAAACTGGTAGTGGTATTGTATCCCATCCCTCCTGTAATATGATGATGAATTCTCGTTTGAATTTTTAGTCTTATTAGTTTTGGTTCTCTGAAAGATCCAAAAATGTTTTATAAAGTTGCGTGTTGGACTCTGAGCAATATAGGGGAGCATTTCTACTTGATTATTGTTAAGTAACAAGGAAATGGCATGTAACGTGTCAATAGAAGAAACCTTATGTTGCTGATACACAAAATGATATGTTCCAAAATGTTGACATGTTATCAGGAACATTCTATTATCTGAAATTTTAGAAGCCCAGACCGAATCTGCAGTAAAACTTCCAAATCACTACATCATAATTATCAAATTTCAAGGTATAAAAATTTCTCAAATAAGTACTTTTATTTTTCCAACCTATATTCGTTCAACAGAGTACCAGAATATATATAACATGCTTTATAATATTTTTTAACATATTTCTTCTTCACTAAAGTTTAAATGCGTTGTACTTTGCTCCATTACAAGTGCCTTCAAGCTCTGATGCATGTGTGAATAGTTGGTTATTTACAACAATATCATCAACTTTCTGTGAACAGTCTTTGCACTGACCCGAATGCTTGATCTGATACGTACTTTGCAACTTCTGATTAAGATATTTGACGCTTAATTTGTACAACTTCCATTAGGGTTTTGCAGATTTATGTCAATTAGCTCCTCGGGGCTAAAAAGACGATAAATCAGTCCAGTATTTCCATGACGTCTTCACTTATGATTGTGACATACTTTACTTAGTAACGAGATACCATTGATTACAATCCCTCTGACCGAATGTCCAAATTTATGGGTACCTTATGTTATGCCTCTTTCAACTGCCTACATTTCTTATTGGTAACTTATCATGACAAAATGCATGAGTTCAATGATCTATTATTTCTGTCATCACTCATATAGTGTTGATAAGGTGTAATAAAGATATATTGTGATAGATTTCTTGGTGATAAGTTTTATTGAAATCTTATCATATGAACATTGCTATTATTTCATTATATTGTAAAAGTATAATTTAAATTTAAAATGTTAAATATAGAATTTGAAAGAGTTATTGAAAGAAGAAAGTATAGAATAGAAAAGATTTCCAAATTCATGAAACGGTGTGATACAATTTTATATGATCTTCGTTTGCATCACTAAACATTACTGTCTAAAGGAAAAATAATTGGCACTTTAAACTAATTATTTTTAAATTTTATGTTGTTTTAAAATGAATATTATGTTTTTTGAAACTTTTAATAAACAGCATATATATCATTGCATCCAACTCAATTTAAAATAAATTTATTTTGAAATGAATAAATTGTTATATTTGAGTTTCTAAATTACTGAAAAATTACATTTTTTTTCTAAAAATAACATTTAAACGTAGTATTAACACATTAATTTTTCAATGGTAAGTATTAAAAATATATTTAAGAATGAAATAGTTAATTTTTGAGTCTATTAACATCCCACAATACAATGAGTGTGCACTTTATTTTTCAAAAATTCAAAATTTTAACTTATTTAGGAAACTATATTAATATGTCATTAAAATTCTCAACTGATTAATATGAATTATACCAGTTTATAGTAAGCGATGTAGATGTCAAACGTCTTCGTAATATTTAGTTTTTCTTTCTTAGTAAATGCGGCAAATGTTCTTTTGGTTTATTAATTCCCAATCATAGTAAATTCTTTTTCGATATAACTTTTCTTCTCTTGAGAATGATTTATAATTAATAAGTTTAAATAAAGTACAAAGATTTTTACAAATATAACTATACCCTTATGAATTCAGAATATCATTTCACTTCTACTGCTTTGTTTTTAACAACTGCGAGAATATTTTTTACTCACACAATCTCAAGGTTCACATTAAAACTTAGTCG
>JAPDSC010120625.1:667108-684929 GCA_026290005.1 Latrodectus geometricus | reverse complement strand
AAACCTTAAGGCAACTAAAAATTAGTTGGTATGATTACTTATTCTTCTGCAAACAGTTTCTAATTACATATTGGGAAGAATATTTTTTTTCAAATCAGCGTCTTGTGATTAATTATAACATAGCCTCAAGCTCAACATTAAGAACGTTTTTCCCAACTTTTGCTCCTGTTGAATTTTGCATCCGAAAGAAGAAAATTGCTTTAAAGTTCGTTAAAGTTTATCAAAAAATTTTCATAATTATCTAAATAGTAAACAATTTTTGAAAGCTCTGCGTAAAAGTCTAAAAAACTAAACAGAATCAAGGAATAAACATTTCATAAATCATTTTATTAATATGTAAATTTAGATTGTAGAAAGAAATGAAGTTCAAAACTCTATATATGAATATGTTTCATAGGTTTAACTTTATAAATGAAATATAAAACAAAAGAAAGTTAATAAAAACATTTTGATCATGTACATAAATTATTTATTCATTTTATTAACGAGTATTTTAATTGAACTTAAAAAGATATATGGGAATGCTACTAAGCATTTAATAGAATTTAGTTTGAAATTTATATTTTTTAACTTAATTTATATTTTAATTAAATTTTAAATACTTTAGTAAGGCTAAAATATAAGCGTTTTTGATTTGAAGTAGAAAAATAATTTTATTCAAAATGATTTGTTTACCGAATTTCATTAAAAACCTAAAACTATTTCAATGTTAATTACTACGAAATTTTATGTAAAATGTTATATATATATATATATATATATATATATATATATATATATATATATCGGTTTCTTGCCTTAACTATGTATGTAAATTCACAACATTTCTGAATAAATATTTGTAATAATGTAGTGGATATTTGTAATTTATTCATTATTATACATTGCAATAATATATACAAAAATGTATGACTTATTCAAAATTATAATCTGCTAGCTATTTTAATTTTTTTATTTTGCGAGAATAATTTCATAATATTAGCCAATCACGGATTTCTGTTGTCTTCTTTTAAAAATGGTAGTTTTTTCATAAGACATAAAATCAGTAATACTTATAATTCACTAATTTCAAAACATATGAAATATCAAACTATTTCATATGTTTTGAAAACTTTGGAATTTATAGCGGGATAATTGATGTAAGGAATAAACATGTACTCAAAGATAAAATGCTTCTATAGTAAATAATTTTTTGTTATATTTTATGAAATCAAATATTTTTTAAACATTTCGTGAATAATAATCTAAATATTTGTCTGATAATAATTTTTGAAATTCTGATAAAACAATCTAAATAGCTAAAGTAATATTAAAAAATAGATACGGTAAATTTAGAAGAGAGTTTCACATATTTGATGAGGAGGAGATTGTAAGCACAAGCATTAAAATCTCGTGGCTACACTGATCACTTGATCTTTGCCTAAGATTCTGACTTGTGAAAAAAACAAAATTAAAATCACATGTACTCCAATAAACGTTCAGCAAAAAAGAATTATTGCAAACATACTTTAGGTAGGTATTAGTTTGATGCAACCTTTTTCTGGATAGTTTTGTTTTGGCTACTGTATAAACAGATATAACCAAAAAGTATGCATTGAAATATGCATGTACTCTAATAATAATATATTTTTAGCCTGTATTAAATCATGTATCAGCACGAATGTAACTTGAAAATTATTGGATATATTATGTTTAAACATAAAACTTTATGTAATATTTATTAAAGCTTAAAATATTGTCGTTTCTTTCAATTGATAAATTGCATTTTCAATTTTTCTTTTAAGATTTAATAACTTAACATTTAGCTAGCACATGAGTTAATGAAGGTTTTACTTCACATTGGCTCTTTAATATTTCTAACATAATAATAATATTGTAGTATAATTTTATTATTTATATATTTAAATTTTGGCTCATTAGTAAGAACAATTTCTAGCTGTAAATTCTATGACAATAATTAGTAATTTAACATCACACACACACACATTAAATAAAATCACACATATAAAACAGCATATATATTTGCTTCAACAATATCCTTAAAAATTCAACTGGCATTAATTTTCCTTCTTTTTTTTACTGCAAATATCTGATTAAGCTTTAACCATTCATGCATAATATTTGATTTGGACAAAACGAAGGCAACTATATTTATAAAACCATTGATTTTAATAGAAATATTTTGAAAATTTTATAAAGTAAATCCGCATTAGGATTTCTCTTAATACACACACAAAGAAAGTGAAAGTTTTACTTTGCTCTTTTTTTTCATACGGCAGTTGATCTTCAGATTGAAGCTGTTGATATAAAGAATTGCCGAAAAGACAAAAAATAATAATAATAAAAAAAAACAAGAATTGTGGCGTGATTGAACGGTTTTTGATTCATAAAAACATTTTATTCTTTTTAGTTTTCATATCTTTCTGTCTAAGAGAGAGACATTTTTTACCCTTTTTAATAACCCTTGAGAAGATTTTTAAAACAGTTTTCATTTTGTTTTTATTTTTTTGAATGAAAGTGGATATTTTTTTTACATTTCTCTGAAAAACTGTCTTATATGCTGTATAAAGAGAAGTAATCATTAAAAGAATATCAAACTTTTCAGAATCATGGGAAAAATATAAAAGATTTCCCACAAGTACCAGTAGAAGAAAATGTTTTTGTGAATAAATCATGGTCTTGTAACGTATACGAAAAACCTTTATAAATATTTAAGTTATAAATTTAATTTACTTTAAAAATTTTCTAAAAATTTAGATTTTTAAAACATTTAAATTTGAAATTTGTTATTTAAAAATTGTGAAAAACATTTAATATTATTTGAACATTTCATTAATATTATGGAACAAAAGATTATCATTATTTTTACAAGTTGATAGAATTGCATTTTTTAATAAAACTATTAATATGCTTATTTTAAATATAACTATAATATATAATAATAAAATGTAACTATAAAACTATAAATATGCTTATTTTTATAACATTTCAGTATTATACAATGAGCTATTTATTAGAACATTCTAAAAATATTATAATGAATGTATACATATAAACCAGTTTAAATGTAAACTCATAAATAGCAAAACAAAACTATAGCTGTACAAGGGACTAGGAAGACATTGTTTTATATCACAGTGAATGTTGCGTAATTAACAAATTAACGAGGATAAACTGATGATTTTCAAGACTAAAATCTCAAGAAATTTTTTGGGGCCGTAAGAGAAAACAAAAACTAGAAATTAAAATACAACCATGACTTACGATAAAAAAAAAAAAAAAAAAAAAAAAAAAAAAAAAAAAAAAAAAAAAAAACTATACACAGAGTGTAACATACGAATAGTGATCAAGGTATCCGTAAGATAGCTATAAGACCTGTATTTCGATATAGCAATTACTTTACCTATGTTTCTGCAAATTTCACACTTTTGTAAGCTTCTTACTGCATGCAAATTTAATAATTTTGACTTCTGCTATTTAATTTACTCAAAATATTTTATTGTCCTTATTACCATTGGAAATTTTAATAGATAACAACGAAATACAGGTTAAGATAGCTATAAGACCTGTATTTCGATATAGCAAAATGTATTCCGATATAGAAATTGTGCAAGCATCTTGAATCGCGAACTCCAGAGGAAAAAAATGAAGGCTGAGAGTGAGGTGGTTAGATACAGTTAAAAAATGGTTGAATGGACTAGAAGATACCAGATGGAGAAATATAGCATCCAATCAATCACGATGGTATGAGTTAACTGTTGTAATGCTGTACTGTTTGAAAAAAGAGAAATGTATGTAAAATTTAGATTTAATTAAATATCTTTAGTTTTGTTAAATAATCGGCATTCTCATCTATTTTAAATATTTGATCTTACTTTAAACGCATCCTTTTAGCTTAGAAGTATATTATTTATTTCTCCTTTTACGAAATTCGCCAGAATCTTGAATGTAAAACTGCATTCAAGATGCTTGCACATTTTCAGTTAATACATGTATATTTTAATGATTTTAATCAATACATATTTTAATGATATTAAACGCCGTATCAATCAATATATAAATCATCAAATCATGTTTCATTACATCAATGGACTTAATTTTGATTTAATGGTGAATAAAACTTAGATGTCTGTTTCCCATATATGCGTATTTTAAAACAGAGAATTCAACAGCGTGTTTCCAAAATTTAAAAAATAATACTTTTGATCAAAATTTATAGAAAGTTAGTGAAACGCAAAAAGAAGTATTAGTGAATTTCTGTTTAGTTAAAAAATATTTTTAATATTTCTATGTGTATGATAATTTTCTCTTACACAACCAACTTAAATAAATATAGTTCAAAGATTTGGAAATGTATAGTATGTTATGTTTTTAAAAAGAACTTTCTTTAACAAGTATTTCAACCTGACTTGGTTGCTGAAATATATGAGATGTGGCTTTAATTTTACAATTCAAAGGTTCACTCAATCACCTCATGAGTGAATGGTTGTAATGGCTCAGAATGTGCTTTTATACCGTAGCAAAATATACAATTTAATGATCCAACAATATATAAATTTTTTATTTCTTAATGGCATGTGGAATATACAAAACTAAAAATGTAATAAAATTAGTTCTCCACACTTTCGTTGATTTTAAAACTTCAAACAAGAGTTTACTTGAATAAATTAATTGTATATATATATCGGGATCTGAAACATGAAATATGTCTGTTGTCATTGAACCAAATCTGATTAAAAGAGCTCAGTATTTTTATTCCTGCATATACGGTAGCCGAAAACACTCCAAGTGCATTATAAATAAATTTATATATATATATATATATATATATATATACAACTAACTATAAAACTTTATTCGAGACATGTGAAATGTCTCGAATAAAGTTTTATAGTTATAGTCACAAGTTTTTTCTCTAATTTCTTGGAAAATAGGTGAATCAAATAAAGCGATTGACAAAACTATAGTAAAAATCTGAGATAACAGTTTTATTCTTGAAAAATTTCAATTCGTATATATTTCTGTTGCTTATTAATGCTTCTCCATTTCTGCTACATTTATACTTTCCGGTACTACAAGGAGAAAAATTGATGTCTATTGATAAAAAGGACTTAGAGGGGGTGTGCTAACTCCGAAAGTGGATCTCCGTAATTAAAGAACTAAATGAAAGACACCTAGACATGGCCAACAACTCCCAGGGGCATAATTTTACTTAGAGGGTGGTGAGACCACGATCTTTATTGATCCATTGATTATTAATTAACATGACTGTCTATGCCCCAGGTTTTGAGTTTTCAATCTTCCAGCCTTAAGAATGACATCTTAACTTATCTTGTTACCACAGCTTTAAAACTCCGATTTTTTGATGCTCAGCTAGCAAACAACATAGATTTTACAGACTGGAAATTCTACATATACTACAATTAGAAGAATTAATGCTTAATTGTATAGAAGACATACGCTGGTTATGCCCTCGTTAATACGAATGTGTCTGCTTGTAGCTTAATAGCTAGAATAAAGCAGAATGTCCTCAGAAACAGGTGGCCTCTCTCAGATGTATCATTTTACTTGAAAAACTTTACGAAACGGCGACCTATTATAAATGCATTAGCATCCAGTTTTGAGCTCGGCAGTTTACAGCTTATTTAGATTTTGGAATCACAAGTTTTTAGACACAAATATGAGATCATAGCTCACAAGACTCCCACAACTCCTTTGATATTCATAATGTGCTTAAGGTAAATTTATTTTTTGCACTATTCTTATAATTGAGGTTTGAAGCTTTTTTTTGCATTACATCAAATTTTAAAGTCATTAATCATTTAATCCATCAAATAATATAAATAAATGCAATATTTTAATCAATATTCAAAATTATTTAATATCTTCATCTAACAAATATAATATCTTTTTCATCTCATTATTTTTAGTATTATTATTAAATTCATTATCTAAGTTATCAAATCATGATGAAATAATTATTTCCATCTTTTATAATTAAATTCTCAAGTCTCATAAATATATTAAAAAATTATATAAATTATCCAAAACTTATCAATTGTTTCATAATTTATGTCTTAACGTCCAATAAATTGCTTAAATATTAATTAGTATTCAATATCTTACCATCAGTCTTTACATACATTTTTCATGATTTTTCCAGGAATCATATTTTTCTGAGGAAATAGATTTCTTAACAATTAATCATGCTCTTGTTAGTTTATTCAAGACTAAATTTTTTAAAACCCTTCAATGAATTGTCTTTTTAATCGAATAGTTTTTGAGCGCAGTATTTAATAAATTTATAAGTAGGTGATGTAACTTATCTCTTTTCTAATATTGTTTAGTTGTTGGTGAACTAAGTTAAATAAAACAATAACGGGTTTTTGTTACTTGGAACCAAAATTAGAATAACGAGATAAATAAAAGTTTAAAATCCATGAAAGTTTGTCAAAATATATATTAGTATTCACATAGTCACGTCATGAAAGTTGATAAATTAAAAAAAAAATATTCAGAAGCCACAACAAGTTTTTCATGAAAAAAAAAGAATTTATAAGATCTTGACACTTAGATAAGAATGTGTTGTTAGGTAATCATTTTCCCGTCTGCAAATTTTCTGTAAGCCGGCATATTTCTAATTAAGGAAATATGAACTGAATTAATTACTGGATTCTTGTGCATAGGTTGCCTGATTGACTTTTTGGTTGAGAACCAAAGATTCAATAGATTACCGCTTATTACCATGGCAACGAATATATCTGATTAATAATTCTAGCTTCACTGAAAATTTTCCTTCAACTTCAGGAACTTTCCTTAACATTAAGATTATGAAAAGGATGTTAAAGTTTTTTATTTTTCACCTCAACTTTTGATGACTCTTACTAATAAATTATTTTTTGTTTATTCTTCTCAATTCAAGTATTAATGTATGCCTTGTTGACTCTCAAAACTTTCTATTTGTCTAATTTTGGATAAATTTAATTTTCTGAGAATTAGGAGGAATAATTTTAAATAAAATTTACGCTGCAAATATATTTTCAATGAAATACTTATCACCAAATATATTTTAGTTTTGTATCCACAATTTTAATGAAATGAAATTTAATTTAGGGATTCTGAGTAAAAAATTTAATGCCAAAAGAAACTTTCACTTATAATGAAGGGAGGAAATACGATATTCTTTCAGACTATCATGGGATAAAGAGAAGTAATGACTGAGTACACGTAAAATTTCTCGTGACTTATGTACAGTACTCTTAAATATTGAAACGTAATAAGTGCACTATATTATTCGCAAGAATTTGAAATTTTAATTGCAAACTCCTTGTCCATCAAATTATAGAAAAATTTTATTTGGGGACAGATTTTCAATGCCGATCAACAGTTTGAAATTTCTGTAGTATCATGAATATGCTTAGTACATGAACTAAACTATGTATTAAGTTCTTGAAAACTGCTAGAAACTTCTTTTGATCATCTGTCGTAATTAGTGGTCAGTATTTATGATTATATGATAGAAAGAAAAATATCTTTCAAGCCTCTCTAACAGAAAATATCCTCACAGAATAAAACCAACCTACTCTCTTTGTTCAGATGTGGCCTAGGCTAAGGACCAGTACTTCTATTTTAAGAACTGCAATATTACTTTTAAGCATTACAAGACGGATTTGACATTATGTATATTTTAAATTTGCAAATATAGCAAAGTAGCTAAATTTGTTGTAATGCATTTTAATTAAACCATTTTCTAACACACACATTTTGCCTTTCAAGAATATTTTTCCATTAGTAGAGAGCCGTATTTATGTATCAGAGAGAAGAAAATCTAAAGAATTCAGGATGGCAAGAAATAAAAGGTGCAAAATACTTTGTATTTAATTAATTCTTTATACCGCATCAAAAATCTCATCCAGGCTTTTAGGGAAAGATACAGAGTTCAATCCTCACTGACATTTGAAAATGAACATCGACTTTCTGATTTTGCTTGTATTTCTGTGTCGGGACTCCTTTTGTTCTACATCTCCTAAGTTTGAACCCCAAATCTTTCACTCCAAAGATGATCCTAACTCTAGATGACGTTGAGCCTGTTCTGTGACTTAATAATACCTCATCTAGCGTCATCAACAGGGATATAAATATTACAGCATTTCCTACTGTCATACTTTATCTGTTTTTAAAAATCTCCTAATAATGTGATCTACAGTAGACATACAAGCCCTAGACCAGATACCAATTTGTGTATCATTCTAAACTTTAACTGTTTTTGAGCAATTAGTTAAATATTTCACTAGACTGAAAACATAATATTTTTATAGAACACACACACATTTAATGTTAAACCAACTAATTTTTTTTAATAATAGGAATAGTCCAATAACTGCAAGCTGTTGGTAGTATTTCAAATACCTATAAAATATTTTCTTCGAAGAAAATTTTTCAAGGAATGCGGCTCAAGTATTTGGAAAACAACTGAGCGAAAATCAGAAGAAGTGCTCATAGAAAACAGGAGACATAAAGTAACAATAGCATCCACTAATTAAAAAGTAGATAGTATTAAACGCTGAATTACATATTGAAGAGTGTGGTCTACTATAATGTTGTTATCAGAAGGAAATATATTTATGAAAGAGACTATTTGGGTAGAAAATGTAAAGATAAATTTGAAACAAGTATGGATTTAATATGTAACCCAGTTCCTTATGTTTATGATAGTGCTTTGTCAGCTTATTTTTCATTTTTAAATAAATTACAACATTTCAAATTAATGCCAAATTCTCAGCTTTTTTTTGAATAGAAAATTAATTATTTCCTTAACCATGGCAACACGCGTAATTATGAAATATTTTCTTCCAAATATATGGATAATACTGCTTTATTTAAAATTAGAGCCAAACACATGCGAGAAAAAGTTACTTATTCAATTGTGAAACATAAGTCTTTTTTTTAAATTAGTGACAAAAGTGGTGATTAATCTAAAACTATTGATTGTGAAAGTAAATAAATTTCACAAAAACATTTTTTTAAAAAACATTTTTAATATTTGTTAGAAAATATCTAACAAATGTTAAAAATGTTTTTTTTAAAGAAAAGAGAAATTTTATTACAATACAATTTAATTAATAAATACAAAACTTGTGCAAATCAATTGATGATTGAAATCTATGATCTTTTGATTTACATTTGAATATTTTAAATTCAATGTCAATTTTTTTGTCAGGATTAACTTACCCTAAATTTATAGTTCATTTATTACCATAATTATATTAATAGGAAACATTATAGCGTGTTATAAAAAATTTCAAGTTATATTAAGTACAAACACACTTTTTACATATTTTTGCATGAAGAAATTGAAGTGTAACGTTCATAAAATTTTAACTTTCATTACTTCAAATGTAAGAAATATTTAATAAAGTTTTTAATTAAGCATCTACAGGACCTTAAAAGTTTTAAAATCTTAGATTTTAAATTTTTTATAATTATTAAGAAGTTTTAGAATTAAAAGCTATTATACAATTTTCACATTTTATTAAAAAAATAGTTTTAATAACTTAAATCAGTTTTATACTGTTAAAAATATTATTTTTACTATGTCAAATTACAAAATACATTTTTTTAAAATATAGCATAAAACTTTTTAATGAATTTGCATTACATTTTTTGCTCATTAAATACATAATGATTCCCAAAGAATTATTCATAGAACATTTTATTATTCTTTGTAAAAAGAACTTAATACTTTTACTGTGTAAAAGGAACTTATTACTTTTGTACGAATTAATTTATAACTATTGTAAGTCTACTAACATAAAAAGATAAACCCTCAATATTTATCAAAAAATGTCAACAGAGAAAAGTTGATGATAAAGAAACATTATATATATATATATATATATATATATATATATATATATATATATATATATATATATATATATATATATATATATGTATGTATGTATCTTGGATTCTTTTTTAAGTACCTTTTAATTCATTATAAATTTATTTATTATTTATACAGTAAATAAAAGTATACCATATTAAAAATGTAATGGATGTTTGGTAAATAAGATTTCATTAAAGCATAATATACAATTTCATCCAACATTTTTAAATATCAAATTAATTACTTGTTAACCTCTAAATAATGCAGAATTATTCCAACTTTAAATTCAATAGACGATTTCATTATTATCCATTTTCAATACTATTAAAAATATTTAAAATAAAGTATATCTTGTAAAGTTTTATTTCGCAAACATCGAATGAAAGCATAGTTACATTAAAATTTACAGAGTGATGCAAATTTCTAATCAATTAAAGTAATAAAAAAGATATTAAAATTGCTAAATAAAATAAAGTTAAGTTTAAATTTCTAAAATATTTTTTTTAAACAAATAATATTAGAATTATAAGCTGTAGTTAAAAATTGAACATTTTTCTGAAATAAATGTTTGTTTTTATCTTGGGAGCATTTTTTACTATGATAGTTGCTAAATTTTAACCTATCATAAATGTGCATTTACAAAATTTCATATCATTTACATTTCATCTAAAAATATTGTAAAATGTAAAGAAAGTAATTCGACTGAAATTATTTATTCGAAACATAAATTTATGTAAAAAAAAATTGGTTAATAAATAAACTCTCATAATATAGAAAATAATTTTTCAATTTTTTGATAACTAATAGGAAAACATACTAACATTTTTTTATAATAATTTTCAAGACATAAAAGTTTCACCGTTGTATAACACTGGTAGGTTTGAAAATAGCTTTTAGGGTACCTGCATTTTGTAAGTGAAAAATAGATTGATCTGTTGCGCTTTTAGATTACAAAAGTTTTCTTCATTCTTTTTTGCTCTCTTTATGAGTGGCTGATACAGAAAATATATATGACAGGCTGAAGGAAGCTTATTTATGAATTACAGTAATCGATATAGTTGATTGATACGTCCATTAAGGGTTATGACCATGTTCCAGAATTTTTTCTCCAAATATATTCCATTATATTTATTAAGAGACTTAATTATATTGCTTCGAAACACTCAAATTTGCATGGCAAGGTTATTAAATTACGAATAATTCAATATTTTTAACTTTTTTACAACCTATGTTTCAATTTATTCCTTTAATGTAAGTATTGGCAAAAATATAAGCTTTTTTGTTCTTTTAGAAACATGACATTAATGGAACACTCTCAATTTCTATGTACTTTTTATATTTTAAAGTCATGAGCTCAAATATATAATCTAAATTTTATGTAGGTTAAAAGCAAGATCTCTGTATACCTATATGAATAAAAATAAACTTATTTGCATTCATATATTATTCATTTAGAAATAAAATGTGCATGGGCTAATGAGGAAAACAATTTACTGAAGTATTCTCGTTACCTTATTAAAATGACTGAAAAAAGGTAAATTTTAGCGTTTCCTATTTTTCCCTTCTATTTAAAGTATTTATGCAAACACTTTTTGTTATTTTCATTATATAATTTTCAGTATTAAATTATTTATACTATAATTGTTCTCAATTCTTGGTACTTCCCATTCTAGAAAATTGGAAACTTTATTATTTTCAAACTAGTTATTTAATGTAAATTTACATTAATAAGAACCATCAAAGTATTTTACATAAATTATTCAAACTAAAATCGATTGTATGGAAATGCATCGCAGTTCTCCGAAAGGTCAGGAAAAAGAAACATACGCATAAACATTTGTTTTTCATAACTGAACTAATAAGAATTGTGAAGAATTTTATAAAATATTATAATTTATTTTATTTTGCTCTTGGACTTTGCATATATTAATATCTATAATCTTTATATAGTTTCGGTTACTATATTTTTCTGTTATTTTCATTTGTTCACAATTGATTTATATAAAATGTCTTCTCTCTTATTTGAGTCTCAGGAGTAACTTTATATACAGTTACAGGACGGATTGTAAGTACGAGAAAACGCATTTTATTTAAATAAATTATAAACAAATAAATTAATAAATTCACATTTGATAACATTAAATAATTTTTATTATAATATTAATGTTAGTTGTATTTCATTTGAAATAAGTTTCAGAGATTTTGTATGGACCAGTTAATTTATAATTTACATTGCAGTGATAGAATAATTTAGGATAAAAAAATTATATATGGGTCAGTAATTAATAAAGTTATTTCAGTGTCATTTATAAGAGTGTAATCCATATTAAAAAATTAGGTAAAATTTCTAAATAAATAATTCAAAAAATTTTGCTTTGTCATTTTCACAAGTACTATTTTAAAATTAAACTTTGTAAAATTAAACATGGGGCTGAAAGAAGAATTCTCAATTTCATTAATAAAGTTTTCTTTAACAGCTTTTTTTTTCTCAAAAATCACCTCTAGCAGGAAAAATAAGAAATACTTAAGTAAGTCTTTTTGTTAGAAATATTACCTATATACAGTGAGTTCTTAAATTTGACTCAAAAATTTTTTTTCAAAATAATGTGAAGGAATAAAACTTAAGGTCATGAACTTAACTTTACTTCTTACTTTCTTGAACTTAACTTTCATGAGCTTTAAGCATACATATGTGCTTAAAAGGATTACCTATTTTTCAGAAATAATAAACTATTTTAAATTTTGATTTGTGCTATTATTTTAAAAATGTTTATAACAAAATATTTGAATTTTTATTAAATATTTCATTGTTTTTAAAATACTGTGAAAAGAAGAAAATCATGTTTTTATCAGTTGGTTTGATGCTCTATTACCAATTTTGAATACGAAGATTCATTTGACATAGGGATAAATTCAAAGTAAATTCCAAGTCTTTGCAATCAACTTTCTTTGAAATTTGAATCTACAAGCTCTTAAATATAAAACTGGAGCACTATTCCTTTTTAACTTATTTTGAATTTACAATAAAAGTTTTTTTCACAGACATAATTTTGTTTTTAGAAGATATAGCCAAAAGCAACAAAAAGGAAAAAATTATCTTCTGCTTCTCGATGTAAAAATTTATTTACAAAAACAATAAAATTGAGGAATTTTTTCTTTATATTGTTACATGAACAACGTATGGTATGAAGACAAAATATTAAACTTGCAAACAGTTTGGAGGTTACAGGGGTGCGACATTAGTAGAAACAGTTACTGTACTTGGCAGCTAAAACAGACCTTATCCGGTTAGGTTAGGAATCAAATTTTGTTGGTAAGAGGTCTGGAAACCATGCAGATCAAGAAAACAATTAAATACCTATTGTATTGAAGAAGATCATAATAAGACATGTAAAATATACTCTTGCACTATCTTATTGAAAGATGGTGTTGCGCTGATCTCGAAGAAAGGGCAAAAAGCTAGTTGAATATGTCAGAAATATTTCGAGAATGCATCGTTTAAATTACCGTCTATGTGAACTAGTGATGTGTATGTCATGTACTCAATGGTTCCATCATACTAGGCGATGAGCGTTCTCTTCTCATCCTCTAGCAACATATACCTCTATCAGAATGCTGCACGTAGAATTGGGACTAGTTAGAAGGCAGTATACTATTCCTTTATCAAGTCTTGTTGTTGAGTGAGCTAAATTCACCATCAACAATGGAAACCATGTTGCATCAACAATGGAAACCAAATTAATTAATGTCTGTGCTGACAGTCTTTACTGCTTGAAACGTCGTCCCACTAAATTTACCCTCTTCTACAAGTAATGCACCTTTGTTTGGAGCATAAAATCCAGCGCTCAATTTCAACCACTGTTAAACGAAAGGAACACTTGCCATGTACGTGTAGCCAGCTGTGTATCGAATAATTATTTTCCATGATTAATTTTAAGAATCACAAGAGGGAAAATCCGTAAATCTGGTTATTTTAATTAATGCCATATTATTTCTAAGCTTTCTATCGAATCATCTTTTTATTAATAACAATTTTAGATAATAATTAGACTTTGACAATCAAATAAAAGGCTACGTCTCATTTTCGATAAAAAAAAAATCGAATTCTATGATAAAAGATTTTGTATACTTCATCAAGATATTTCCTTCTAATAAATAAAATTTTAGCTAAATAATGTAAGTAATACACTAATTATTAATAATTATTATTTCTCTTGAAATATAGCAAACATCAACTAATCATTTATTTCTTAAGGTAAACTCCAATATAATACCATTAATTATAAAATTAGAACTATCTTTTTTTAAAAAAATAATATTTAGTTACATAATATATATATATATATATATATATATATATATATATATATATATATATATATATATACGTAATACTTAATTTAATTGATTTGACTGAGTCTCAGACTGCAAAATATTCTTTGAGACAAGTAACAGACACAATGTTGCTACTTGTAAATTAAAATAAGTCGAATATATTATAATTTCGTTAAAACTCAGGGAATAGCACTCAGTTCAAATTGTTGCACAATATTTAATGCATGAATTTTAATTTAGTTTACAGCGGAAATAACCCTCTTTCAACATACAAACTCTAAATACGATTTCACTCTATAACAATTTTATTAAAAAAATATATTGAAAAGAGATAAATATATCAACTAATAAGACAATATTAAATTCAGATTTCATTGCTGCATTTCATCTGATAGTTAATACAATTTCAAAACTTTGAGTTTCGTCACGCTTCTAAACAATGTTCACTCCTTTATTAAAATTATTGAAACAGATTATTATATTGAGATTTGAATCATGAAGTTGAAAATATTCTGTCATTTGCTTATGAAACTAAATCTATGTCATAAATCAATAAGCATATACAAAATTCTTATATATTTTATTATATATATATATATATATATCAAGTCAATCTTGTTCTTTGTTTCTGATACGGAAATGATTTCTATTAGTTCTTATAAATGAAATTGTTTTCTTTATTCAGGTCTTTTTTTACGAGACGTAAAAGTTATCTAGAAATATTAATTCTTTTAATTTATATTAAAATGTTTGAAGCGTTTACTGGAATAACAAGGTTCACTTTATTTAATATTTAACAGTTTTAGTTATTTCTTATTTTTCGCAACACCTTTAACAACATATATTATATGTGTGTCGTAAATTTGACAAAATTAACTCTTACACTATTAACTATTGTTACCGTGAAGTTGAATTGAAAAAATCCATCACATAGTAGTTAACTGGAAAGTTTTATTCAAAGAAGCTAAACTTTTCATCGGAAATTTTTGTGAATTAATAATTAGAAATAAAGTGTTCTGTTAGAGGATCTGTGCATGTTCCTTTCCAAGATTTTGTATAGAATTCGTAGTGAATCAATATCTCAGAAAATAATATAAAAATTTAAATTATTTAAAGATGAGACCTATAAAATGACTGAACTAAGCACAATATCTTAAATAATATTTCCTATTTTTTGTACCGTTACGTACGTAGAAAATTGTGTTTCTACTATTTATACTAATTAATAGTTTTAGTCTCAAGGAAATTGTAATTTTTCACAGGTTATCATATTATAATCTGAGAATCATACAGTGAATTATTAAAGTGGGTTTATTGCAAGTTTATAGAAAAGCAATAGATTTTATAATATGAAAAGACAGTTTTCTTTTATAGATAATATTCATTCTCTTTTATCTTAAGAGATGATGTTTTTTTTACTTAGGAAATATTTAATTAAGATACAAAATTACAATTTGCAATTTACTTCACGTCCCAACCAACTTGTATTTTCTGCTTATATTTAGCCATGATGCACAAGTAATAAAAGAAAAAATATATATATTAACGGATTTATTTCGAAAAATTCATATATATTTAGTTGTGTAGTGATAATTCTGTAGGAATTTCATTATTTTCTGTTCAGTAAAACTCATGAAATTCGTATCAAAAGATATTTATGAAGACATTATGAAATAAATTCTTATGAAAAGACAAATAACATTAATTATAACTACTCAAAGAAATATTGTGATGATTTGAATAACATATAATATAAGCCATCACTTTTCACGTATAAATTACTTTTAATATTGTGATGAAAAAAATATTTCATAATGTGATTTAATGTATAAGATATCTAAATAATAACAATTTGTAATTGTTAACTTTAATTGTTAATTTCCCATAACATTATATGAAAAAAGAATCATTCAAGCACACACATATTCAAGTTGATATAAATTGATGTCTATAAATATGTTTGCATTTTTTTAATTCATACGTTTTAATGATCCTATACTAATTATATTTTGAGGAAATAACGAGAAACTCAGGGATTGAAGACTATCCAGTGATCATGGAAGAGGATGCATATGATTGGCTGTGATTCAAACCCTTATCCTTTACATTTTAAACTTATGATAATTACGTAATGAAAATTGCATTGTAAATCTTTCACCTCTTATTTTTCTTTTTTAAAATAATGGATCTTAGAATACACAGAACATATTAAATTACATAATATAATGAACAGATTATTGATACCGCTTATCTGTCTGCCTAACAACCAAATGTCACTGAGAAACATAATTTGAATACACACTGAGTATTTGTTGTCCGGGAAGAATTTTATAGACAGAGGTAAATATCCAAATATAACAGGGATGCAACTCGGAAAACTCTCAAGCATGCACATAATAGATGTACATGCAAAACTCAGATGCGCATAACATCTTTCTCAACAAAGTCTGGGAAAGTACACGGGACATTCCATTCTTTGATAAGTTTGGCCTTTCTCTTAGAAAACAGTGAGCTCTAGTGACAGAATATAAAATATTCTTAACGTAATATATTTCAAAAGAGAAGCTTAATATCATCAGATTGTAGGGAAACATCAGAACCATATTAAAACCTCTATTTACACGATTTAAATTTTTATTCATATGAGAAACAAGTAATTTATATTGCTTTCATATGATACACAAAATCCTTTTTTAAATAGATGATTATACTTTATACGTGTTTGTGTTTGTAAAGATTAAGAGACTTCTTAATATGTTAACGAAAGAGGTATATTTGTGATAGCTCTATCTTACTTTAATTATATACTACGTTTTACATTAAAACATGACGTAATATGCATCCACACCCTACCTGGATAGTACAAATTTGATTTTATTATTCAAGTAAAATATTTTTCTCAGCTCAAATCAGTTTCACAAAGCCCAAGGACATGTTAACGACCAATCAGATACATTTCAGTAGAATTTAGTTGTTTCAGCTGTTAAACGATAATACTCATTACTTACCTTAAAGGAGAATTTGGTGAATTCTATCCCTCATATTTTAATTACTAAATAATCTCACCGGCTAAACTTAGAATCTTAACCTCAAAAGTTGCTGAACAAAATCTAAAAAAAGAGGTTTTAAGAACTTTATAAAAAATTTAAGAATATCTCTTGAAAGTTTTAGCAAATAAAAGTGAATTAATATGATTAATAGCATAAATTTGTATTCTTTTCATTTTTTTAATATATGAGAAATCTTATGATGCAAGTTTTTTTCAATTTTTTGTAAATATCTTATCAATTTTTAAAAGGGAGTTTTTGATAAGAAAATATTCACTAGTTGGGTCACATATTACATTTCGAATAAAATGTTTTATATAAGACTTTTAAATATTAGGGATATAGTATAAAATTTTTTCAGTAGCACTTTTTCCTTTCCGTTTTATATATTTTTATATTTTATTCTTCTATATATGTTGATGTATAATACAAAAATTTTAGCTGAATATTATGCAAAAGTATACTCAATTCTCAAAGGTAACTCAATTCACACACACACACACACACACACACACACACACACACACACACACACACACACACACACACA
>JAPDSC010120625.1:651636-667098 GCA_026290005.1 Latrodectus geometricus | reverse complement strand
ACACACACACACACACACACACACACACACACACACACACACACACATTTTTAAGAAAAATCTTTAGTTTACCCTGCAACATTTTTATTATATAATCTAGTTATAATATATTTTGTTCTCTTGATCTTTACACATCATTTATTTTTAAATAAGACAATTTCAATCCATATTATGTTCCAATATCTTTTAGTGCTAAGTTATTTAATCTGTGAGGAATATTTTGAATAAGTGTTTAATTTACTACAATGAAATCTAAAATATGTTACATTATTTTTGTGTATTCTTCATTTTTAATGTTGCCCCACTGTCCGGAAATAATCTATTGTTTGATTTTCTTATCAAAATTAAGGAGAAATAATAAAACATAAAGACTAAAATATCACTCAATAAGGGTTGAAAAATAAAGAAAACTTTTTTTGAATGATAAACTTTATCAGTTTTTTTCTGAAGGCAGTTTAATAGAAACTTACATTTTTAAGGTTCATGAAGTTCGATTTTAATTAAATTTTGTGTTTTAATACATTTGGAACACTAACAAAGCTACAATCATGAAGTGAATGTTATTCCTCTGCTAATATTTCATTAATATCTTGAGACCAAGAGTATCAAATGTATTCACAGTAAGCTGAACTCGTTCAATTTGTTATTTGTTATTTGGTGCAGTACTTTATGTAAATGAGTTGATAATATTAAAACTTCATTAAATGAGACATTAATAAGTGTATTTTAAACATAAATTGTATAAATATAAGGAGGGAAATGATTTTCTAATTGAAGCTTAAAGAAAATTTAAATTTTGAAGTTAGCTTAAGCTTATATTTTAGAAGATATGTAACGCATATTTATTTTAAACCTATAAAATTCACAAAAAACAGTGTTCAGGAAACTATATACACTGAGAAAAATTTTTAATATAAAGATAAATACTGTGATTTGGATAACTGTAGGTGATAAGTTGAGACATCTAGAATTTTTATAAGTTTAGAAAAATCCTCTCCCATTGATTTATAAGTTCTTATCATATAAATAAACAAAAAAATAGTTTTCCTTATGAGAATCTTTACTTCTTCTGTTTGAGCCAGTGTCATTATTTGAGACAAGATTCTTTTATTTCTATATAACATAATTAGAGATAGTTCTCTGTTCACCCTTAATTTTATTTCATATTTGAGAGAAATTTAAAAATACATGAAGGATTAAAAACAAATGCATATTATATTCCTTGAACTTTCTCCAAATAATTATTTTTGAAATAATATTTAGTTGTATTTTTTATTTTATCTATATTAAAAATAATCATTTTGTGCTCTTATATAATTTGTAAATAGAATAACCATTTTTATCAAATCAAATCTTTATATTCAGGCTAATTAATTTTACATTTTGTGGTTAGTAAATATTTACTTTGTTTTTTTTTATTGAAATTTGTTTTGATATGTACTATACTTTTTAAAACATTTTATGCAATACACAAAGTAGTTTTCTAAATTCACTTTGGATCCTATCTTAGGATTAGAAAAATGTATTTTAGAATATGGCTTCTAAAATTCTTATGAATATTTTAATCGTTTTAAGAATCCCATAATTTCAGAACACACCTGGAAGAATTACATGTTTATTGTAAAAATTTCTTATTAATAATGCATTTTAAAATATAAGTTTTCTAATATTAGTAATTCATATTCTAAGCCTTCATTTTGCAAATTTTATCAGCATAGGGGAGGGTCTGCGTTATGTTTGCAAGTTGTTTGTGTCACATCATTTCTTATTTACAACTGCACTTTCGAAAGTACTACTAAATCCTTCTTTCAACTAATGATCCAAGCCGCTCCATCTTCGAGGCTATAAAGACTAAAGAATAAGGTCATCAAATCGCGGAAATGTACCAGACAATGTCCATTCATCACTATTTCGGGCGAATTTACTATTTTTCGAGAAAGGATCCCAGACGAAAGAGTAACTGAAGTGGTATAAGGCATTCAAGGAATAACCGTAAAACATACATTTAACTTCTTGCAGGTATTTTCACTATTATATTTTTGATCTTGTTGCTCTTGGTAAAACTAATACATCACTTTGAAAGCATTTAAAAGTATTTAGAAGAATATTTATAGTGTACTAAGTTGAAATTTTCATAAAAATCATTAATTAGAATATTTTTCATGAGTTGATGCAAAGAAAATTCGTAGGAAATTTGAAGGAAGCTCAAGATTTGTAGTAAAATTCTGTGTTGTAACATTTTTTTTTGGTATAAATATGTCATAAATATCAAAAAAATGATGTCATTTTATATAATAATTAGTTACGGATGAAACTAAGTGCTTAAAGATTAACAAACTAATATAAAATTTTCATTTTGATGCCATTTTTACGATATATCATTTAGAAGCTATATTTTTGGTATAAGATTATAGCAAGTAATTTTTATATATTTTATTTAGTAATTTCTTAGAGTTTGTTAGTCATCTTTTTGAAATGTGTTGCTTTCAAATCACTGCCATATATTTGAAAATTACGATAATCATGAATATGCTACATTTAGATGTTTAGAACAATTAAAAAAAATTGTAATGAAACTGATCATTTAAATTATTTTATAAAGAACAAATAAGGGAATCATTTTATAAGGAATAAAAGCAGATGAATTAAAATAATTTTTAAGGAAACAAATGAGAATAATATTAAAGTTAGTTGATGAGAAAAAGAGAAATTTTCAAAAGCCATATAATTTGAGATAAAAATGATAAAAAATAAAGAAGTTAGTTTAGTGCTGAAGTGCTTAAAAATTACGCCCGAAGGAAAAATATAAAATTGTCGTCTGAGTGATACGTCCTTTTAAGAGCAAATACGATGTATGTGTCCTTCTTGCAGTCAATTCGTTAAATGAAAAATTTCCATATTAAAAATTGTGACTCTTTTTATAAAAGAAAATTATTATAAATTTCACCATATAAAATTAATATTCTCTCTGAAATTTTCTACCTTCTTGCATTTGTATAGCTACTTATACGTAAAAGAGAGAGAGAGAGAGAGAGCAACTATATAAATTCAGATCTGAGTTTTGATAAACTGAATCAATATTTTGATCAGAATACTTTTGAAAAATTAGTCTTAATACACTACTGGCCATTAAAATTGCTACACTAGGAAGAAATGCAGATAACAAAATGATATTTATTGGACAAATATATTATACTAGAAATAACAAGTGATTAAATTTTCAAAAAATTTGGCTGGATAGATCCTGAGAAATCAGTACCCAGAACAACCACCTCTGGCAGTAATAACTGCAGTTATACGCCTGGGCATTGAGTCAAACAGAGATTGGATTGCATGTACAGGTACAGATGCCCATGCAGCTTCAACACGATGCCACAGTTCATCATCCGTAGTGACTGACGTTTGGTGACGAGCCAGTCGCTCGGCTATCATTGACCAGACGTTTTCTATTGGTGAAAGATCTGGAGAACGTGCTGGCAATGGCAACAGCCGAACATGTTCCGTATCAAGGAAGGTCCGTACAATACCGGCAACATGCGGTCGGGCATTATCCTGCTGAAAAGTAGGGTTTCGCAGGGCTCGAATAAAGGGTAGAGCCACGGGTCGTAACACACCAGAAATGTAACGTGCACTGTTCAAAGCACCGTCAATGCGAACAAGAGGTGACCAAGACGTGTATCCAATGGCACCCCATACTATCACGCCAGGTGATGGGCCAGTATGACGTTGACAAATACACGCTGCCAGTGTGCATTCACCACGAGGCCGCCAAACACGGATGCGACCATTATGATGCTGTACACAGAACCTGGATTCATCTGAAAATATGACGTCTCGCCATTCGTGCGCCCAGGTTTGTCGTTGATCACACCATTGAAGGCGCTCTTGTCTATGACGAAGCGTCAAGGGAAGCCGCAGCCCTCCCCGAGCTGAGAGTCGATGCTTCTGCAAACGTCGTCGAACTGTTCGTGCAGACACTTGTTGTCTTCTTAAACCCTGTTTCTTGACTCACGGCTCGTGACGTGGTTGCACGATCCATTACGGCCATGCGGATAATATGCCTGTCTTTTCGGTTGCTAGTGAAAAGTGGCCGTTGAGATCCCGCATGGCGTTTCGTATTACCGTCCTGAACCCATCGATTCCATATTGTGCTAACAGTCATTGGATCTCGACCAACGCGAGCAGCAATACTGCGATAATATAAACCGCAATCCCGGTACGCTACAATTCGACCTTTATTAAAGTCAGAAACGTGCTGGTACGTATTTCTCCTTCTTACACGAGGCATCACAACAAATTTCCACCAGGCAACAACGTTCAAATGCAATTTGTGTATGAGGAACCGGCTGAACAATTTCCTCATTTAAACACAATGTAGGTGTCGCTACTGGCACCTGCTTTGTCTGAATGCGCTGAAAAGCTAATCATTTGCATATCACAGCACTTTCTTCCTTTCGTATAAATTTCACGTCTGTAGCATGTCGCCTTCTTGGTGTAGCAATTTTAATGGCCAGTAGTGTATAAACAAAATATCTACACCAAAAATCTAAAAACAATGAGAGAAAAATATAATATTTCATAGTTTGAAATTATGACTAAAGTGGTGTCGAAAAATTAGCAATCCCACATATAGTCCCATTAATGTCTATCAATAAATTATATTGTTTTATAATTATAATGATTTACAGGACAAGAATCATTTTTTAAAATTATTTTTCAGCTTAGAAATATTTTTAACATCAAAATTTATAGCTTTTCTTTAATGTGCGAAATGGCATTTTTATAATTACTCTTATGCTGTCCAATGAAAACTCTAATAATATTGTTTTTATTTAGCAAGAGTAAAGTAAGGATAAAAGTTCTATTATATACACTTCCATTTAGCTGAACTAGCTATAGATAAATATGATCTCTCGTGCTGTTTATAAGTGAAATCGGAATATTTAATATTTCATTTAAAACAATTGATAATCACTATTACTTCACAATTGTAAGCAATTGATAAACTATCTATGTCACTACATAATAAACAGTACCAGTACCAAGTGAATACCAGCTATCAGCATATTGGCATCTGATAGCTGGTATTGACTTTTAAATGCTGACTAGTAGATTACGTGCTTTATGTCGATAATAAAATTCAAGTAAATGGTATTCATGCGCAAAACATTAGTTAGAAGAACTATATCATAATTAGTTATAATTAAATTTTTTTTGAAAAATTTTATATAAATAATCATTCGAGGAATAGATTCATCAACATTTGTGCTTTCCAATGTTATAAAAGTGAATGAGAAATATAAGTTGGTGCCTAACGCTTCAACTTGTATTTGACTCATGTATCAACTCATGTGAAGAGACAATGAGTGATTATGTGTTAAAATAATGTGTTGCGATATTTTTCTTCTTTTTTAGGTTGAAAACAAAAAAGTATAATTTGTTGATGCGGACATAATAATGAATCGAATATGTCAACATATGTATATATCACCGTATATTTTTTATAATGAATTTTTTTACTATTCAAAAATGTTAGTGTTATTTACAATTTACGAAAGAAACAATAACTTTTGCAAAACTAACTATTAATTAAGGATTTAGCATTCTTAAGTTGTACTAATAATTTCACATGTTTCAGAATATGCACATGATTTGTTTTAGGATTTGCATATGATTTTTTCTTCATCTGGTTTATCACCTAATTAATATTTTCAAAAAATATGTAGCTGAAAGAAGTAAGTTAGCTCCCTTGCATTCGCGTATAGAAAAAATATATCCCTTCTAATTATTTTATACTGAAACACCAAATTTTACCCTAAGAAACCTAATATTTACTTCGAAAGAATATTTAAAGTCAAGTCAGATTTTTAATCAGTTCGTTTTCTTAAACGTAAGTCCGACATTGGAACCTCATAAATTTTTAATCAATTATTGTCACGTATGCTGGTAAAAATAAAAATAAAAATTCCATAAGATTTTTAAATATTTAATAACATTGCAGCACAAATAATGCCCAACAACTGATTTTAAGGTTTTCTAGATGTAAATTTATGCATAAATTTATCATTAATGCATAAATATAAAATTTAAGAAATGTTTTCCATGATTATAAATCTGCCAGAAAATACTCAAGAACTAAAAAATTGTTATATTCTGAAGGCTGTGCACGAAACAATTACTTCAGTAGGTTATCTGCCTTAGATAAAGGAATATGGTACTGTTTCCTCATTTGGGTAGTTAATCACTTACTCGAATATTACTTTTCGAAGTAGGTTTTGTTTTTAATTTTTTGTGCATAGAAAAATAATGTATTTCAATTATATTTGTCTTTATAATATTTTTTTATCGCTATATACGCAGATTTTAATTACATATTTTTAAAATGCTTTTTCTGAAACCAAAAACGAGATATTTTATGAAGTTTTATAATGAAAATATCCATCTTATTCAATAAAAATTGATACATAAACATTTACTATCATTTAAATATTATATTGATTTCTCAGAAATGAGAATGCGTTACGCAACACCGTTTCCTATAATATTGTGTTAAATGAATTAAAATATTATTTCTTAAAAAACCGGTTGTTTAAAACACTTTTTTGGAAACGGCTATTTCCCTAAACAGGAAAAATCAAAATCAGGAAGCTTCGTCATCTTCTTGGTCTTCACAGACCCGGTAACTTGCACTTGCGTACCATCTAGTGTCCACTTTCCCCAAAATGTTCTGACGGCACATTCCGAACGATCAACCTGTCGAGCAGCACGCCGTGTCGACTAGCCTGCGGTTTTTAAGTTGATGAAGAGGCCCCTCTCAAACTAGCTTGATTGTGCGAAATGTCGTCTTCTCACACATCTTCATGGCACATTCTTCGTTTACTAAATTCCTCCTAGCTTCGGCGTGTGATGGTCGCGTTTCATAATCTGGCGTTCTGTGGAAGTTTCTATAGGGCCCACTTCTTCATTTCAGCGTCACTATGTGTGTTCATGGGCTTCATTATTATAACTTGCAAACTATTTGTGAAAGAGACTTCATTATAATTTACAAAATAAAATCTGGACTGATGTTTATTTGCACCCACAACAGAAAACAGGGTTGAAAAGAAATGAACTGCTTCATTCAGAGGGCTCTAGAAGGGATTCTTATAGTCCAAATAAGATAAAATTTGAAACACAGTAACATTGAATAATGCGTTTCATATTTATAAAAAAAAATCCTTCCGAATACCACTGGTAAGGGATGCTTTATTATACATAAAATATTTAAAGTGATTTTAAATATAAAATATTAAAAAATTCAAATTAAAACAGCTCAGTATATCCCCTTCATATTCAGCAACGTGTTCTATTTATACTACTATCTATATAACTCTTCAGGAATATCTATCTATATGGTGCTGAATGATATCCTACAGATGTGGTAAAGATGCGAGTTTTTTAATGTAGATATTATTTCTAAGGAAACTCTATAACCAAAAGTCGCAGTGAGTTATATTTTTCTAACAAGCAGGCTATACTAAAGGAAAATGATGACTGATCCTTATAAAATGCTGTCTAGTAATTGCTTTTCATAACAATCACTGTAAGACTTTCCAGATAAAATTATATTCTGAAGACATCCTCACTTTTGAAGTTGTTAGATCACAGAATTCCTGAGTATATTATAACACCGTAGACTTGAGACGTGGAATAGTTATTGACACCATTCAAAAACAACTCTTCAAAAATATAGTTTAATTATGAAATTAGATTTAATACCATATCATACAGTCACTTCTACAAGATTCATTGATTGTTTCTGAATATCGTGAGAGCTTTTCGCTACCCGAATTGTGGGTATTAGAGTAGCGGAAAACTCTAACTTGCCCATCGAAGCCAAAAGGAGTATTGCCAGTCAATTGAATGTTCCAAGGCTAAGTGATATCAGCTACCATTTGAGCAAGGAACAGCAGTTCAAAGGTTTCATGAACTTCTTTGTCCTTAATCTGGAATAAGTGCTTAGTCTTAATTTTGTATGGATAAAATTTTCGTTCAGGGAAATACGGCATATCCAATAAACTAGAAAAGAACTGACTCATTCACACCATCGTATGGGGACTAACTCTGCCATCAACAACAAAGGTAGCTCAATTTTGGACTCAGGAAAACTGGAATAATGCCAAATTTAATAATTATTTTAAATTTCAGCATCCTCTTGTGTAAAACATATGTAAACATTGGATCTTTTCTTATCTTCTTCAAACGAAGGAATTCTTTTACAGCTACAATAAATTTCTGCTGATTCTGGTAAAAGTTATTTTTAACAGTAGCTCTTTTTCTTGCAATATAGATATGGTGTGCAGAGAAACAATTAATTCTTGTACAGAAACTGCTTTCTTTTAACCCTATATAAGTATAATGCTAAACTATATAATCTGTATTTCAATGATGTTTCACCATTTCAATATATGCAAATAAATAACATATCTGTTGCAAAAACATCTGTTAAAAAATTAGTTATTAACATTTTATTTATTAGTTGTAAAGCAAATTAGTTAAATTACCTCTAATTTCAAGTTTTACTTTATTTGGATCAATAGAAAGCAATCTAGGGTAATGTGGGTAACCCTTTATTTAACAATTAAAATTTAAGTCTTTATGGTACCACAGTTTAAAAATATTTCTTCACAAAAATAAAATAAGTTTTCAGACTATAATTTAAGATTTTAATTCCTTGAAATGTGCAAGTGATTTGACTTTTTAAAAAACTCTATTGTACACCGAAGTTGAAAAATTAAGTTTTTATGTATACAAGGTGCATAGCAAAGCCCTTAGTATATATTAAACCATTGAAGAGGGAGATTTAATTTTAATTGAAAAACATTTCAAATGATATGGATATTTTATCTTATGTCATTTTTAGATTCAAAAATTCGACTGTGGGTAAATTTTAAAATCTATAGTTTTATATGGTCACCGGGTTACTATGAATTATATTAAAAAAAATTTTGCCCTTTCGTTAACTAATGTAACAAAAAGTTTCATTTCTCTATAAGAAAAATAAGCGAAATAATGTTGAATGACATGGCGAAGCCACTTAGACAAACATAAAAAATCTAATTTGGAATTAAATTGTAATAAAATGAAAAAAAAATTACGAATTATAAAATTCATTTATTTGTTTGATTTTTGCCGATATGATAAATATATAAAACGAATACTCTAAAACCTCCATAGTTGATATACTTTAGTTAATAAATGAAAAATGAGCATTATAATAAAAAGTATAATTTCAGTACATCATATAAAATTTGAGATTAAGAGTATAATCTTCTCAATATAATATATTGACATAAAACTTAAATTAAACAAACTATTTAAATACAGATAAGATGAAAAAATGTCTATACAGTTTTGCTGACATTATAAAAAAAGAAGAAAATGTTGCCTATTAATATATGTTCAACTAGGTCACTATTAGCTGCTGTACATATTTGAAACCGTATATATATATCTGTTCATGCTCGTTCGCCAGCATGGAAGTTATTACGTTATTGTACGCAAATTTGTGTAAAAATGTTGTAAAAAAAATAAATAAATAAAAAATAAAATAAAAAAAAATCGTAAATTTGGTGACGTAATTCTAATAAACATGTGGGTACTGGAGTATGAACTTTTCCTTTAATATAAAAACACAGAAAAAAATCTAAGGGGTTAACTCCCTGAGATCTGGGGGTGATTCAATATTTCCACCATATCCGTTGATGCGTTTGCCTAAACATTACTGGAAAAAACGTTTTATTTCTGCTGCCCAATGGGGCAAGTCCTGCTGCTGTAACCACAATTATGCTGAAACCACAATTGAGGCGGCTTTACGTGCTAGCATACCACAACTGAGGTATACCTGCACGTAAAATGTATGGAATCTCTAAGGGAGAGATATACTGTAATTATACGTCTTCTTGATTAAATCACCAGAGGCTGATTGATCATAATTGGACAAGTTTTCTACGTTTCGACCATAGGTGTCATTACTATAGCTTCCAACACAACTTATATGGCATCGTGGCTATAGATACACATCGTATATAGATATGAAAAGTTTACTTTTCTCCAAAAAGTTGTGTTTTTCAAGAATTTTACTCTATAATTATATAAGATAGTTTTTAACCGAGATCTCTTAAAGAAGAATATAAAGATTGAAAACTTTGAAACTAAATATAGTGCTTATTTTTAGTCGTAGAGAAATAAAATTAATTTGTTATATTCGATATGAAAAAGGCAAAACGCGTTTCTAAGTACAATCATATGAAGTTGGACACCATATAAAAATTTACATTTTACAATTTACGTACAATCGAATTTTTAATCCTAAAAATAATATATGAAAGTGTCTTCTTTTTGGAACATTTTTGCGATAGAATTTTTATCTCAACCAATCAAAGGTTAGAGCGATTGAGGTCCACAAAGACAAAGGATTTTACTATGCACACTGTATTTGTACTCATATACCTCATTTGTACTCATATACCTCATGGTTCTTCATTTCCCATAGTGTTATTTGTAAGTTTTTTAGTATATCTGGAGTTTCTAATTGAAAATTTTCAAAAGAGCTTTGATACAATTACTAGATTAAAAAAAAACTGCAAAATTTTGAGCAATGCAAAACAGTTGAACTAATTAATACCTAAGAAAATAACTACGGTGAGCCCCTAACTATCTGATATCATCTTCCCTCCAATTATCTTTTCACATTTTATAAATTCTAAAAAAGTAATAATAAATAAATTGAAAAGTTTTGAATGATATTTTAAGGAAGAAAGTTGTGAACAAGTTTTTAAAATAGTGATTATTTATTTTCAGTTAATGTTAGCTACTGTGTATTTAACTTGTTCTAATCGAATTGTATTGATTCGTTCCTCTTCCATAATTTTGTGGATTATCTGCAAAATAGACTTATCTACGGTAGGTGCATCACTCAATTTCCCGGATAATCGGGAGTTTTCTGTGATTAAATATGAGAAATTTGCTTATGTCTATAAAATTTAATAAGTAATAATGATTTTATTATATGTTCATAATTCTGACAACACTTACAGTTATATAGTAGTGAACTTCAAAATTGTTTTTATTGAATACTATGTTCAGAACACAATGAAAATATATAGTTAGTAGCTTAATACCTTTAAATGTGTGCAACATTTACTTAAGAAACAAAGTTTATGAAAAAGAAGACATCAGTTCCTAATCAACTAATTTTTTAACAAATATACTGTGTTGCTTTAAAATGGAATTTTATAAGCAATTTATGATAAATTTTCCAATAATTTTACTATTAATTTAACAAAAAATATAAATAATTTCGTAACTAAAAATATTACTGAAATAAATGTGTTATCGAAAGTTAATTTCGAATTTTAAATTTACGTTTCTTATAGTATTATTTTGAGATATTTGATCAGCATCGAAGTTTATTATAGTAAAAGTATTTTTTTGAGAATTTCTAATCATATGCTTAGCTTGAGGGTGAATGTTTAACGCACAGGCTTACACTTCAGCAGTTTATTGCTTCGTTTCCCCCTCGAGAGTGATTGTCTATAGAGTTTTGGAACCTACTTTAAGCGAAAAGTCTCTGTCAGCAAAAAGTCAGCTGTAGTGTGCAAACAAAAACTGTAGATCGATAAGAAAGAAAAACATAAACATGTTTTGAATTTGTGCTATGCACACGAATAAAATAAATAGTTTATCTACATTGAAACGATGAGAATATATCATTACCAATGATTTCGTCTTTTATAGATCGAATTTTATGTAAATCTGAATTATTCATAAACTTGATCTAAAATCATTTGTTTAAGTTGGAAACAATTAACTACAAAAAATCAAAATATTAAAATTATTATATCTATAAATCTGTTTTCATGAAAACCAATTAAAGCTAGCAAATAAAAAAGTAAAAGTACTCTTTATTTTTATTTGTTTTATTTTTATATGATAAATTTAATTAGTGACATAAATATTTAACTGAGAAACAATCTAGAAAAAAAAAATAAAGTTATTTTACGCTTTTAAGAATTACTATTTTAAAGCTCCATTTTTTTTTAACAATTTTAAACAGAAAAGTTTCTCTTTAAATAATTACATGTCTCTAAAATTAAGAAAGTATGATTAATATTCTCTGATTATATGCATGTTATCAATCATGTTGTTAAGCTTAAAACGTTTCATTTTTACAGAAACTTCACATATTTTCCGAAAAATCAGTAACTGCCAAAAATAGCACATAATTATTAAATATTTATTGTGTAATACTCTATTTCTGAAATAAAAGTTTCAAATTATATAAGAGTAAATGAAAACGACTTAATTGATGGTTAAATAATTTATGAAACGCTGTCAGTTACATTTTAACTGTACAGTATTAATATTACTATAATTTAGCATATGGACAGAGAAAATTGGGGGAAATTATTAAATACAGTAAAAACAAAATAATATAGTTTGAAGTTAAGGGTTTATGATAGTTTTGACATTTTATAATCAATCTGTGTTTAATTGGCAGTAATTATAATTACTTAATTGTAATTTTCTAAAAGTAAAAACATTTGATAAATAATTAGTCATTAAAATTGTAAAAAAAGACTAAGCAATCCATAAATTAACTGTGGTAGCTTATGATATATATTGAGCAATATGGGTATTTATTAAATATTTTAAATATATTAATTTTATAATAACGAATGGATATGTATTTAGTTATTTTTCACTTTTAAACAATTTGAAGAAATTTGTAAGTAGTAAAAACTATTCTATTTAAAACAGAATACGTGACATGCCACTATATAAAAGGTCGTCAGAAATATTTATGTAATTTCTTCAAAAATAAGATTAACTATAAAATTTTTTACTTAATTTTAAATTTTAACTAAAAATTTTAATTTTCTTGAAAAGTCTGATTTTAAATAATTTTCTCAAGGCCTTTAACTTTAATAGAATTTAAAGTAAAATATTGACTTTATAATTTTCTACTATAAAAATTAGGTTAAACTGTTTTTGAGTATTTAAACCTAGAAAAAAAATTATTATAACATATATAAACACTTTTAATGTTGTCTATGTTTTTTAATTTCCAATGAGTCACAGAATTATTTTCTCTAACCATAACAATTTTATCAGAAACATTTGATTTATCATAATTGACATTAAATAATCCAGATTTGGCTAGTATTATACACATAAAGCATCGCATATATTTACTTGAGCTTTTGTGATACAAAATGCATGAGCTTAATGATAACATCAAAGTTGTACTACTTCTTTCTGAAATATATTTATATAAAAAATTATATATTTATAGGAAATTACCCATCATTCTTATGTTTTTCTAGTGTATTAAATTTATTATTATTTCTAGTGTATTGTAATTTAAATTTAAAAATTTTCTCTTTTACTTAGATAATATATACTACATGTAGAATCTAGTTATCCATTATATTAACAACAGCTATATAAAATCGTGCTATAAAATTAATTTTTTGTGCAGTTTTTTGAAAAAATGAATGAAGATAAAGAATTGAAGTGTATAACATAATTTTTGTTACTGTGTAGTGGACAAGTAAGCACTTTTAGTATAATTTTTCAAAATAATACTAAAATATTTACTTGAGAAAAAATAAGGAATGTGTTTCCACAAGACTTAAACATTTGCAAAAAACTGCTTTTATACCTGCTCTTTCTACACTCATATTAATAAATTGAGAATTATGCCAGGTCTTGCAAATAAAGGTTCAGAAACAAAACAAACATTATTTATTCATATCTATTTAAATAAAAGATAGAGGACAAAAAAGATGGTGTATGAATTTTTCATTCATAAAAATAACTAAGCTTGATTTTCCTGGCGAATTTAGAAAAATAATTCCTTTGCAAATATCAATATAAGATTATTTGTTTGATAGTTGAAATGCTGAACGTCTCTTATGCAATGAAATGAAGTGTTAAGATCAAATTATTGAGATGATCTTAGGAAAGATTACTCAACTTACAAAGCCATTCTCTCCGAAGTCTTCATACACATGTAAGATGTGGCTGATGGACTGAAACTCTTTGGTCAAGCATGTTCCGCACATGCTGTATTGGATTCAAGTCAGATAAGAATCCCATACGTGTGATTTCCTTAAATTTAAGGCATTTGTTTATTATATTTTATTGGTGAGGATGACGTTGTCATCAATAAACAAATATTCTGTGCCATGGTATTCTTAAGCAAACGTAAATGTTGTTCCAGAATAATTTCATGATGGATGTATATTATTATTGTTCCAATTTTAGCATATAGATTTGTTAAGAATACATACTGGAATGATAGATGCATGAGCGAAATTTTCATTGTATTGACGCACCCAAAATCAACAGCTAAATATGTGATTCACAAGTGAAAGTAAGCCATGACTGTTGAAATTTAGTCTGACTGACAGACCTATGAAATTAATACTCGAGATTGAAAGGTATTATATCTAGAGATCCGCCAAAGTCGCAACATACTTATATTTCTCATCCAGGAAGAGCTTCAAATAAGAGCGTAAATTTCAGGTAAAGACATACGGGGAATAAGTCAAAAGCGTGGCTTGTCAAATAAACAATGATCTGTTTCTTAACTTTGAATAGAGAGTTTGTTTTTTAAGCTGATTTCCAATAAATAATGCAAGAGTTTTTTTCTTTGAAAATCAGCAAAAGCTTGTTTGACTTTGGAATTTTTTTTCAAACTCGAAATATTTTAAAAGTTATTTTAAAATCCCCAAAACATTGAATAGAATCAGTGTATCACAAACGAAGCATATCTAAATCATTATGAAAAATGCAGATGTTGATTTAATAAATGAGTATGAATTGTCTTAGTTGTAATGATGTAGTTTGAATTGAATTGAACAATTCCGATGTGTGATGTAGCTTCCCGGAAAAATAATAGACAGTATCATTTTACAACTTACGAATAATGCAATGAATGCTACAAATGTCGAATGAATACTTTCACTATGAATTGTTCGTCCGACAATTGTTGATGTTCTTTGCCTTTATATATATAACTCATATAAACCAAGTATTTATGTTTAAGAATAGTACTCTGATATTTTAAATATGCTACTGGTCTAGTGTGTTTACTCAAATAAACTATTAAGCTGATTGTATGTTTGTTATTTATATTGCACTTGAAATTTTCACGTGCAGTAGCCCCACTTTCTTGTGAAAGCTGATTTGATTAAACTTAAGCTTGTTTCAAACTACTACAAGCTCCATTTTCCAAAGTTTTGAATTAATTTATATATACTAAGAATATAATATACACTTACATTTTTAAAATACATCATCGCTTACAAATTAGAAATAAAATGTTACTTTTCTTCTGCCAATCTAGTTTCCAAAATTTACAATATACAGATATATATATATATATATATATATATATATATATATATATATATA
>JAPDSC010120625.1:640313-651536 GCA_026290005.1 Latrodectus geometricus | reverse complement strand
GTTTCAACTGTTCGTGGGTTCGAATCCCATTTTCATTGTAATTGTTTGCAGTTATTCGGAAACTACTTTAAACTATAGATTCTGGTTTAATCAGACTTCATGTGCACAAAAGGTTAGTTGAGTTACAAACAACAAACAAACCAACTGTCTATGGTAGGTGATATGAATAAGTCACACGCACATAATTGTTTTTCAGTTAAGAATAAAGAAAAATCAGTCCTCCGCTTTATTGCAAAATATGTACTATTGACGTCCTTTAGATGAAGCAAATAGAAAATTTTATGGCGAAAAAATATAATTAGCATGAAAGAAATCTGGAAGCTAAATTTTGAAATCAAAGAGGAAATTTTAGAGGTAAAAAATACAAATGATTACAAATATTTACTAAACAAATAACCAATACATTCCTCTTCCACTTGGAATAAAAAAGTATGAAGGATAAAATATTATAAAAATGCTTTTACTCATTCGATCGTTAATGGGTAAAAAATGGTAGTTTGAAAAACAACATTTTATTATACACGGATAGAAGATTTTATTAATTTCAGTATTTTTTGCGATAGGGATAAAGTATTGGAATAGCAAAACAAATAATTGAATTGTATTTAGCTATAATTAATTTTTATTATTTACTGTGAGAAAAAGAAGAAATTCCTATAAAATTATTTTTCCTTTTTGAGACTTTATTCAGCTTTAAATCAAGTGCTTGTGAATATTAATAAAATAAAATTAAAATTATATTTGTATAAAAGCAAATATAATTTTGTGGGAGGGTAGAAAAATTAAAAAGATATTTTTTTAAATTTTAATTATTCAATTTGTATCCCATAACAGTTAAGACAAAAGTTCCTTTTATATGCCTTTCAAAAGAAATTTTTTTCAAAATTTAATCTGTAGATTTTGAACATATTCCACACAATATCTGCAATTCTGAACACTACATTAGGGGATGAAAGTATTTTTTACAGTGCAATGTTTGAAGAGTAATATTGAAATATTTGGAGAAGTAGTCGTAATTATTTCAATTATTTTTATTATTTATTGTTCCATAAAAGTATTTTTAAAAATAAAGTAACTTAAATTACGAAGGATTTTCAAATATATATGTGCGTGATCAATATCATTTTTTATTCCTGATTATAAACTCGTTATTTTTTTAAGAAATTTACTTTGGACTTAATTATATTTTTTGCATAGTTTTTCTTTTTTAAAAGAGAATAATTCATTAAAAGATGATTACAAAAAAGATTTTTTTTTTACATACAAAAATTCATAAATTTTTATTATACTTCACCAGGTAATGAAACAAATTCTTTAATATGTTTTGGTTTATTCCTGAGAGGAATTAAGTAATAATATAAGAAATTTTGAACTACACTGTTATTACTTACACTTATTAGACTTGCAGAAACATTGCTTAAATATTTTTTTGCATGCCGAATGTATAAAGAGCTTATTTTTCATTATAGTCTTATAAATTCATATAGTTATTCATTCGTTGTAGCCTATTGAATTTTCATTATAATCTTATAAAGAAAGCTATATGACTACATTTTTAATTAAAATTAATGGAGTAAAATTGTACTTAAATTGCTTAATATGATTTACAACTCAGAATGTCTTCACATTATTTCTTTAAAACGAATTAAATTTTAACTGAAACATATTTTCATAAAGTTAAAATATATGATTGAATACATAATTTTCTCTTGATGACTTTTTTTTTCAAAATTGACCGTAACGGTGTATACACTTCTATTTTCAGAGAAAAATAGCCATTTTCTTATCATCAAAAAACATTGTAATAAAAAAAGAACTACGAGTATATTAAAATAAGGCTTCATTATTTGCATTAATGACTAATGTTGCTTCATGTAGTGATTGTTGTTAGTTATTGATGAATAGGATGATTGAGAAAATTTCAATGGTATAAAAATCAAAACGCAATGTGAAAAAACACAACAATATGCACAATCATAAATATGTATTCGATAGTCATCTTCAGGTCATTATTAAATAGCAATCTATGACTGGAAATACTTTTAACTCGTCTTTACCAGGGGCGATGGATATTGGATTATAGCATTCTAAAGGATAAAACTCTAAATAGTATATGATGATGTATTCATTAAGCATGCATGATTTTGTCCCATATGATAACCACTATTTTTGATTTGTTTTTTTAGAGCTCTTCGATGTACTATGATAAGATAATATTTGTGAATTTCTTATGTTTCTATGAAGTACATTGAACTCCTCTTTATAATGCAGTATTTTTCTCTTAAAAATTTTAATGTTTCTATTCTAGTCACGTTGATATTATTATTTATAGATGGTGTTTGTGAAAAAGAGGTTTTCAATGTTTATGATGTGATATTATTTTTATTTTCATATATGCGTAAAATATCATGACTAGTTTTTTTTTCTATCTTTCGAATACCTTTTCTAAATACCTGAAAAGTATTTATCTTTTAAATACTTAGTAGACAATTATTATTATTCGATATTTATTACTTTTTCCTAATAACTCTTGAATAAATCGATAGTAGTTTTATAAATTAATTTATAAAAATTTGAAGAAATGTTTTAATACGCTGAAGAATCAGCATTAACTTTAAGTTTATTTAAATCACATTTTACATTCAAAAAATTTAAAATGATTTCTTTATTTTAATGTGATATCTTCAATAATTTTATTTGATCTAATCACTTAAAATGTCATTGTTTTATTTCTTAAAAATTTAAGGACTAATTTTCAAATTGTTACACTGCTTAGTGTTCTCTTTCATGACTTTATGAACACTCAAAATGAGATGAGAAATAATTCGTATAATTTTTGTTATTCAGGAAAATTCCTTTTCAAAAGAAAAGCTAGGAAAAGTACTTTTTTGTTTAATTATTCTTGTTTTTCAAGTTAAAAGTCAATGTTAAAACAGGATAATAGTAGTTTTTAAAGTTAAATCAATTAATATATTATTTATTGATCAAAAATTAATTTCAAAAGCAAATATCCAAAAAAAAAAAAAAAATTGGAATCTCATAAATATTTAATAAAACATTTTCAGCATTTTTCATCTCTCAATGATTGCATTTAATTTTGAATTTAATATTATTATAATTTAACTATACTTATGTGTAACATTTCATGTATATATTTAAAATATATTATATTTATTGAAATCAATGATTTATCGGAATCACACAAAATTTGCGAAAGTTTTTAGATTTCCTCAAGGTAAGATAATTAATTATGTGTAACAACCAAAATTATAACGAATGCATAATATATAAAAATTGGAAGTGTGTTTAGCAAATCCCTCCATAGTCTTCAATTGTATATGTATTCACATGAAAATCATAACAGACATCTACATCCAAAGATGAATTCAAATTCGTAATACTTAAACATAGAACAAAGGAGATAATAACTCAGATATTAGGTATTATTATAATAGGGTTATACACTTTGTTATATTAATATATTTGAAATTTTAAGAACATTTTAAACTGTTATTCATTAAATATTTTATCATATCAAGAAGCAAAATGTTTCAAATACTAAAGAAAATAATTCAGTCATTTTAAGTTTGGCTTAGTTTGTTTGACATTTAATATGAACCTACAATCAATCATTTTTATAAGAGCGTTATTTATAAACACAATTATATAATATTGTTACATATACTAAATGAAAGTGCATATTTGCTTTCATTATTAAGATGACGTTGTAAGAACTTGACATGAAAAAATATTTTATTACATATAATTTACACTTGAAATAGATTTTTTGAAAATAGATTCGATTTATGCAAAATAGGTTTTTTTTTAATAAAATAAGTAATGAATAACTATTATAATTTCAATGTTTAATTATTGAAAACATTTAACATAAAATCCATAAGGAATTTAAAGTTTTCTAAACTTAACATTTTTTTATGTAAAATCAATTGTTTCTTATTTAATATGAGTAATTAATAGGCATACTTTCAAAATAGATTTATTGCATTTAACTTTTATTTAAAATATAGCATTTTCGTCGTTGTCTGTAAGTAACTTTTCTGTAAGGTCAGAGGTAAAAATTTAGATTTTAAAAATTAGTATTGCTATCGCATACACACAGACACACAATTATAATATAATCATTATATAATAAGTTACATTCCTATCAGAACTTATAACTTTGGAAAACAGATGTAATTGCTTAAAAGCAAAAATTTATTTGCTTATTTTCTCTGATGAAACTAATGTTTTATTTCTAATAAATTGCTAATTAAGTAATTTAAAGAGCTACTTTAGTGTTGGAACATTGGCTAGCATTGAATTATTGTCGATTAACGACTAAAAATATATCATAAAATAAATGTTTTAATAAATTAAAACTACTCTGTTGTATTTAAAATCATCAAATTGGAAAAAAGACATACAAATATTTATGCTACATAGTGAAATGCTTGAATTTGTTTCAAGGAGAATTCTGGTAAGGAAACATTTTAATGATTATTAAATAATACGAGTATGAAGATAAAATCCATCACTCTTTTTAGCTGTTTCAGTTAATAGATTTTAATATTTTCAGTTATTATTGTTTGATTTCCAATCAAACTTCTACTTATGAAGATATTTCAAGAGTTAACATGAGAATTAATAAAATGCTTCTATAAACATAACAGTTGTTTTGCATAATTTATTTCTTAACCATATTGATATTATTTTCAATTTATTTCATAGTTTCTATTATTTTAATAACTGTTGAATAGTACATACCTAAATTTAAATATGGATCATTGGATTTTTTACATCAGAATAGAGGCAATTAAGTACTTAAAAACATTTACGAATATTTGTGTTTCATTTCATTCTGAAATTTTAGCGGAAAACTAATTCTGCTTCTTTAGATGAATGTCAAATTTAAGGTGTCGTATATAAGAAAAATTCATTGTCTCATTTTACGTTGAGTTAATCAGTATTTTCGAATAGTTAATTGTTTCTGACCTTATTCTTTAGATTTAACTCTCTTGAAATAAAATGTTAGAACGTAGAATCAAGAATACTTTGAAGCAGAATAATATATTACAGTATTTATTATTTGCTTCAAGAAGCCTGCTTGACATTATCTTATCCCAGCATTATCCAATCTAAAATAAAAATTTAGGTTTGATATTTCTTGGTGTATTTATAGAATTTTTTTTAAGAAATGTAGTTGATATGATCAAGCTTTTCTTGCAGAGGTAATTATTGCATTTTAATTTTATCAGAGTAATTAAATGTGCAACTGCGTCAATAAAATATAATTCCTGATTTGCTAATACATATATAATTAAAAAAATCTGTAAATAATATAGAAAGTATTAGCTCTTTAATTTACTTCAAACTTTAAAAAATTTAAAATAAATTCTATTGAAAAGTATCAAATTTTCCAAAGAAATAAATACGGAATTTTAATAAATCAAATGTACCATTTTTTCATTAAATTTTTGTTGTATAAAATTGATTAGCTCCACATATTATTTTTATCTTTCTATATATTCTGAAAATATGTTGACTTTAAAATGTCAAATTTTAAATAAAGGTATACCGAAAAATATTCAGTTATGTTAATTCATTAGAAATAGTTCTTTAAATAGGAAAAATAAGCTTACGAATGTAAAAATTATAAAGAATTATTAATTTCAAGGAAATCTTGAAGAAAAGCATCTTCTTTTAATCAAAAAAGCTAATTGAGTAACTTATCACTAAAATCTGTATTTTTACAAGAATGAAAGCACTATCAAAGTTTCCGGACGCCTTAAAAGCGCAACCACCATAGCAACATTTTTCCAAAAAGAAGCACTATTTTCAGTAAAGGAATTAAATCAGCTACGATTACGGAGTTAGTTTATTATTCTACAAGGAAAGAAATTGCTTTTCATACCATGAAATTAGGGAATGCTATCTGGGTTAACTTAAAACTCACAAAACTTCAATTAGCAAAGGGAAATTTAACAAACATTGTTTCACTAAGCTTCCTATCCAATTAAAAGAGAAGCTTTTCAGCAATGTTTCGCTATAACTTTTAAAATATCCTTCTCCAGAATTTATTTCAAATGAGTTGAAATGGAAAAATAGAGTTATTTGTCGGGTATTTAGTTTGCACTTGAAACTCGCAAATAAGTGAAAAATTTCATTGGATAAAGAGTTTCGGATTTATGATTCCATTGTGAATGCTATTTCTTCTGTATATGTAAGCATCATATAATATTGTGTTTTAAATGTTTTTGAATAAAAAATTTGCTAATATTTATATTAGAATCCATTAAAATAATGCTGTGTTCTCGGTTATTTCCATTGATTATTTAAAGTTTAATAATAATATTATTTCTCACAAACTTTTTAGAGTTTAGATTTGAAGAAACATCAAGTATGTTTCTGTCTATAAATGCTTTGTGTTTTTTTTATCACCTTTTAGTTTGTCTATCAAACCAATGTAAACTTTACTGCATTTGTTCCAAGAAAAGAAATATTCCTTCAATGTATATTTGTTTTTATTTCATTTTAAAAATATGAGAAAAGAAACATTTAGTTAGCCTTAAAAATAAAATTTTGAGAAGCAACTGGTTCATTCTGTTTTACAAAAATTATGCATCAATTTGGTTACTTACAGTAACAAAAAATTATCGTCTCGTTTCATAATATCAGATTAGTCTTATTTAATTTAGTATTCAAGTGACTAATTTCCATAATACTTTGCTCACATTCAAAATGTAGTAACATAAAGGACATTGGGTAAGAAATCCTTGCATATTAAAGAAATTATGCAATGCGAAACATGTAAATTGATATAATTACTAACTCAGTGTATTCTCTAAGCAAAACTTATAAAGTAATAAATATCTACGAGATCAAAATCCTAAGCTCCACAAAAGCATAAATATAAATGATAGAATGATGGAGTTAGCATATTTTTCAATAGATTATTTTCAATTAATCATACTTTATAGCAATGATTAATACAAAATAATGTTGTCTTAACGAAATTCAATTGACTTTGCAATTGAAGTTTCAATTAATTGAAAACATAACATGAGTTTTGAAGGTGTTGAATAGAAACTTAGGCATTTTAAAACTTACGAGAGTAAAGATTACTACAATTTTATATGTATTTAAAAATCATTCCTTTTGCTGAATAGAAAAACAAAATATAAAATGATCTTTATGCTAAATTCTACTATAATTTTTAAGGAATATTGGAAAAATATTGTTTTTTGATCCCTAAAAGAAAAGAGGAATTTATTTTTATGTTGGTCTGTTGTTGACGAGATTCAAACAAAATTTTTTACATTTATTTAAAAGCTGCTATTTTAAGGAAACATGTTTTTATTATCATACTAGTATTTCCCATTACCGGTACTATTCACTTGTTTTGAAATTTATGAGAGAAAAAATTATTGCTTCGATAAGCTGCCTTCTCTTAAGAAATAGATTTTCTTTAATGTAAAATTATAGGAACTTCAAGAGTAACTATGGATACGTTTTGAGTGTCTAAATATTGCACAATAAAAATACTTATTAAAATACTTTAACAGTGTTTGATACATTTTGTTAGGAATTTATCGGAATTTTTCTTATGATGGTGATGTAAATGACTGATGAAATGCATAGTCTTTATTCTATGCTAGAGAGAATCTTGAATATGAAATAAGAGAGAAGTAACTATTGTATTCGTATAAACATATATATTTAAATTAATATTTGTGATGCATTTGTTTGAATTGTTATACTTATTTGATGATTACTGTTCCTTGATCATTTTAAGGAAATTTATTAAGAATTTAACTGGCAGGTTTTTTATTTGAGATCTTTGGTTAAATTATTATTATAATTATTTAAATTTTTTAAATAATTCTCTTTCATTTGTATCCATCTAAAATCATTGAGACACTTGAATCTAATCTATGAAGTCATTAACTATTTTTATATATTCCCGAAATTTTGTGTACCTTGGTAAATAGCTTCTTCTGCAGTTTTCATTAGTTATTTTGCTAATCCTTCATAAATATATATTGACAATGTTTTTTTTCTCTCAAAATAATTTATTTGCCTAGTTATTTATTTATTTGTCAAACTTAAAGATGGAATTTTTCTTGCAGTTTACCTCTGTAAAATTTTTTTTTATTTAAAAAGAAATTTGCATTGAAATCGCAAAATTGATTGAAAGTGTTTACTAACAATTTGCTAATCCTTTACTTTGCTTCTCATGACCTTTTCTGCTGCATTTATGAAGCTATAAAATGTCAGAATCACTGTCGTCACATATAGGAAATGTTTCAGATCACTACTTTTAATGGCTTTAGAATTTTTAATATTTCTTTCGAAAGCTGGGAAAGCCTGTTAACCGAATGAAAATTATTTATACATAATCCAGGATATATTCATAGCTTACATGGAAACACATTTATTTTTTTATTCTTCAGCATGCCGCAAAAAAACCATAACAATAACAACATTGAAATACAGAAGAAAATATGAAGGTAGCATATTATTTCATATTATTCAAATTCACATTTATTTTTGATATGCTATCTCTGTCCATAAAAGCTTTTTAAACAGAACAATATTGGTGTATTCTAAAGATTTCTAAAGATTATTATTGGTGGTGATTTCTAAAGATTTCTAAAATGTGGAAGAGATTCTTTTCACCAGGTGTATAGATAAAATATATATGTTTGCGTATAAAAGCTCGTTGTCTATACACGATTGAAATGATTTCTGACAACATATTTAATGGAAAATATTTATCATATTTATAGAAAATTTTACTGCTTTTAAACTATTTTTATTTAAAAGAATATTAAGTGTTAAGGCTTATATTTATAAACATCTTCTATAACTTAAGTCAAATAATTAGTATTAATCAAAAATAGCTCATAATTAATACTTACAGCAACATTTAAAGGAATAAAATGCATATTTCTTACTGAGTGTTCTTAAAACATTAATATTTAACAAAGTTATTTAGAAATTTTTATTTTCAACCTAATTAATATTCTTCAAAGTAAAAAATGTTGCAACTATTTAAATAATATACATTTAAACATATTTTCTAAATTAGGATTAATATTATACTCTAAACTGTCGTAATCACATTTCTATAATCTTAATTATAGTGGATAAGAAACATTTATTCTTTGCTAAAATAAATAAATAGCACTTTGTTTGGTATTTAAGTGAAACTTTGATATTGCAAATTTAGCATAAGAAAAAAAATAGTTCACATTTCTCTTCTTTCAAAAAAATTCATGCGTTAAATTTAATGACTAGTGTGTTTTGGCCACCATTGGTCTAACATGGCATTTTAAATTAGCACAAAAATTCATAGTAAAAAATGCATATTAAAATTGAGAAAAAATGATTTTTATATATTTATTTCAATAGAAAAAGTTGTTTCCTAAACAAAGCATAACTTTAAATAATGAAATGATGTAGTGAAGAATCATATACGAGAGTATGTGAATATTTGTTCACATTAATGCGACAGTAAGTGTCATAGAAGCAACAAGCAAATAAAGATACCCTTTTTAGAATAAGCAAGTGTTTCTTCTATAGTATTTTATTGTGAGATTGTAGAATTCACACACACACACACCAAATTGAGGTATGAACTTGTATAAAAATATGGTTTTTAAAATTTCTTTCTTCAGAATGTTTTTAATATAGTGGAGTCTGTTTGATTCAAGTTTCATCAATTCATGTAAAAAAATGAAGATATAAATTTTTTAAAATAGGACTTTGTTTTTTTCGAGACTAATAAAGAAAATAGATGGCTACATATTCTTAGGTTCTAATATAACATTCTTCAAAAGTAATATTAAAATATTTGCCAGATATTTAACTGGAGTAAATTATTATTAGTTATTTTTATTTTAGCCTTGACACACATGACGGGCTACCTATATTCTGTTACATTATTGCATTTTTGCAAAATGTAACCAAGTTCAAGGAATATAAATTTTATAAATAAATTAACACATTATATGGGAACTTTTCTAATTTATTTAAAAAGTAAAATAACGAGCATTTTTATCATTACATACAGAATTTGAAATTGTGCAAGAAAGAAGAATTAATTTTAAAAATTAATTAAACGTAATTAATTACTTTTAAAATATTCTGCATGTTTTTATATATACGTATTTAGCATATTTCAGAAAATTTCGTCAAAGTAAGAGACACATCTTGAATGCTAAAATAACTAATATGTTGCTTAGGTAAAATGATGAGTAATGAATGAACCGTAAACCTTCGCCAGAAGATCTTGATGGGATTTTAAAAACGCGAAACACAAAATATAAGCTCATCTACTCATAAATATTTATATGTATTGATTATAAGGATCATACACACCCTTACACTCTACATATATATGAATATTATTCATGCATGAGGTTGCCTCTGATTCAATGATGCATACATAACGTCATCACTGAATGTATTGTTTCTCTATTCGAAAAATAGAAAACGTATTTGAAAACATTGAACTGTTCAAACGAATCATCGTGCCAAATGCTCTAGTGAATTAAGCATTTAATATACAAACCTTTTAGCAATACTTATAATAATCCACTTACCTTTCAAGGTATTTAAGGTTTGAAACGTTGAAAACGCCCACTTTTGCCTCCCCATAATTTCAACACAAATGTGCATTAACTGTATTTATAACATCACATTTTACATTTTAAACATCTCTACTTCTATTACATTTAAGTTCTTCGCATTGATGTGTAATGCAAGTTAAACTAAATATTTCCTTTAAAGCTTCAAAGAGCAGTTAAGAATGTTTTCATATTTGATAATTTCTTAAATCCAAATATAGGAAAATTTAGTTTTACAGATTTATAGTTTTAATAAATTAAATTAAGAATATGAAAAATATATGTAGTTAATAAGCCCCAGTTATATCTTACATTTTTGAATAGTAATAAAACTACATATTGAGAAATAGTTTGCATTTTTTACTTTCTATTCATTATAGTGGAAAATGCTTCAAGCCTAAACTTATCCATTGAAAAACACTACTCAAAAAATGAAATGGTATTGAGGTTGTGGGTAAATTTTAAACTTGGAGATTTTTTTTTGGTGACACATTATTGGGAGAAGAGCAGGTTATAAGACCTAGATAACATTAATTTGGCAGAAAAAAATGCATTTCATTGAGCATTCGAATATAAGTTAATATATATATTTATA
>JAPDSC010120625.1:602979-634681 GCA_026290005.1 Latrodectus geometricus | reverse complement strand
CAATCAGGCATCTTTAATAATCGTCTTTCATCAACGCGTTCGTCCTTAGTCTTCAATCTCGCTCTCGTTCTAACGGGGAGGTCCCTCTTGGCCAAAGCTTAGCGCGCTGTTACGTCATCTGACCTCTTATTGGTGGAATAGTTAGGAGAAAACATCGGCGCTGGAAACATCGCCCCGGCTCTCCTCTACACCGTTTCCGATCACACTCGGGCATCCTGATGGCTTTGGTCCTCCAAAGATTGCACAAAGAAAGAAAAACAAAAAAGAGAAATCTAGAAAAAAAAAATAAGTAAAGAATAAAATTATTCACAGGCGTCGTCTTTAATAGCCTATTTCTTGATGCCATTCGTCATTTTTGTTGGCAAGTTTCATCTTTCTTTTGTATCATCTTCATTATGAAAATCTTCTAAAAAAAAGAAAAAATACAATTAAAATATTTGAAAAAAAATTTAATAAGAGCATCCGTTTATCATAAGTCCGTTTTCCAGAAAAGGGTCTTAAACTGAGACTAAAATGGTTGTTGTCCATTTAGTTCCAGGGCTTCATATTTTCAGCTGCAGTTGAGGTGTTATTCGGGCCTTCATGGTTTCCGACTTTCACGACTTCATAACGATCTCGTTCTTTAACTGAAGTTATTTTGTAGGGTCCGAAAAATTTTGGTCGTAACTTTAATCCTGTACCGAACTGGGTTCTTTGTATTGCAACTAAATCTCCGACTTCATATGTTCGAGGTGACTTTCGTTTCCGATTAAATTGACGTTGGTTTTGTTGTTGTAGTTTCAATATATTCTTTTTCGCTTCTTCTCGAAGGTCCTCTTTGTTTTTTATTGTGCCTGCTTGGTACTCTTCTTCGAGTAATTTCTTAATTCGATAATCCTCTTTATTCTTCATTTTCACACCAATCATGAGTTCAAAGGGGGAATATTTTGTACTGGTAGTTGTAGCACTGTTCAGAATTCATTGGACATCTGGGACATATTTAAACCATTTTGTGGGATCATCTGCAGAAAGCTTGGCAAGGATGGGAATAAGGATTCCATGGATGCGTTCTACTTGTCCATTACCTCGTGCAAGACCAGTAGTTATATTTATATGCTCGATTCCTTGCTCGGAACAATAATCGGCAAAATCTTTAGAAGTAAATGCTGAACTTTTGTCAGAAATTATTCTAGATGGATTCCCAAATGATGTTTGAAGAATTTTCAATTTTTCTATCGCATCATTTGCTGTTGTTGATTTTACGGGATAAAACCATGTAAACTTTGTGAATGCATCAACTACAGAAAATATGTATTGATACTTTTTATTTGAAGAGGGAAGTGTACCAAGAAAGTCTATATGAAAAGTGTCTAAAGGAATGGTACCTTTGGGTATTGGGTGAAGATAACCTTCAGCTTTTCCTCGTTTCTTATTATATAAAATGCAGTGTACACAATTAGCTATTATATTTTCAATTTTAGGTAGCAAATTAGAAATATAAAAATCACGTTGTAAAATTGACTGTGTTTGTGCAGCAGAAAAGTGTCCGTTATTGTGAGCGTGTCTAATAATATCATTTTCCATAGCTTGGGGAACAACTAAAAGTTCGTTGCCTTTTTCATATTTGTATAGGATGTTATTTTTTATAATCTAGTCATTAGTGTTATTTTTTTGGCATAAAGCTTTAAGATTTTGAATGTTATCATCTGTAGATTGAGCTCGTTGTATTTTTAATGTCATTTCTGATTGAGGTGTAATAAAATATACTGTGTTACGACTGAGGGCATCAACATGAGGCATTTGCTTACCAGATCTATGAATTATTTCATAATCAAAATCTTCAAGGATCATTGCCCATCTGGCAATTTTTGTTGTTAAATCTTTCTTTTCTATAGTCTGTTTAAACGCAGCACAATCTGTAACAATTTTAAATTTATTACCTAGTAAGTAAACACGGAATTTTTTCACAGCTTCTATAATCGCGAGGACTTCTAGTTCGTAGCTGGAGTATTTGGATTGTTGAGGGGAAGTCTTTCGGCTCATATAGTAAATGGGGTGAAATTTTTCATCACTTCCCTTTTGAAGTAGCACAGCTCCGAAACCTTGTGAGCTGGCGTCAGTATGCAATTCTAACTGTGAACCTGGTCGATAGATGTGTAAGACTGGCTTTTGAGACAGAATGTTTTTCAATTCTTGGTAAGCTTTTATTTGTTCGGTATCAAATTTAAACTCTTGGTTATTGCGAAGAAGGTCACTTAAGGGTTTAGCAATGCGTGAATAATTAGGAATGAATTTTCGAAAATATCCAGTTAATCCTAGGAAACTCTGAATCTGTTTTAAATTAGTAGGTTTAGGGAAATTTTGAACGGCAAGGGATTTCAATGGAGAAGGTTGAATAGTTCCATTCTGAATAACGTAGCCAAGAAATTCAATTTTGCGTTGAAGGAAACTGCATTTATCAAAATTAAGATCCAAACCATACTCTGAAGCAAGTTTAAGAACTCGTTCTAATTTTTTAATACCTTCGGCTTCATCTCGAGATGGTATTATAACATCATCTAAGTATACTATCATTGTGCCATCTTTCAATAGTTCACGAAACACATTATTAATAAATCTTTGGAAAACAGAAGGACTGTTACACAATCCGAAAGGCATTTTGAGAAATTCAAACTGTCCATCATGAGTAACAAAAGCAGTGTATTTGCTACTAACAGGATCTACGGGAACATGAAAAAAGCCGTTCTTTAAATCTAATGTTGTAAAAACTTGTGACTGCTCTAAGCGATCAAGTACATCTTCAATCAGGGGCAGGGGGAATCTATCCCGAATTATTTTTTTGTTTAATTGTCTATAATCGATACATAATCTATGTTTACCGTTTTTCTTTTTACACAGAACCACTGGAGCTGCATAATCGGAAGTGCTTTCTTTAATAATACCATCTTTTAACCATTGTTCTGTTTGTTCGTGGACGATTTTTTGTTCTGCATAAGGTAATCGGCGTGGACGCTGATTTACCGGTATTGAATCACAAAGAATTAGATTCATTGAAACATCTGTAGTCTTAGTTTTGTTTGGCTTATAGTTGTTAATTATTTTCTTAATTTGTTCTCTATAAATTGAGTTTTTAATATGTGAAAGTTCGATTGTGTCCGTCTCATCGAAAACATTAATTATATTAACAAGAAAGTTTTGATTATTGTTAACCAAATGAATACCATTTTTACCTATGTGAAATTCACCTTGGTTGATGCAATCTGTTCCAATAATTGCATTTACAGAAATACAATCATCTGGAATTACGTGAATGTTTATAGAGAATGAGGAATCCTCTATTTGAATTAAGTCTGTAAAATATCCTATTGATTTAATTTTAATATTTCCTATTCCAGTAAAAACAAGAGGGGAATAATTAAGAAGAGGGGAACCAATTTGTTTATATATTGAATATTTTATCATAGAAGCTTCACTACCCGTATCTAACAATGCATTTATTTTGATGTTGCATAAAGTAATTGGAATGTGCATGGGTTTTATTTGAGGTGAAATATCATAATCTGCCTGAATATGCTTAACAGAATTTTTGGGTATTTTTGTTGTAGTCAACTGAGTATTAGGACAGTCCATGGCCTTATGACCAAAATTATTACACTGGAAACATTTAAATCCTTTCTCTTTATGTAAACACTGTGAAGACTTATGACCTTTTTTGCCACAATTAAAACAAATTATTGGAGATACATTCGACATATCTTAATTATTATGAGTAACTCTAATATTGCCTTTATTTAAATCTCGATTGCTGAGATTGTAATTTTTTCGATCATAATATTTACTGAGAACATCGGGAAACATTTGTTTTTTAGAAACGTAAATTTTTTCATAAATTTTTAATTTTTCTTTAAAATCAGAAATATTTTTAGTACCATATAACAAAATTTTGTTACTTGAGTTATCAGGTATACCATTTATTATGTATTCAATTAAAGATGCTTCATCTATTGTACCTCGAGAAGCAATTTCGCGCATGCATACAAAATATTCAAAAAGAGATTCACCTTTTCGCAAAGTACGTTCTTGAAGCATAGTGTGAATTTGTTTACTATTAACTTTCGATTTAAATTCTAACAATAAAGTTTCTTTTAAAATTTTCCATGTAAACAAAACATGTATACTCTGAATAAGAGTTTTTGCAGTACCAGTTAAAGATTTTTTTGCAAAAATTATCTTTTGTTGATCACTTGTAATATTGAATAAACAAAAGTTATCTTCTAAATCTTGTATATAATGTTCGACTGAATAACTGTCAGTACCATTAAAGGAGCGTAAAGTGTCAGTTAGATCTTTCATAGAAAAAGATCCGCTAAAACTAGTGTTGTATGAATGTAAGTATTTTGCACCTGGCGTGGGGGAGAAAAAGGATTTGCAGACTGACTTTGTGAGTCATCTTCGGCTCCGAATGGAGGAAAAATATTGTCGACGACTGCTGTCAGGGCGTTGTTTACTGTTTCGTTTTGAAAACCACTGACACTGCGATTCTGAGAAGAGGAATTTTTTATTGAACTCACTGGATTTCTTATATTATTAAAAGTTTCTACTAATTCTGTTTCACTTTCGGAATCGGATTCAGCATTTCGAAATAAATCGAAATTTATTAAATGTTCAAAAATTAAATCACAATTATCTTTAGCTTTAGATGTAAATTCAATATGAAGCACATTACACATAGAAATAAAATCATTGTCACTGAATAAAGTTTTGGCTTTTGTTTTGGCTTCTTCAATATGATAGTTAGAATCAAAACCAGTAAAATTTCGTAAATTAGTTCTATTTCTTCGCCCTTCATCTGTACCAAATATTAATTTATGTAGATTTTTAATGTTCTTAGTGCTACTATTCGATATTGAGATTGCAATTTTCTTAATATCATTTAATGAAGCCATATTTCTTATAGTCTATAAAACAAGTTTAAAGCTGACTCACCGTTTTGAAGGAGTGAATCATCTGCATTTTTCGTCTTGATTGCTTAGGAATTCCTTAGAGTTGCTTGGTTGTCTAGGGTATAATATTTGAGAAGAAAGAGATTCTCGTAATAGGCCGTGCCCCCATGTAATGAGGGAGTATGGAGATTAAGTAGAAATAAAAACAGACTAATTTAATATTTAAGCTTACTGAATTTAATTAAGAATAACAAATAGAAAAATTATTTACAAATTAAAGTTAAATTAACAAAATTGAAAAGAATAACAATCAGGCATTTTTAATAATCGTCTTTCATCAACGCGTTCGTCCTTTGTCTTCAATCTCGCTCTCGTTCTAACGGGGAGGTCCCTCTTGGCCAAAGCTTAGCGCGCTGTTACGTCATCTGACCTCTTATTGGTGGAATAGTTAGGAGAAAACATCGGCGCTGGAAACATCGCCCCGGCTCTCCTCTACACCGTTTCCGATCACATATATATACATGTTATTTCTAATGGTGGGCACCCTTGAGCAAGTAACATTAGCCCATTTCCCGCAACAAGACCGGAAACTGCTTCTCATTTTATCGTTACCCGGTGGGCACCTGTGAACCAAGTCACGGAGGTACGAGTAGCATCGCCCACGCCACAACACCACAAACCCGTTTATAGCGCGGGCCACATTCATCCATCATCTGGGGAAAGGACAAGAAACACAGAGAGAGAAAGAGAAAGTACATCCAAGCCCGCGCCGGGTTTCGAACTCTGGTCCTCCCCATCTGTAGTCAGTTTGACTACTATATTCACAAATAAAAGAATGACACATCAAGTCGGAAATCAATTTTCAACATAGGTGGATAAATTAAAGTTGAAAATAATACACAGCATCTCACAACTTGAAATATTTTATTTAAAATATCATTAAAAAGACAGATTTGTTTTCTCACTTTTATTATTCTAAACATAACACCAAACTGAACATTTGAATTTCAAATAACCTATTAACAAGTTAATAAAATAAAAGAAAAACGAATGGCATTAATATTTTACTCAATCAAGCTTTCATTGTACTATGTCCTGAAATTTATGACGAGGAGTTTTGTAATTTTCTAAAATATGAATATATTCGGGAGTCTTAAATTATCTTTTCATTATTTTTTTAAGATCTTTTGATTTCGTCTATTAATATGGATTAACTGCGGAAATAAGGAGCTTTATTTCCATCTATAATTTATGTTATTTTATTTTCTGAACTCAAGTGAAAGTGTTTATAATATTCCCATGACATTCTTAATTACTTTAACTTCAAAAGAGGAAAATATATATACGTTGACAAATATTGAATATCAGCATAATGTTTCCTATGGTACAACATTTGCAGGGTACATGCAATAATTTCTAAAAAGAAAAAAAAAATGAAGGTAAAAAAAATGAAAATTGTAAAGAATTGTGTGTAAAGAATACAAGATAACGTTTCAGATCATCCACATTTTATGAGCTAAATAATATATTGAGATAATGTAATAAGGATACCCTGTTTATCAAACTTCGTTTAAAGAAGATAAAAGTTTTATCTGATTATTCAAAGAAATATTGAAAAGGTAATCTTTTGCAATAGAAATAAAGAATTTATTTTTATCACATAATCAGGTAAAGAAACTGATTTTGTGATAAAAAAATTCTTTTTATAACTTTGGTAAAAAAAAACACAAACAATAATCTTTAATGCTTCAGGCCGTTAAAGGATTTTAATAAAAAGACAGAAAAATTTTATTCCATTTGGAAAGGAATTAAAAAACTTTTACAGTGAATAAAATGCTCCATTGTAGAATATTTTCAAATCTATTGCTTTTATTATATGCTCTTTATTTTCTAGACTTCTTATATCATAATTTATCAATAAAACAGCTATTGTGTTCGTCTCATTTAATAATTTATTATGATAAGTGTATATTTTGTTCAACTTTCTATTTATATTATTAACATTTTTAAATTAATATATGCAAATTCTTTTTTCTAAAACAGTATTTTGGATAGATTTCATAGAAAATCATGCATTGGAAATTTTATATTTATAAATTACATATTTTATGACAATTTATTAAACTGTTGATTAAAAATTTAAAAAGTGAAATGTTTAGGAAAATAAATTTTAGGGAGTAGTTATTTGATTATGAATCAATTAATTTTTTTTTATCCTGATCTTTAATTTTTCAACAATTTATTAACAAATAGATTAGAAATTATTTATTACACATTAAGCAATTTGTAAATGATATGCAAGAAATCTTTATTCATATAAAGTCATTTTAAGAATAAAAGAATTTATGCATAGTTTGATCCAAACAGTATTAAAATTGAACTTTTAATTCTCTTCAACTACACGTGACTTAACTTTATAAAATTATAAATTCAATAGTTTAAACGATAGATGTACGTTTTGATGATTTTAACTCGAGGCTACTTGCTATAAGATAAGTTTTTCTATTAAGATATGTTAACTTCGTAATATTTAACTTAATAAATTAACACATAGACAATTGAAAATATTGAATTTTCAATATTAAAATGAGGAGAGAGAGAGAGTTTAAAATATCAATCTAATATGTATTGAAAACACACATAGGATATATATTTTTTAGAACCATTACAATAACTGAGTAGTAGAAGTTAAGTACATACATTATCAGTCATAGTGATTAGATTTTGATTTATTTTGACAGAATTGTTAATTGTATGCATATTTAAATTATACATGATTCTAAAAAAGTCAATAGAGCAATAAGAAAGAGCTTGTAATCAGCTAACTTTAAAATTTGAGCATTACAAATTAGATTTATATTCTTAATTTAGAGAGTGTTTTGTATCATTTTTTTATTTTTTATAAATTTATATATACATATTTATATAACCAAGTTTTTGAGTCACAAAACTCCTTCTATTCATATAATGAATTGCTAAAGAAATGAGTACTTTAAAAATCGCTTCTGACGGCTCCCCATTTTAGAGATAATTGCAACCAATACGGAAGCGCAAAAACGTTATTTATAATAATAATAAACAGCCAAAGAATAATGTGAAGATGTGAGTGAGAACTGTCTACTTCATGAAAAACGTCCAAATTATTATTTCTTACACATAGTCAAGACGTCTACACAACATATAATGAAGAAACAATTATTAATATTTATGCAAATAAATGAGATACTACATTAATGTAACTAATTTTCAAACACATGCAAAACATTTAATCGTAATTTTTCATAAACATTACAGTTTTCTAATGTAAAATTATCTTTCGAATTGATTTCTATGGTAGTTAAATAAATTGCATATGCAGGTAATTTTCAAAAGCATTGTTATTGACGTGAGATTATATAGTTAAATAAATACCATTTAAGATAATAAAGATATCACATTTAACTGTCCTTTACTGTCTTGAGAGTAAACTTGAAGTTTTCAAACATATATGTCGGTAATCATTAATTGTTCATTAAAGTTTTTAATATAATTTCTTCCTGATTTGTAACAGTGAATAAACAGAGAATAGATTTATGGTTTATAAACAAAAAACAAAATTATGTCAATCACGAATGTTTGCAATTCATTCTCTTTATTAACTAGTAAATCATTAATTTTTAGGAAAAAGTTTTTATTAATATTCTCAGCAATTAATATATCAAAAACCTTAAATAAGGGTATTTTAGTGATACTCCTAGTTTTCTTACTATTCGCGATTCTCTTATATACATTCAAAATTAATTTTTTGTTTACTTAATTTATATTTTCGGCTATATATTAAAGATAAAATTTAATAATGAGCATAAATATTAATTAAGAAATTAATATTAAATAAGATTTTATTACTTATAAAATAGTGAGTTTCATAATAGTGATATCAGGGCAGGAGCTGCACAATCCGATAAAATAACATAAAATGCTGGAGAGAAATCCTTCTATTTGTTTTACATTTTATTGACCCACTTTCATTAACAAATTAAAAAAAGTATTTCAGTTTAACATTCAGTTTAACATTTTGTCAAATGTCTAAGAAGAAACTTAGTAAAATTGGTGAAAGCTACATTTGTAGAAAAAATTCTACGTAAAGAAAATCTGAAATTCTTAGAGAAATTTTATATGACCGTTAAAATAATGTCATTTTTCAAACAGTCATATTTGTAAAAACATATGTAAGGAATTTGCGATACTAAATGAACTTAGTCACATCTTGAATTACCGAGAATCAATTAAACGTTGATAAAAATACCAGAAGACAGAATGTAGACAACCAGAATATAGAATGAACTAAAGTGCAGACAAAAGCTTCAATGAATTTTATCGAGTCTTCAAAATCAATTATAAAGTGAAACAGCAATTTTTGTACAATAAGATCTTCTTACAATGTAGCTGAAAAACTTAAGGTATATACAGCCTTATAAAATTTGCTTATATGAATTGAAAATCTTGTGAAGGAATAACTAATAAATAATGATTAATAAACATTTCTTATTTAAATATTGTTTTGCTTGTATAGAGTTGCAACTAACACATTAAGCTAGAAAATAAATCATGTATATGTGAAGTAGATAACTATGTTTCTACAAAAGGCTTACAATGAGCATTAAAAAAGCATATTCACCAAGAAGTTAATTAAGCTTAATAATCTATAATAAGCTTTGACTTGAAATCTGCATTGACTGAAATATATATCTAAGGTATTCTAGCATGCTCTGAATTATATATAATAATATATAATTCAGAGCTCCAAAAAGTGGAGATTTTGTAAAAATAATTGTCTACATATATCAAGAAAACACAAGTGTGTTAATAAAATACAATGATTGGAAGAAATGTGTCAGAAAATTCAATGGAATTTTTATAAAATAGTGTAATATATTTTTAAATAGCTGAGTGTTATTCAGGATTAAGTTAGAACTTATTTCATTGCTCAAGTTAAATTTTAAGTATAAGTAAAGTATTTTATTTTATTCCCTGAATATAATGTGTGAACTGTTCACCATTGAAAATGTCATCGTGCCTAAAGCTTAAAATGATCACAAATTAATTTAGTTTTTTACAAACAATATATTTTTAATTTTAAAATCTTTTAAATATTAAGCTTATATACAATAAATAAGCATAGCCTGCGCATACATGTGCATGCATACAGTATAATAATTAAGAAAGTGTTTATTTAATATTATTAAAACACAAGTTTTTTAAAGCTGTCATTACTATTTGAGAATAAAAAAGAATTCTCTCTTTTTCAGTAATTTTACTTATTAATTCTTAAAGGGGGGATCTGGGAAACAAATATTTATGATTTACAACTGAACTTATATTTTGCTCAGAGCTGTTTTAAACCAGTATTATCCTTTTCTATAAAAAATGTCAATTTACTTTCAGTAAATTGGAAATATTACATTACAGTTTTGCGCATCATAATTTGAAAATTCAAGAATTGTTCTGATGGGTTTTATAAGCCAAAATTGATTGATCGACATAATTATTAATAAAGAATGTATTGTTATTTAGCTGTTTTAATTTTTTAAGAAATGCATCAGAAAAACAAATAAGCATAGTTCGACAATCTCACAGCATAATATCATACATTAGGATTTATCATAACATAGAGCTAACTACTAAAATTGCTATAACAGGAAGAAGTGAAAATAACGAAATGATATTTATTGAACAAGTATATTCTAAAAATATCAAGTGATTCAAATTTTCAAGAAATTTTGAAGGATAGATCCTGAAACAATAACACAGAATTTATGCATCTGAGCAGTAAGTCAATCAGATGTTTTGTTGGATGTCATGTAAGATATAGCTGCCCATGTAGTTTCAACATGGTGCCACTGTTCATAGACCGTAATGACCAGTATTTAGTGGAAAACTATTTTCAGGGCAAACTTTGATCAGGCATTTTCTGGTTGTAAAATTCTTGGAGGATGTGCTTGCTAGGGCAACAACTGAAAATTTTCTGTATCAAGAAAAACCGTACTACAACGTGGGTTATTCTGTGGCTGCATAGAGCATCCAAGGGCTCTAATAAATAGTAAAAACATGTATCTTAATACAGAAGAAATTTAAGTGAAACTGCTTATATTGTTGTCATAGCGAACAAGAAATGATCGAGAGAAGTAACCAACAATCCAACACACCATTAAATGTTCTTGAATGCATGCAGCTAATATTCGGCATCCACGATGACGTCAAACACTAATGTGATTATCCTGATGACGCAAACAGAACTGGAATTCTCGTGCAAACAATTCTTGAGTCCAAGTATTCTGATAATAACTACCTTCAAATGCTGTCCTGTCTCTAATGCAACATTAAGTGTAGACATGGCCGTCGTCATTGAGCTGCAGTCCATGCTGCTTAAAACATCGTTGAGCACTTCGTGTAGACACTTTTCGTCTTGAAAACAATTTTTTGTATATTGAACCAGCGCTCATTAGATGGCAGAACAATCAATTAAATTTATAGGAGTGCAACAGTTGAAAAGTCAGTTGAGAGAGAAACAATTGAAAAGACAAGCACATATTAAATTTAATATGTGCTTATCTTTTCAACTGTTTCTTATAAAGAAACACAGGATGACAACACGAGCCACCACAAAAATGTTTACAAAGCGTCAAACATGAAATTTGGGTTTGAGAAGCATTCTGTACAATTTCTTCATATAATCACATTGTAGCTTTTGCTATCATCGTTTATCTCATATGAATTCGCGGAAAATTTTATTATTTTCATGAAATAGTGTATTCTTTCTGATGTACAAATTTCGTTTGTCTAGCTTGTCATCTTCTTAATCTATTAGATTTAATTACCAATAATGTATCGACTTTAAGCTTATACTTTCCTAACTACAAATTTGTGGCATCTATTAATCAAGGTTCTCTAATCCCATATCTCATATCAAATATAAGTTATTAAATTTTGGTTAGAATTATAAATACGTGATTAAACGTAGTAATATACAAACGTTTTAGTGGCAATATTAAATTTTCTCCTGAGACATAATTTGCACAGTAATTCGATCAAATGGAACAGTTAGTGTCATAAAATGATTCGCATTTAAAGGATGTATCTAGAATTGGGAGAAACTATCTACCAACTTGATTTAACGAACAATTTGAAATTTATCCAATTAGAATGTAAAATTTATTCATAGAATTAATTCAAACCTTGCATTAAGGATGTAAAGAACATAATATTTTGCCATTAATATTATAGGAAATGTTTGAAATATATTGGTATTTAAATTAAACAAAGAGCGGGATTATTGTAAAATATATGATTCACATTGTTAATTAATTAGTGCTACATTAATTTATATTATTTACTACTCAAATGATATCAAATACGATGTAGAAACTAAACTAATCATAAAATTTATTTCATTTTCGTTCATTAAAAATTTTAATTATTTATTGATCTATTTTTAATATTCTAATAATTATAAATTGCAAATATTGTTTATCACACTTGGAGATCAACTGGTTCGATTATTATTGCTTCATGTTACAAGATTTTTTTCTTAAAAATCTTGCTTGAAATTATATTGATAATGGTTAGTGTTATAATTTATGTGCTGACTCACCTGGCATTGTTTCAGGTATATATTAATATTGGGAAAATTAAATCAAAATGTTTAAGCTTTATAAAAACTCTTTTTTTGAATATTAATTTCAACATTTTGAATGGATTACATTTAGAGTTATATTTCTAAATATCTTAATAAATTTTCCATGCCAGAGGAAAAACAATAAATTTCAATTAATCATATTGTTATGAAATTAATTACGAAATCAATCCTCAAAGGAATGATTAATATTCCCTTCTCAATTGCCAATAAAATTAAAAAGATTCTTCTTTTGAAGATTTACGACATCCAATATGTCTCTTAACAATACTTGCTTGTCATTCTAAGAGTTAGCTTAAAAGTATTATTATTTTTCATTTTACGAATTATTTTGAGTTTGTAGAGGATGCAAATCAAACTAATGTTTCTAGATGGACAAATATTTCATAAACTAGAATAAATAGGTTGTAATTTTTTAACTCTAAGTTATAACATACTCACATTGTATGATTTAAAATGGTGTTCCCTAAAGTAGATAATTTATTTCTTCTTTTAAATTGATAATCTTTAATAAAGAGTTGCTTTAGTGTTCACATTTTAAACACTTTTACATAACAAATAATTTTTTCTGGAATAAGTACTATCCTCTAGTTGTTGTTATATATCTGCATTTAACTTATTTATAGAATTTTCTTATACAAATGGAATGATTCAATCAAATAAAACTTATCATCTAATAAGCTGAGCAATGCATCTGATAACGTTTTTTTATATGTTTTGTGCATTCTTTCATCGCATAAACATACAGAAGTATTAATATAATCGTTAACTATAATCAAAGAGAATGTGATGAGGCATGGAAAGAATTCCAGCGATGATGACCCCTAAAACTCAGTGACATTTAGAAAAAAAATATTGTCTAATAAAAGTAAAGAACGAAGAAGAGAAATTCTATATTGTGTTCTATACAGGAGATGTTATCACAACATCAAATGAATCATATAACATAAAATTTTTATTTATAAATGTTAATAGAAGTTAATATGAAACTCGTATATAGTTGGCAGTTTAAATCCTCTGAACATTTCAACATCCATGTGATAGAGAAGAGTAAAATTATTAATCATCAAATTTTCATTTAGTTAGCCTAAATAAAGTCGGAATTCAAAGTTTTAATCTAATTAAAACTGTAACTAAAATGTTGAAAACAAAGATTTTACTAATAGAGCATTTCAAACAAAACTTGCATTGTTGCAAAATCAATAAAATTAATCCAGTATAATTTAAGAAAAATTAGTTAGGTAAATGCAGGTTAAATAAAAGTTTATCTAAGCTTACAAACCAGCTTGTTTTCCATGAAGTCTATGGTAAGCAAAAGGTTGGATGTATTGTCTTGAATTTGATATTTAGTGTTCTCTTTTATATGAAATTGAAATTTACATGTTATTTGGTTGCTAAGGAAATGTAATAACATCCAGTTTTTGAAGATACCTTACATGAGTATTTTTGTGCAGACATATACTTCATGCATTTTATAATAAATTATAAATATTTTAAATTCTTTAATTAATATTAAATAGTGAGAGTAGCATGTAATAATTTTGCAATCATGTCTAAGTTTTATTTTAAAATTTAATAACCAGGATTTTAACGGAAGTACGCTTAATTATATTTTATTTTTTATAAAATAAAACGCACTACATTTAATAAAATATTAATTTTATTTAATTTCTATTCCTTACCTTGTAAATAAAAGTTATAAATAACTCAATAAATAGAGGATTATTAATCAAGTAAATTAACCTAATTAGAGATATAATTGAGTCCATAGTATAGAGAGATAAATTATTTTCAAATCATGTAGATTTTTAACAATTAGATTTATTTAAAGGAATGTAGCAATTCATATCAATTTTGCAACTTTTGTTTATGCAGTAAAAAAGTTAATTATACCCATCTAAATAATAACGTTTTTAGAATTTTTTATGAGTTCTCCTCTTGCACTTAAGACTAATTAAAACATTATTTAATATCATAAGACAGGAAATCTGGAAAACTAAAATTGCAGTAATCTCTATTGAGCTTCAAGTAGAGAAATAACAGTGTTGAAAAAATTGGAATGATATATCTTGCAGTATCAAAGTGGTGTTTATCATTCAGTAAGTAAAATTAATATTCTGCATATGAAAATTGAGAAGAGCCAGCTGGTAACTTAATGATAAACATAATTGCAAAACAAAATGCTAAGGGGATGAAAACTTTATGAAACATTTCGCTTGTCTCTTAATTTTCCTACAATAATCTATTTTAAGTTTTGCACTATAGAAGAATAACCTTTTAATACTTAACAACGAAATTATGCATGATGTAAGGAAATTCTGTTGCCATATAAATTTTGATAAAGAAGTGAAAAATGGAAAAATAATTTTCAATCTGGTGTAAATGTACGTTATTCTAAAATAATAATTATCAATTTTCTTTAAATCATGCACACAAAGAAATATGACTCAACAAAATAAGTATTGCTTTTTAACTCCCCGCGAGATAATTACCTTTTTCGAAGAAACGTGTCTAATAATGTTATTTATCATTCTTAACTTAGAATAAATTATATTTTGTTCCAAATCTTATCATCATCTGATTTTCTAATTTCAACCCATCTCAATACAACTTTATAATGACTAGAAATATCATAAAAAAATTATTTGAAAAATAACTTCATCGACACAAGTTAACACACAACTGCATCGCAACAATAAAATCTAAACTGCTTTATAAAGTATTTTTTATAAATGAGAAGAGAATGATTTTTGGAAATTTGAATAATAAAGCAAAATTTAATAAACAATGTTTGAAATCAACCAAAAAGAAAGCTTTTTAATTAATCCTCATTATGTGATATTGAGAATTCATTCTTCCATAGAATTTATTTCAAATAATGGCAGCAGAAAAAAGAGAAGTTAATTTATTAGACATTCTTTGATTTTTTGGGATACATATTATAATATTACATACTATGTCTGCTTTAATGGTATTATATATTGTAGACAGAGAATTTAAAATGATTACCCAAAGAAATAATTGATCTTAGCAATTGAAATTTCATAAATTAAAGATACTATTAAGGAATGATTTTATAAATATTTTGAATGTATTTTATTGTTTGAAACAGTAATCATATTTTTATTGCATTTACATAAGATTTTATTAACAAATTTATTTGTAATTTTTCTGCTTATTATTTAATATAATTTGTCATTATTCGCTATATATTGAATTGTAAAGAAAGTTTTCAAGAAAATATTCAGAAAATGAAAACAAAATTTACAGCTGACTCTATATTATTTACGTTAATTTTCTTTATTATATGATATTTTGTTAAATAAATTGATTTTCGTGCCATTTGCTTTTGTAATTAAATTATTACTGTCTAAGTACACAACGTGATTACATTACGAGCTTTATTTAGTTTTTTTCAATTTAATATCTGCCAATCATGGTTGATGTGATTCTTACTTATAAATATTTACATTAAAGCACATTGAAAAATACTTTTGAAATGGAACTAAAAGTGTTTAGATATAAAGCATGTACATTGTATACGTCAATGGTGAAAAAATTATTATATTTAATAAATTATTTAAGTATTAATTCACGTTAAAAGCCATATATGATTAATTATAAAATATATCATCCTAAAGCTTACATTTTTGTAAAGAAATTAGTATACATATACAGTATATTTTAATTAACACATAACTGTAACTTATTTGCTAAAATTATTGTAATTTTTTGTTTGATAATTTACATTTTATTATAAATATATTGCTTAATACTTAAATATATTGTATATACTTCCTAATATTTAGTAGAAAAGCTTAATTTATTACGAAAGATATATGTAGTTAATGTAGCTAACCTGTGAATAGTTTCAAACTTAAGTATTAATAAAAGCTACTTTCATTTCCCATATGTAAAGTTATTTAATTTAATTAAAGGAGCTTTTCTATAAATGAATCGATGAGACCAATCGCTGAAGTTTACATCTGGGTTAGAAATATGTGATTATGCACGAGATCACAAGGTGCGTCTTAACTCTAATAATACATTTTCAGAAGAGTCGCATATTTCACGAAGCAACTCATTTGAATAGGAAATCACTGTCATAAAATCATTCATAACACACGGATGTTGCTGGAACAAACCGTCTTCCATTGTGTTTTCTCTGGAAATTTGAAACCTGTTCAATAATTGTTGAAATTTTAATACTTGCAGTACTCAAACCTTGCATTCAAAAATAGGTCATGACATGTATATTTTGTCTTCTAAGTTATATAAAATATTTGAAAATATGTAAGGACAACACATAAAGAATATGATATTTCAAACAAGAAATATGTAATTTGTATGAATTTTATATTTTTAAAAGTATCTCATCATTTATTTAGAAATAATTTATATACTTATGTTTATTGTTTAGTTTGATTTGCCATTTAAGAACATTGCATTTTATCTTATATATATTTATTTAAATATTTATATATTATATTAAAAATATATAACATGCAATAAAAATAACATTTATGATTATTTAAATTGAGATCGTTAAGTTTTGAAGAATTATTTGGGAAAATACTATTAAATATCATTTTAGATACTCCAAGAGCATAAAATATTTTACCTAAAGAAACTCAAAACATTTTTGAAATTTTTTGAAAACTCAAGAAATGTTGATTAAAAGAGTTACTATAATTTAAAAAAAGATCCAAAACTCCTTCCACGTTATAGTTAGTTAGATAAATATTTAAATATTTTGGTTACTGAGATGATTTTATGCAGCATTTTTGAATTTAAAAAAAAATTGCGAATAAGAAATTTTAGCAATAAAAGTTAATCAGAAGAAAGATAATAAAATCACTTTACTACATTGTTTTAAAAAATCTTTCATCAGTTTTATTTTGATACTATTAATAATATTGAAATTATCTTCAATATTTGCTGAAATATACATTTAAAAAATATAAATTTTGTAAATGTTAAAACCATTTTTCAACAATATCATTATTTCATATAAAAATGACTAAAGATCAATTATTTTATATCTTTAAATATTTTTAATATTATTGAACAAATTTCTTAAATGGTTAAAATTTTGTGAATAATATTTAATTAAACTAAATTAAAAATCATTAAGTGATTTTTGATAATACATCACAAACATAAGTTTTTTTATCTTAATTTCTCACTTGCTGAAATCAGAAATATATCAACAATAAATCCTGTTGAACCATCACCTAGTGGTAAGACAACGCTCTTTAACGCGAAATGCTCCTGGGTCAATCTTAGTTACTGTTGAACAATGATAGATAGATATTGCACTTCTCTTTTTTTGCACGCTCGTCTATCAGGCAGGATGCTTAAGAGATTTCAGGGTCCACTGTCTTGCAACACGTGAACATGGCTCATTATGGAACATGACAGTCCTTCCAGTAGGCTATTAATTTGTAGACATTAAAATGACGTACAACAAACTTAAGCCGTTGGGCTGTCTATTTGCGGAGTCAAAGTTTTACTAAAAACATTGTGATTTAGTGCTACGGTAATACTGTTCAAAGTCAAAGGCCCTGGGTTTGATTTTAATCTTTGTTAAACAAAAGAAAATTTATATTTGGTTTCTGACTTTTGCATGTATGTCAGACAGAATGGATGTTTGGGATTTTTCTGTGTTCTAAAAGGATATTATACATGAATTGAAAACATTAAAATTAAAAGACTCAGGCCATTAGTCTGTCTAGTAAACGGTTTAAAAGTCTTACTAAAAATATATTATTAGAATTTTTTATTTAAAAATTTCCAAAAAATATGATATAACTTATCGTAATTAGTGTTTCTTATATAATTATTAATTAAATAGTTTGCTATTTATCATTAACTGCAAATACTCTAATTACTGGTATATATAACTTATAATTTTTTTGTCTATATTATGTGTTGTATAGGAGAATATCTTATATATGTCATTTTATTGATAACATATATGTATATCATATTAATAATAATTTCAATAATATAATGTTAAAAGAATAAAACTAAAATACTCAATTATATGGAATATGAAGCCCATCTATATATCTGCTCCAGAACGATATCTCAAATTCGTTTAATCTACTTATCTCTTTTTTTGATGCCAGCGATAAATTCTAATTTATTTAAAAATAAAAGTAACATTTATTCAAAATCAAGTAATCAGTATTTCTTTGGAATTCAATATGCAAATAACAGAACTAAGAATTTAAAAGTTAATGAATGTTGAAATGTTTAACATGTAGTTTAAAAGTATATTAAATAAGAAAATTCAAAAAAATGTTAAAATATAATTTTCTTTTCAGTTTGTTTATAAATATCTTCCATAAGAATAATTTTTTGTGGAAGAGATGTAACTTTAATTATTGAATAAATTACTTATTGTTCCTTGAATAGATATAGTTTTATATGTATATATTTTCAAATAGCATGAATAACTTTAGAGCAGAGTGTTCTTGAGTTTACAAATATATTATCTGCGAAGATTTTTTTATGTGTATCTGTCAGATTAGTATTCGATGATTTTTTTTAAGATATATGCAGAGGAAAAAATGAAATATTCTGATTGAGTACCTTTTAAATGAAAATATGAAATAATTTGAGAGAGAAAGGAGTATACATGAATAGTCAGTTACAAAGAAATTCTTTTATATCAGAAAAAATATTCAATAAAAATCCTTGGAATATCATGAAAAATATGTTATTTATCTTTTTTCTAAATAACTACATATTAAATTATTAAAATATTATTGCATTTACTCTTTTCTTAAAAAAACTTGATATTTTTTTATTTATTTATAGAAATATAACACAATATTTTAATGAAATTATGAATGAAATTCATATTTAACATTAATAACTTTAATGCAAATGTTTCGTTTATTAAAAATAAATAAGTTAATGTTTTTTAAATTATTTACAATTTGACTCACGGAAATATTACGTTAGTTAAGTATTAAAAGAGTTTTTTACAGAAATGTCTAACTATTTTTGTAAATCTTCTCTGAGTTTGATTCTTGGTAGAATTTTAGAAAAATATGTCATTCATATAAATGATCTTGATCATTCATATAAATTTATAAAATAAGCTCAATGCCTAAATTACAAATAAGTTAATTTAAAGGAACTGTGTAAGTTTATTAAAAGAAATGGTTTTACATTTTATTTTCAGAGGATGCATATTTCTAAAGGAAAAAAAAAATTAACATAATAGTTTTTTGGAATATTTACCTACAATTAACTATTCTTAATTTATCTCATCATTATTTTTTTAAATAAGGTAATTATTTTTCTTCACTGAGGATTTTTACTTATATAAATAAATTAACAGTAATTTGTCAGCATTTGAGATATATCAAACTGTATAGATTATAATAATTGGTATTAAATAAATTGAGTACCTTTTTATGAACCTATTATAAAATTGAATTCAGAATGTATGTTTTTATTGTAGAGTTATTAATAATTATACACTAAAGATAATTAAAAAGATATTAAATTCAAAATATTTTGAAATATTTGTAAACGTATTTTTTTCTCACAGGTAAATTAGGATGATCTATTAAGGATGCTTCTCCATTCCTAAGCTACTTTTCAAGATGCAGCTATTGAACTTTGGACGAGGCTCTGCACAAGTTCACACAATACGCTGATATACAACAAATTTTCCCTGGAGGTTCACGTTTTGTGTAACACAGTTAAATTGGAAATCAGTGTCATGAAATCATTCACATCATATGAATATCCTCAGAATTGAGGAGCCTAAATCGAGCTTTGCATTGTGGTTCCTCATGCAATTTGGCAGCAACATGATATTTGCTTAAAATTTAATTCCAGCATTACTTGAAATCTTGATTTCGTGATACATGCAACATAATGTATGTTAGTTAATTTAATATTGTATGTTTCAAGGAAAACACGTTTATTTTTATTATTATAAAATTTAAAATATTTACCAATATTTCCAACATTTTTTAACTTAATAACATTTTTTTATTTGTGTTAAAATAAATTTGTATTATAATATTATTTTTTGTTTGAGTTTAAATATTTAATATCCTGCTTGTATAAAGTTTTTTTCATAATAAGTATTAGAATTTCTATCATTTTTGTTGTTTTATCATTTATATCATTTAAATTATCTTAAAGAATAAAACTTATCAACATAAAAAATAAAACTTTTCCATACTTTATACTATTTAAAAAGTTTATTTGATTGAATTTTGGTAAAGTTTCAGAAGAAAATACCGATTTTTCTTGTTTTAAAATTTTATGCAGTTTATTCATCATTTTTGATTACATTCCTTATAATTATTGTGATGAACGTTTACATGAAAAATAATACAATGATGTTGAAACATATTATAAATGAATTCAAAAATGTTTCTTGATACTTTTAAATAGGTAGCTATAATTTAATAACTAAAAAGTTGAAAAAAAAACAAAAACAAAATTGGTGAACAAATGTTTGACAACTTATATAAAAATTATCTTTCAATACATTTGATTATGTGATCACTGCAAAGATAGTATCTTTTAAAATGAGAATGTGGTTCAAAATGAGAACATTTTAGTTACGTTTTAAGAATATTAAGTAAATACATAATTGTAGGTTATATGAAAACATTTTCCTTAAGAAAACTATTACATAATTTAAGTTAAATAATAAACATGAGCAGTTTAGATCTTATTATTTACTTTGAAATTTGCTAAAAGTAATATAAATTTCAATATTTAATGTCTTATAATGTTAAAAATTTAAATAATTAACAATGATTATTGAAGTCACATTTTCAAATGTTAGATTAAAGTTAGTTTCTCTAAATATAATTTGATTTATCAAAAAATTTCATTTCTAAGAATCTGCTAATGATTATATATTAATAATATACTTCTGATAATTAATCTATGAAACAGACTTAAAAGCTTTCATGAACATTTTACTCTTTGATTCAGAGAAGAAAAATGAGATTATTTATTTATTTTTTCTATATGAAATGCATTGAAATAATACTTTTCTGGATCATAAAATAATATTTCATAGGGTAATGAAATCTATCAGATAATTCTAGCTAAAAAGTGATAATGATCAAATATCCATCAATAACAATTTTCTTTTATAATTTTTATTATAAAACTCACATTCAGAACGATTTTTCGGCTATATTATTTACGAAGTGTTTTTCGGCTTTTAAACAAAAGAAATTGACTATTGCAAAAAGAATATTGATTTATTTATGAATCCGCGAACACAACTGGTCAAGAGAAGAACAGTTAAATATAAAAATATTCACTTATCCAGTTAAGACTTTACTGTAGACACAAATTTTAAGTGTCCATCAAATAGAATAGTTGAGTATCCCAAAAGCGCTTTGTTGTTGCGAAAAGTTGACTATTATCGCAAATGAAGGGCTTTAAAAGGTTACCAATGAAGAATCTGAAGGGCTGATTTTTTTTAAAATTGATCTAATCTTTTTTTTTAAATTGATCTAAAATTGATTAAAATTGATTGAATCTAAGAGATTTTGTAAGTATTTTAATACAAAACTTTAATAATTTTAAAGTACATAGCGATTTAACAACAAATTAACAAATTAAGAATTGACAAAACTTATGTTTTCGCCTTTAGTATTGCTGGGCAATCCTAACATCACAGTGCATCTGAAAAATATGATATAGAATAAAGTAGAACTATATATTCATATAGTACTATATTTTTTATATTGACTATATATATATATATATATATATATATATATATAGATAGATAGATAGATAGATAGATAGATAGATAGGATTATTTCATTATTTCATCTCGTAACGACGTCTCCAGAATGCTGTTGCCAAAGGACTTTGCATGACAAATTAATCGTTTTTAAAAGTTACTTTGGAAACATCAAACATTGTTTCATTTAATTTTTTATTAATGAAAAAATTATTTAGTGTCTGTATGTGGAAACTGATAAAATTTTTTTCTTATTTAAAACGAAATCATGTCAATAGTTTCTGAACATTTCATTCTATAAGAAGCTTAATTATTCCTTTTGTTTTTTTACTAAGTTTAATCGATATAATTTCATTTGCTATTATCTATATGTTATAAATAAAGCTGATATCTAACACGTTAATTGTTTTGATGCAGATTATTTTAGTCATAAACTTTAAAACTGCATTAAAATTTTTTCATGTAGAATTTCCATTTTATTAAAAACAATAAAAATAAGCTAAGACTCAAAATATATATTCAAATAATATCAGAATAATTTGAATTTTGAGCACTTTGTTAATTTGATACAATTGGCTGTTTGAGATTTAGAAAATAAGAATATTCTTAAACAATATGGAATACCATAATTTTTTAAAATATTTGTGGATGATTGTCTTTATATTTCAGATATTTTTTTTTATTCCCTTAATTTTTATTGTTCTTGATTATGTAAATTTTATAATAAGAAAACTATTTGTATTTGAAAATTAAAAGAGAAATCGCAAGAATTTGTATTTTGACCATAAGTGGATCATATTTTAATATCTCTGAGTTGTCTTAATGGAATAAAAATAACTGTAAAAAAAACGGAAAAGCAGAAAAAACACAAGAAACTGTTTTAAAAGATTTAAATGTCAGCGATTAATGCAATTGGAATAATTGAATTGAAACAATTGATGCAATTAAAAATATCTTGCATGAACCTAAGCATGAATGAACTGATTCGATATTTTATATTTTAAAAGCCATTTTATAATTCCAGATTGTTGCAAAATTTAGATTATTTAATTTTACTTTGATGGTGTTTTAATAATAAATATACAAGTTAGAATACTGTTTAAAAATACTCTTTAGTTTATATAAAACAATTGTTGATGTAAACTACATCAACAGTAATCTAAGTAATCCATAGTAATAACAACTATATCATCAAGTAATCATGCAATTTAAATTAGACTTTTAGAAACAAACTGGGATGAAATTAATTTTTTTCTAAACTCTTTAACTCATTATCTACCTTAACTACAAGTAATGGTCGTTGTTTTTCTTTAATACACATGCCAATTCTTCTAAAATGTCTTAATGTTTCAAAAATATAACTGTTTGTTTTAATTAAACCAAATCTTTTTAAATTTTTTCAGATTAACATCTCTATTGATTCAATCTATCAGCATTGTTTCACTTTAGAATAAAAAAAAAATTCCATTCAAATGATATGAAAGAATTCTTCCAAGTCAAATTGGTATTAAAAGTTGAAACCTTATTCACTGAAACCATTAGTCTTAGTTTCAAAAAGTGTCGGGAAGATATAACCAAACAATATTTCATTGAACTACAGTTCAACTTCCCATTATTAAAAAATGCTTAGTACAAGCTCTTGGAAAATTGTTTCAAATGAGAGGCTATTAAAAAATTTAACTCTTTCATTTCATGATTTTGAAACAGACTTTATTTGAAAAAGTTTTTCGAGGGAAAATATGATTTTGAAAGGCATTTTCAATAAAAAGCATCAGATAAGTAGAAATCTTTGATGTCTTGATGTAAATAGTAAGAAGCCATAAAATTTTGAAGGAAAAAGTGATAAAAACTATTTTTCTTAAATAATATCCGTTAAATAAATGTTATTATGTGAGGTTTATTTTTAAATTTTGTTGACTTATTAAAAGAAACTTTGTCATTTAACATATTTTTAAAAATTTAAAGTTCCTGGCATTTTATAAATTGGTTTCTAGCATTTAAGTGAAACAAATACTCAATCTAAATTTTATTAGTTAGTATAAATCAATTGAACGAAAGCAAAGAAATTAAAAATTCTATCATTAGCATGAAGTTTTATTGTAAGTCATAATTATTCTGCATCTTTATTGTTTTAGCATTCTTTATTAAAATAATAAACTGGAATTATCGTTCAGTATTTACAAATTGCATATAAATTATATATGTTGAACTACACATAATTTAAAATTTGTATTATGAAAACCGTGTATTTAAAATTCTCCGCCTACCCTTTCTAGTTGTTAGCGTACCTGACTATGGATGGGGAGGACCTGGGTTCGAATCCCGGATCAGGCATGGGTGTACTTTCTCTGTGTTTCTTGTCTTTTCCTGAGATGATAGATAAATGAAGCCCGCCTTATAAACGGGTTTGTGGTGGTGTGACGTGGGCAATGCTACTCGCCTCCGTGACTCAGTTCACAGGTGTCCACCGGGTAACGATAAATGAGTAGCAATTTCCGGCATTGTTGTGGCAAAGGGTTGATCACCCAAATGCCTACCGTTGGAAAAAAAAAGTATTTAAAATACATGCACAATACACATTTTAGGTGTATTTTTTTGGAAAAATTAAGGATATTATTTCCACGCATAAAATATTTATATCTTATCTATTTATATTATATATATAATATTAAGATTTTTTGAAATTATGTAGATATTTTTTATAGAATATGAATCTTTTTCCATCAACAATAATCTTTTTGTATTAAAATATTTAAATGTTTTCTAAAAATAAAATAATACTTAAAAATTTTAATATTTTATGTAGACATTAGTAATTTATTCCCTATACATGAATTTATCTCTCAATTAAACATCAATTAAATTTAAAAATTGAGATTTGAAAAAACTGTACTGTTTTCATAAATTAGATATTTATCTACTGAAAATTAAATTTATTTACTGTGTATCATTTTTATGGATATTGAAAACTAATGAGCTTTTATTTCCTCCTGCTAATCAAGATTCTAGAAAAATATTTCTAAAATTAGCTTCAAACTTCCAAACGATAAAGCAGACAGGGGATTAATTTTAAAATATAAAATATTCAAGTAAAATTTTCTTTTTAGTAATTAATAAAATGTGTTTGTTAATTAAATAATGCTTTGCTAGAAACTATTTTGTTTAATATATTAAAATAGTGCATTTTTATGTCATTAATTTAGTATGTTTTGTTACACTCAGTGTACAATTTTATGAATTCAATAATAGTTTAATACTATCTTAATGTAATTTCCATCATAAATTTAATTATTATTATAAATCCATTGCCAGGCAACAAGGGTTTTAATAAAATTTGATTTACCCATCAAGTGAGAATATATACCTTAGTTACGTTATGCAAATAATAATTGAAGTGGTAGTGTTATTAAATTGTTTGAGAAATTCCATACAAAACTATTTATCGATTAATTGGAAAATTTGTGAATAAACGATATTGGTACTTTATGGGGATGGTTGTATCTAATATAACTTTGTTATCAAAGTTTTATTTGCATATTTATAAAATGCCATGCTAGAATTAGTTATTTTACTGGTTTGCTGACAAAATGAAAGTTGCGCATTTAAAAATGTTAAATGTTATAAATCTTACATCTTTTGTTATTTTCAGAATAAACTCGTTTTTATATAAGAAATGCTAATTGTTCTATATGTAAGTAACAAAACTAATACATTTAAAATTTATTTATTCTATATTTAAAAAAGGCTTGGCCTTTTAATGAAGTAAAACTAGTTTAAAATAATATAAAATCGTAGTATAAATGCATTAAAGATTATGCTTATGTTTCAATATTTAAAATATTTTACCTTGATTTAATCATTGTTTATTGATTAAATAAGTTATTTTTAATCCCGTATATAATTTATGAATTGCTCATAGGACTAGACTATTTGCTCTATAAATATAATTCACAATTTTTTATCACTTTAAAGATGGAATTTGAATTAACTCAGAATATTGATTTAAAAAAAAGGCACTTTAGACATCACATATTTATGAGTATTATTATAGAGTCCTACCTGTTTGATACTTGTTGCAAAATTATGATAAAAAATATCAGATAAAAATGCTAGTAGCTTTATCCATGTAGTATCTTTCATATAATTTCTTTAACTTCCATTTTACTTGGAGTAAAAATAATGTTCTATTGAATTATATCATATTCATGTAAAACTTAATTCAAGTATGCTTTGCTAAGAAAAACTCCCTCTCTCTCTTGATAATGGTATGCTTTTTAAAACATTTTATTTTGACCATTAACTGTAAAACTTATTTTTATGTATATCAAAAATGATATTTTTAAATTAAGAATATAGATTTTTTTTAAATAAGCACAATTAAATTGATTCTATAAACCTTAAAATCTTTTTTTTTTTACTTGTAATTAAATTATTTAAAAGTAACTTCAACTTTTATAGCATTCATTTTAGGAACAAGTTCTTATAAACGCTAAACGCTATTGTTGCTCTTAAGGAAATTTTTAGAATCCCATTTAATAAAATTCAAATTAATCAGCTTATATATCAATGTTTTTTTTATTAAAATAGAAATGATACAAAATTTTAGACCTTGATGAAGTATCAAGAAGTATTTAGTAAAATTTATTAAATTAAATGTTAATAAAGTTCAAGCAAAATATCCGTACAATTCTTGTAAATAAAACATTTTGCATGAAAAAATTCTAAAAACTGATCATCTCATTAAAAGTCAAATTTTATTTCATAAAAGATGAATGTTTAATTCCAAATTACATATAACAATCTCTTGTGAATCAATTTAATAGATGTGTTACCGTTAAAGTATATAATGCATTTATTTCATGGAATAACTAGATATTCTATAAAATATCGCATCATGTCCGTTAAAATGTAAAACTCTTGTATTTCATGGTTTAACTAGTTATTTTATAGAATAACGATCTGCAGTCCGTTAAAGTGTAAATATTCTATATCATATATCTGGATTTTTAGCATAAGGTCGGTACTGGTCAGCTCAAAGTTTAGGTACTGGTCAGGGATTTAAAAATGTTCGTGTAAAACCCAGTGGGTCAACAAAAAATATTTTTTGTTTTAGAAATAATGTTCTTTCTAATTCCAAGAATCGTTTTAATAACTTTTTTATAACAAATGATTTTATTGTGGGTTTCCATAAATACCATTTATACGCTGCATAAATTAGATAAACTGCTTCGTTTTCATTTTAATTGTCTATCATTAGTTAATTTATAGAATACCTAGTTATTCCATAAAAAAACTAGTTAAAGTGTCAAGTTATTAACATATTATGCAGTTTAACGGACACAATCAGTTATTTCATGTAGTAACTAAATATTTTATGAAATAACTGCATTATATACTTTAACAGATGTATTTCATAATTTCGTTTCTAAATTCGAGTAAAATGTGAATTAATTAATTTTAATCAAATGTGCTTAAAACCTGAAGCTTTAGGATTTTGTATATTTTTTAATAAACTTGAACAGTAGACGTCAACTTAAATTATTTGCAAAATTTTCCAGACAATCATTCATTAATGCTCTATTTGAATGCATACCGCCTTTTCTATGACAGCTTATCATAGATAATTCAGTCTGCAATTAATTCTTATTGAGTAATCAAATGTTCATAAAGCTTTTCTCTATGATTGTGTTCTGTAGCATATAACCATTAATTATATTTTCAATTTATGCCTTTATTTTACCTGACAGAACATCTATGTTGAATGTATTATAAATATGCTCTTATGAAAACAAGTGAAATAGTGTAATTATTCACAACTCCTAATAACAACACGATTAATACGAGATAACAGAAAGATTTATAATTAGTCATCGATCATATGAGCAAATAAACCCGCAAACATGCTTAAAGAGTAATAAAAATGTTCATGCAAATTATATTAAATATGTTTATGAAATAATCTGATCGGTATGAGCTTTAATAGAAGTTCTTTTAAGCTACTCACCTTAGTGACGTGGTTCACAGGTGCCCACCGGGTAACGATAAATAAGTAGCAGTTTCCGTAGTTGTTGTAATAAAGGGCGAATCACCCTTCATTACAATATGGCCGAAAATCAAAAAAAAGGAACAAAGTTAGAAAAAAAAGGTTCTTTTAAAGTAAATATCCTTAAATTTTTAGACCTCACCGTGGGGAGATTATTAAGTAACCATCTTTTATAGAATAACTCTGATCACTCAATAATTTCAGATCATAGTAATAACTTTTTAAATTTAAAGATACATTTAGCTTTCTAACAGGAAGCTTTCATTTCTTCAAATTTATTTTTCAAACGTGTTATTATTTTATTGTAATTTACTTAATGATTTCAAATAAATGAAAGAGTCTCTTTTCTTGTAAAATTACCTTGCTTTATTGGTTTTTCCAGTCTTTTAAGTATTTATGACCTTGAGTGGTTATAACCATTGTGGGGGTTGCTTATAATGTTTCAAATGTTCTGCAACAAAGAGCATGTAGTAGTTACATTGCAACTTTTATACAATTGCGAACTGACTGATATGGCTGTTTGACAAACTCAGTTCTCTTAGTTCAATGATAAGATATATTCTGAAATTGAATTATTATTCGTAACATGAACAAGTAATTCTCAAGAGGAGTCATGAAGGTACAGCTTTATTTGAAACCCTAAATATTTTTTATTACGCATGAATATATGTACCATCGTTTTGAAACTTTATCTACTGTGCAGTTTAAAGAAGCATTTGGAAGTTATCATAGATCATTTGGGCTCAAATATTTTTCTTTTACGATAATTCATTAAATCAAAACAACTTATCGGTTTCATAGACCTAAAGTGAGCATTTTTCGATTAAATATATACATATATATATTTTTTTTGTGACAGAGAGTATAACAATTTATGTTTCATTAAATTAATATGTAGTAATCAATCTATTACATTTTTACTTTTCATTTTCGAAATTGGTTTTCACAATAAACATAAATAATAGTCAAATCTTTCATGTATTTAAGTTATCAGACGAAATTATTTCTTTATTAAATAGGTGAAAATTAATGCATATATAATAGTTGCATACCTTTTATGTTATAATGTTTTTAAGTTAAGTTTAAGTTTTTTGCCTGATTTTAACTCTTTATCAATGATTAAATTATAGTTCAATTTTAAAAGTAATAAACAGACATTGTTTGGAAACTAAAAGTTCACAGATGTTTTCATACAAAAGTGAAAATATAGTTAATTTACAATGTAAAAACTGTGTTTTTTTAATGAAGAACCACATGCATTCAAATTTGTCTGATTAGTAGGAAAATATTAACATATACAATTATTTTTAAATAATAATTAAATTATTTGTCATGAAGTTAGATAGTAATAACTAATTTTAAAAGCAGATTTACATCGTAATAATATATGTATGCACCAATGTATTACATAAATATAACTCATATTTTTGTTTACAAAAAAAAAAAAAAAAAAAAAAAAACTATTTCAGTTTATTGAAAACATTATTTTTCCCATTACTCTTAAAACTTCTACTGCCACTAGAATCATTCCACGTTTTATTTAATGAATGATCAGTATCAGTGGCATAAATATTGGTTTCAGACTACAATTTTCCCTCCTACAAATTAGATACTTTAATAGAATACAAGATTATTTCAAATGTCACATTTTTCTAGATGATAATCTGATTATTGTCAGCTTAGACATAAAGAAGATTTTGTCTGTGTTAAGAATGATATGATCACACACACACAATTTACCTTTTCTCCATATGCGATGCTGTTATGCTTTCGTTTGTGAGTGACATGGTGTCCTGCTGTTAGCAAATTTAACTATCCACGATAAATTCAACACAATGAAGTCGGTTTCGAAACGTTTGACTAAAAATATTTGTCTTAGTACTCTTTTGGATGTACGGCAGCAAAAGTGTTATATATTAGTGCATAAAGTCCAATTTCTTGTGCGACAATGTTTTGTAAAACACCTATCTTCATTTTGTGATTGTAGATGATTTTATTCTTTTCCAGTTCTCATGCCTACTCTTTTCGATTCCAAATAATGATTCTGTAAACTAAAGAATTTGAAAACAGCAATGTATTTTACTAAAATAAATTAGGGTTGTCTATACAGAAATCTATTTGGCTAAATTATATTGATAAAATCCTAAATTATGTATAGTTTTACGAAGCAAATAATGTGTGTTATTTTCTCTCCTGTCTCCATACTACTGGTTACTTACTTTTATTCTGCAATCTCAATGTGCAATTATCTACACCATAGGTTTAGTTTTTAAGTTTGAAAGAACACTGCTCAAAACAATTAAAGGATATTGCGGTTTTAAATGGATCTTGTTTCTGGGAAACTTTTTTGTTTATTGATACGTGGTTGACAGACGTAGTAGGTTATATGAGAACAAATTACACATGTTTGGCGGGAAAAATGCATTTTATTGCGCATTTGTGTACAAAAAGAAAAAAAAAAACGCAATTTGTGCATATGAGAAAAAAAAAAAGAATAAAAAAGGTGTTTTCTTCAAAGGAAATCATTTTCAGTAGTGGGTATGGTTTCCACTGACGACCAGCAACGTTGAACACCTTTGAGGCATGGAGTCAATGAGGCTATTAATCACGACTTGGGTTATTCTGTCCCACTCTTCCAGAAGAGCTCTTTCCAGTTCTTGGAGAATTTGGAGGGTCGTTGGTGGCCAGCAACTCGTCTTCCTAGAGCGTCCCAAACGTGCTCTATTGGATTCATGTTAGGAGAAGACGCTGGCCATTCCATTCGTATGATTCCTTCATCGAAAAGAAAATCCTCCACCAGGTTAGCACGATGTGGCCTGCAGTTATCATCCGTTAAAATTAAGTCTTCTCTGATTGCTGAAGCGTTAGGGACTATAATAGGTCTGAGGACCTCATCCCTATATCGGCGACCATTCAGAAGTCCATCTCGAATGATATAGAGGTCTGTGCACCCGTCAATGGAGATTCCATTATACACCAACACTCTCCCACCGCCAAATCTGACACTTTCGTGCTCTAACGCAGGATTATTCTTACTGCCACGGTCCTCCAGATGAAAATACACCTATTATCAGGATGAACAGAAAAAGAGACTCGTGAGAAAAAAGAACATTGCTCAATTCATTTCTCCTCTAGCTTACATGCTCTGTTGCCCACTCCCTGTGGTCGCGATGATGCCTTGATGTTAGTTTAACACTACTATTTGTCGGCGAGCATACAGACCTACACAAAGGGTTTACAAAGGATGCAAAGGTTTTCCTTGTTGTTCTGTTAAAAGAAAAGTCAAATTTTTTTCTTAAGATTTGAATAAATGAAAG